>JBAJHX010000049.1:6554010-6568987 GCA_037176925.1 Amniataba percoides | reverse complement strand
ATTCATGTTGTTTTTGAAAGCTTTGGCAGAATAAAACTTCTGTCATAAAGTGCTGTTACACTGACAGCAAAAATCTGAAACGGTTCAGCCTATTTCTTATGTAAACTGTAACAATTTACATTTATATATGAACTTCAAAGCAACAGAAGAACTGAACATCAAAAGAGAAATTCTTTCATTACACAATATTTGAGTGTGTAATATCAATCTGAGAGCATGGTCCAAGTCATTAACTCAGAACTTCTGTGTGGTAATGATGTATGTCGGCGCAAAGTGCATGGACATGGTACACGGAGGGTGTAAGAGACGCATTTGAAGAAATGTAAAGCAGAGAACGGGTGAGGCAGAACCAGAGCAAAAGCAAAGTGGCAAGGAATCATTAAATAGATCACGGTGGTGACACTGCCTCTTTGAAGACACACACATCCCACTGAGCGTGAGCCTCGAGTGCTAACAATGCCGATAGGCTGCAGGGAGCATCTCTCAGCGTTCTCACTGAGCACTAGCACTAAGATTAGAGGTTCCTTTAATCCGACAAAGGGGATTAAATGCTACAAGAGAGGCGAGAAGACCGCTCCCACGGAGGGGCTGAGATGAATTATTAACACCTCTCCTCAAGACTAGTGATCTAAGTCTTTAAACCAAATATCACAGTTCTGAGTCACTGCTGGCATGTCCTGCCAACCAAACATTCCAGGGTGCCCAGATAAATCTGATCTGGCTGAACAGACTCCGCCACGCGAAGAGGGTGTGTGTGAGCGCGTACGGGTGTGGAGAGTGGAGGTGTTTCAAAATAGACCCTTAAAACACTAAAAGATGGCAGAATGGTAAAAGTGTGATGAAAAGCGTAAAAACTATGAAAAACATAACCTGTATGTGTTCATTATGGGACAGATCTACCTTGGTTAGCACTAAAAAGTTAGACAAAACCATTCAGCGGATGTAATTGGTCAGCACTTTCTCCTATGCTACAAAAGGAACAGGTGAACTTCCTTCAAACACACCTCAGCTGCCTCGGTGAGTCATGATTATGAAGACAAGGAGAAGAATACAAGAGGAAGAGGAAGTGTAAAACATACCGACTTTCACATAAATTCAAATACCAAGACAAGGTCAGCCTGTCATGACATCGTGTCATCCAAAATTCAAACACATCCACCATCACCTTAAAATAACCATCAGATATTCTACTCATTTAAAGAGCTCTTGATGTTGCACAGCTCAACATCAAACCCAAATTTATGAATACATTAAAGATGTAAACCATGTTTTCCCCATCATCACTTACCCCCCTTGTTCCATCTGCCTTTAGTCCTTGCCTGATGCGTGAGTTCGGGACAGCCAGACAGCACCAAGAGAAAAAAAACAAGTTCAAACACAGAAAGAAATCCAGACTTTGCCCTGGAAAACATGTCCAAGAGTTGCTGGCAGCCGAGTCACTTTCACATGGCTGTGTTTCCTCCTAGAGTGGCGCGGCTGTGGCGCATGGTAACCCACGCGTGGGCTGTCATCATCAGTCACGCTGGTGTCAGCAGTGGGTCTCTAGTCCTACCATGCTGCTCTGTGATGCCCCGGCTGGGTGCTGGTCTTCACTGATGCTGGAGCGCCGGATGAAGCCACATCTCTCCCTTCGGTAAGCTCTGCCTCACCAGAGCGCACGGGAAGCAAAAGGGAACACACAGCTTGCCACGCGACGGCACGGCTCAGCTACGCTCGGCACAGTGTATAGGAACTCACTCAAGCTCACACACACACACACACTCGCTCACACTCCCTCTCTCTCCGTCTCTCTCACGCTCACTGCTGCCACCGCTGTTGATGCCGATGCTGCTGCTGCTGCTGCTGAATTATTTCCTGCCCTCCTCGCTCTGGGTTTCAGAGGGAATTCATTCCTCTGCGATTTTGCTTAGAGCTTCACATCGAGGAGGAGAAGAGAGGCGGTAGCACCATCCACCTTCTGCACTCTAGAGAGAATCCTACAGGGGTGTGTGCTGGACTGAGGTGGGCTGTCTGGTTGTGTAAACCAACAAACAGGCAAGTAAGAATAACAGGTAGTTTGTGAGAAGAGGGCGCAGAGAAAACACAAGGTCCATATTTGTAGAGAAGCTCTTTAATAGTAAGATGTGCATGGGAATTGCATCTGCAGAGAGCCAGAGAGAGAAATAAAGGGCAGGAAAAAGAGAGCAGAAGATCAGAAAGAAGCACTCCAGTGGGGGAAATTGTAGGGTTCTCAGATATTGACCCACCCCCCTCTGCTATAACAGCTCATGGCCAAAAAAGTGCACTAAATATCACGGCACCAGCATAGAAAAAGTCAGTGAAGACGTATTTGAAATTATCACATTTTAATAATAACAATAATATCAGAGCACATGGAAATATTTATTCACACAGTACCTGAGCAGGATCTACGGGGTGTTTGATTGTTGCATTTTGAGCTTAAAGCAAAACAAAATGTGTAAAAAGTCATGTTTGTGGATAACACAATCATGCCATTCAAACAACACAATTGCCAATTAATCTGCCAATTCACTGCTGAAGTGTGAGCTGTGTGTGTGAAACAAACTTCTGTGGCTGTCTTGTAACACAACCTCCTCACAGTCAAGTTAGCGCCTGTAGCAGTTCTCCAGGAACCTGTTAGCAGCCACTGCAAGAAAATTAACGTGTTTATTGTTTGAAAATGCTGGAAAATCTCAACTTCTCCACCACAGCCCACAGACGGATGCAAGCAAATAAAAAAACATCCATATTCTAATCAATACCTAGATGTAGTGGGGATTTTCTTTTTGGATGCAAGACCCGATCTGTGTCAAAACACTGACAACATCTCCCTGACAAAAGCTCCAAGGTCGTTATGCTCCCAAGTTCATAAAACAGGTACTTCACAAGCGGGGAGTATGAACAGGCTGTCTCGTACACACACCATGGCTTTAATGTCCTAATTACAGCTCCTTAGGAAGCCCATGATCAAGTCCATAATTTTTTATACGCAGTGCAAATTAATATCTTGAATCCACACACAATCTTCACTCGTTTCCTACCTGCAAATCCCCCCCCCCCCTTCTCCTATTCCTTCACGCTATCTCGCTTTCCCTTCATTACAACCCGCAACGACACCAGGAACTATAATTAAGCTTTCTGCACATGAGGAAAGAGATGTGTATTTTCTCGAAGACACCAGCAGGAGCATCTGTTGGCAATACACATTTCCGATGACAGATAAACAAGCAATGTTTGCTTCTCCCTGGGCTGTTACACCATAGCTAAAGTACATCATTCTAAAGTATGACAGTCGCCTGTTAATTGAGTTACACCATTAAAGAGCAAATCTGCTCTAGACAAGGTATATTCAAACCATAATATTACACTATATCTTACTGCTTGTCTACACTGCTTAGTAGGAGTTTTTTCATCAGTAGCCTAGAGCTTTTTGTGTTAAACAGTAATACTCAGATATTATTTTTTTGCATATAAAGAGCCTGGTGTGGTACCTTGGGCTCCAAACATAAACGATGCTGGCAAGGCTAAGCACTGAATAGCTTAGATGCGAGCGGTTAGTGGAGGACGACCTGAAAATACATGGAGCATGTGGTGCAGCTTGTACTAAATAGTAAGTGGTCTACAGTGACAGCTTGTTACAGTCTGTGTCACATGGCTGTGCTCCGTCATAAGCCACTGGAGTAGAGCAAGAAGCTTGAAAATAACAATTGCCCTTATAATGGCAGTAGTATTGTTGCAGCTACTGCAGCATTTATTTAGACTGTTAAAAGGTAAATGTCTTATTACCACACCAAGTACCAAAACAAAGAACTGAATGTTATTTTATGGTAACCAAGCCGAAGGAAATGTGTATGTGTATGTGTAACGCTCATTTTAACGAGCAAAATGATATCACATGAATCTGCAGCAGATACAGTATTTCAACTATTTTGAGTAAAAAGTTCTGAATGCAAAGTTCAAAACAGAAAAACAGCACAGATGTTCCAAAAACAAACTCTGAGCATGTGTCATCAGTGGATAAAAAGGACAAACTCTGATGTCTGCTGCCTCTTGTGTAAAATTAGTTCACACAGACATAAATCCGGTGAAGTGTAGCTGGAATTAGCATTCACTGTCTTTGTCTAGGGTCCCTTTGAGCCCATTATACTAACCATTCAAAGTTATTTTTGCCTCAAAATATTTTCTGCCTTTTTAATACAATACCAAGAAACAGAAGGGGGATCGAGGAGAGGGGATGTGAGGGACAAGAGGGGAACCTGGGTGGTATGTCAAGGAAGATGTATAGACAGTAATGTAATGTAATGCACAGAAGCATTGTTGAGGAGGTTACGGTCACCAAATCTACGACTGTGGACGGAGTAAAGCAGAGTAGAGTGGAAGTGGAGGGGATGTGGGAACCCCTACTTCCATACTGGTAAGTCTGACAGCTTATCACCCCCAGACAAGAGCCCCCTGGATAAATGTGGTCAAGCAGGAGAGGAGCCCAGCTTCAGCAGTGATGGGGTGCAGGACAGCGATAAGGATGAAGCTCTACTGGGCAAAATGGGGGAGTGAGGCAAGGGGCCCCGGGCTGAGAAACTCAGCCAACAGCAACGCTCATTCCAGCTCTCGCTGGTTAAACCTCTTAAAAAATTTACACATAGGCATTCACCGTACTCAGCAAATATAGGTTACAGCATGCGTGTGTCTTAAGTGTTACTGTGCATGTGTGCGAGAGAAGACATTCGCACGTCTTGCGGCTGAACCCAGAAATGGAAAGTAAGGAGAGCGGAATAGAAAGAGCTGAAGAGAAGACAAGGGAAAAAAGAGTAGGAAGAAGAGAGAGTGAAAGAAAATGTCTTCTTGATGTTTTTGTGACGACAGCCTCTTGAAAACACACCATGAAATTTGCTTTTTCACAGGAAGTGACAGAGCGAGCACCATGAATTGATCCCCTGATGGAGATCTGGCTCTTTGTGTAGTCGTTTTCTCCTCTGCGCATCTGCCTGCCCAGATACTGGATAATCTACTCGCTCCCGGCATTCCTAATCCAACCATCCATCCCCATTCACTCCGCCCATGTGTGTCCCAGCACAGGACAGGGGTGTAGTTTGGAAGTCTATAATGGAATAGATTTGGTTGTTTGTCTCTCTTGAAATGACTGTTGTGCAGCAGTGAAATGATTATTTCTCCTGCAATGCTAATCTCTGGGTAATGATTAACGTTCTAATTATAATTTACTGGATTCAGAGCCCAGAAAGTTTCAAACAAATAATCAGTGGTGGAACCTCTCTTTTATTACCAGCTGAACGCAGTCTTCTGCCTGAAATTTTAAGTCACCAATATTGGCAAAGCAAATATATCAGAGGGCATCCATGCCAACCTGTTTGTTTGTGATTTTATTTTAATCAAAATGTATAATTATGGCTGACAAAGCAGCATGCTTGAAAAGGGCACTCATCCCCGTATGGCCTTAAGCAAACAAATATTATAGATCATAAGCAGATTATGGCTCTGTCAGCCAATTCAAATAAGTAAACAAGTCAGACTAGAAGAGAGCAGTGCTTGTAGAAAATAATTTGCAAATATGATTGCAATGTATGTGCCTGGCTAGTCAGTCAGACAACAGATCACTGTGAAAACTGGGAACTTCAGAACAGCTTTTAACACAAAACATTAAGAAATTAACTGCATTTTTGATTTTGATTAAAGGTGATAGAAGTCTTAATTACACAATTATGTAAACAGATTTCCCATACAATGAACTGTTTTATAACTTCCAATTAAAACAGTTAGAATTCAATAATTACTGTGTCAGTAAAAAGCAAATGTATGTACTCTCTTCCAATTCCCTGTAAACTAATCAAAAATGTATTGTATTCTGCACCCCCATAACGTGCTGTAAATAAACAGCTCTTCAATCAAATGGCTGGTACATGCATCCATATGTAAATTTTATATGTAACCATTCAGAAACAGGCTGGGCTGGTTATAATGCACATGAAAACAGCAATTGAAGTCAAAAGTGTGGCGCAAGCTGAAGGTGCAATTACATCAGGAATAAATTCCTTCACAGTCAATCCTTTATACCACATAAACTTGTGCACAGAATGTGTCTGTGAATGGTCCCGCAAGTCAAAGAACAGAGAGGTAATAAGAATCAGAATGAGTTAGTGATGGCTGTCATAAAATATGGCAGGAGCTTCTATTTACAACCTGTAATAAAACTGCCTCTGCCGCGATTTATGGAGATGCTTGCCCCACAGAGCTAAACCCTTTTTGCCAAGGGCATGTTAATAACCTCCATAGTGCATTCTGAATATATTGGCAGATGGACATTTTGTCTAATAGAGCATTGCAAACTGGAAAGCAGGCGCTAAAAAAAGCAACGGTGTCGTGCTTATATGGTATTCTGGTGGCAGCGTGACTCCAGCCTGAGGCTTTCCTCCATCTCTGAGACCCACCCAAACCACGACCGTGTGCTGAGCTTTTCTTTTGTCTCCGTATTCATCAATCCCTCCTACCCCTTCACGCCAAACGACTTATTTTTCAAGTCAACAGCCGACAGGCAACCTTATTAATGGGATCACACTCTTGAATAATGGATAAAAAATGTTACATAACATGACATTAATATTGATATCGGGTGGACACACATTACAAAGCTGGTCCAACTTTGTTACAGTCTGGACATGTTGTTGTGTGGACAAATACAAAATCGGATTTCACAAAATCACTTTAACTCAGCTTTCACTTACTAGCTTTTTTCAGAACATTCAACAATATCTTCATCTGTGGACTGAGTTTGGTGAGTTGTCATGGAGATGGCTCAGTTTCATCACGTGACCTCAGTATGGCACCTTGGTCATGTGATAACAGGTGGTTGTGTGTTTGCAGTAGGTTTTTCTTATTGTTTGCTTACAGATGCACTTCAGCACTATTTAGTTCATTGATACTATTTTGTGACAAGCACTCACAACTTCAAACGAAGCTGAAAGAAGTGTAAAGAACAGGTCAATCATAGACAGTCTGTAGAGTAACACACTCCTGTGAAAAGATCTGTTTTTTTTAACCATATTGTGCAGCCTCAAACTATAACAATTGTATTTTTAACGGTTGAAGGTGAATGTTTGACAGAAAAAGAAAGAAAATCAAAGTAGAGGAATAAGGGAGATGAACATAAGGGCCAACGTATCTTTTATTCTGTATACTACACAAGCGTACTGGAAACTGGAAAAAGTATTTCAACAAGTAGCATGAAGCTGGATTTGCACACAGGGACCATAATGTTAACTAATGGGGTAAGAGGATTAGAGTGATTGATTACACTGTAATTGTAAAAGGTGCACTGTTGTAATTTAAATGTGTTTTCTTCCAAAATCACTTTGAAGAGAAAACCTAGTATGACATACATACATTCCTAAGCATCAACTATGTCTGTGAACAAGTAAAAATCTGACCACATGTACAAGATATAAACCCCCAAGAAATCGAAACTTAAACCATATCATAGTTCGAAACTGTGAAAACCAGAGGTGATATGTGCTGCAGACATTAACAGAAATCATTTGTACCCCTCTGTAAGGCATTAAAGCCTGAACTATGTTTGTTTACAACATTACAACAATACACAGCCTGTGCTACAATCAAAGAGCATTATGAAACTGTAATGAGAAAAATCAAGTTATTGCTACCCTGGTCACCATTAGTGGGGTGGAGGTTACATGGACAGATGTGGATACATCTCCTATCCCCATTTTGGCAGAAGAGTGTCACCTGATGACTGTTCTCACAGGTGAAGGCCACCAGCTCTGCAGAACTACAGCACTGTGCACTCTACATCACACACTCAATTAAAGAACAGCTTTCAATAGTCCAAGCTTGGGACTCTCTCCTCCTCCCTCTCTCTCTCTCACACCTCAAAACACTATAAAATCTCAATTACACGCTCAGCTGTGGTCTGCAGAACAAAATTTCTGTTTTACAAAGGCACATGTAAATATAACGTGGCAAGACAAGTTTGTAATTATTTATATTATCATCACAAAGTCCTGCAACATGCTGGTATAATGACATTATTAAAATGGAAGTGACATACAAACAGCTTCTTAACACATCATTGCCATCATTAAGGAACCAAAGATTGCAGTTATAGCAGTGACTTTAATAGTATATTAAACTCAACAAAGGAACCTTCCTTCTAGCATTAGTATAAGTATGTAGTAGTATTTCAATATTATTTTGATAGATATTGAAACAACATTTGTGAAAGTGGATGGAAAAAAATGAAGGGAAAAGAGAAATGTTTTTGGAAGCTTGTCAACTTAAGAGCTGAAATCTTGCTGCATTAGCCACGTGGCTAGTCCAGCAGCACAGACTGTACATGAATTCACCAGCCGCTAATCCTTAAAAGCAGGGCAGAGCTGTCACAGTTTCCACCATCAAAGGAGCTGTGTAGCTTTGCTAAATGGACCTGCACAGTTTAGCACAACCACAGATGTGGTAGAGATACTGCATCACTATGTTAGTGGTAGAAATGAACTTTACTCATCAGCTACTCTCAAAAGTAACTGTAATAACGTCTCCACTTTGGATGAGTTAAGATTGCTGCTTTATAGACAGAGACACTTTAAATCTTAAATCTTAAATTAAAGTTACCCATTTTTATTAGAAAAAGCTGGTTGCTGGTGACATGTCAACTTAGCTGATGAGTTCCAATACCAACATCTTTACAAGCATGACACTGACCTGCTATCTGATCTGAAGTTGAAATTCATGTGACGTTAACGTTACATTTTGCTTAATTAAGAAAACTATAAATGTTATTACTATACTATTATCAGTATCAATATCAGTATTCTCAGCTCTACATAAGTTCCCATTACATTATATTACATTATCATTAAAAAGTACAACATTCATTTACTAAATTAGATCATTTTACTGGAAACAGGAAAAACACATGTACCTGTCCAAAACTGGTGTATCAAGGAGGAAAAAAAACAAAATAGGTAATGTCATGGAAAGGTGAGAAATGGGTTGTACTTATCTGAAGTCGATGTGCCACTAGACATAAATCATTACCTCAGTTTGGCTTCGGGCTGTTGCACAGTCTCATTCATTTGAATACTGTACATTTGCAAACTACTAGACTGGTGGCCAATCGATCATCAGCTGTATACAGTCTGGAGGCTTGTTTGCTCTAAGAATATAAAGTAACTCCACTGGGGTTATTTATTATCAAGCGCAAAATAACAGTGGCAGAAATGCCAAAGGGTGGTCTGGGATCAGCAAAAGAAGCTCTCATTATACAAACACTTACTCAAAGCATTGTGGGAGCGCTATTTAGTCAGATGGATGGAGTGAGACACGGAGTCTCTCAGACTAACTTTCCTGAGGTGTTTACAAAATGAGATCCCCGGCTACAGGCAGAGGAGTAGGAGAGACTGGCGGTAGATTGAAAGCTATACACATCCATTACCCCATATCATCAGCAACAATCACATCATCTCCCAGACACTTCCAGGTGGACTTGAGCCTCCTCTGGTTTTATTGGAGCTGCCAGCCCAGCATCCATACAGTCACCTACAGCTCATCCTTCCATTTCAGTAACACTTTTGATCACTGCAAATTGAATGAGTATAATAAGCCAGTCAATATGAAATCTACCCCCTTATATCCAGTTCAAAATATGACTGTGCAGAAATAACAGCAGGAGAGAAATGCACTCAGACCGAAGTCAGGTGTTTCCATAATGATATACCCCCTCCCCGGCCTCCCCCCAACACACGCATACACACACACACACAAACACACACACATAGATTCTTTTGCTCTCTGCTAGAAAATAGGATCACTTTTCATACAGGGGACAAAATGGAGTCTACTACCCTTCACTTATTCACACATACAGGGGGTGTATTGAAAATGTGTCTTCTTTAAACACATTGCTTTGAGAGAAAATGTTAATGTCTGACTGATATAAATGCAAGTAACCTCACAGAGCAAAAAGTATTGTTGAAGAATGTTGATCGGGTTGTCAGGCGGTTCCTGTCCTGATTGACAATACTGCCAATTCCCAATACCCTGCGCCGGTAAACTGGCAGTGATGAATTTCAAACCATGCTTGTATTCCCATGAATCTAAATCAACAGCAAAAGCCCAGTGGTAATACACTTTGTTAGCTGGCACATTTTCTAAGTTTTGAACCGACTGACTTTTATAAACAACACTGTCACGGTCACTAAAATAATCTTTACTGCACTCCAGATAATCTCGTCTTTTTTGTATCCACATCTTCTTTTATACCTATTTGTTATAAATTGTCTATTTCATTTTCTTTCTCTGAAATACAGAGAAAATATTTCAGCTATTTAAGCTGTGAACTTGAGCTATTGAGTGACAATTGAGGATATGTGGCACCATTACTGGAGGTACACAAGGTTTAACATGACCTTATGTTGGTTCATATACAGCAGTGAAAAAACAAATTCCTAACACATCATTTCTATTCAGATGCCTTCAACAGGAAGCAGAGGGGTCACATTCCTGACCTATAGAAATGTTCTGGAGGGAATTCAAGGTTCAACTCCACAATACCCCCACCTGGGTCCCTTCACAGAGACGGAGAGAGAGATGAAGAGAGATAGAGAGAAATACACCCCTTGATGTGCTGTGGTGGGCCAGTTGCTCTCGGGAGTAGTGTTGGGCATTAAATCTGCCTGGCGATGAGAAAGAGTGGCAGCCACTCAGCTAGGGGGCCTCAAAACACATTTTAAATTTTGTCGGGATGACATGTTTCGTCCACCTCTCAGGCTATGCTGACAGGAATGACAGTTGGCCAGCTTTTATGAGTCCAACTTGAAGGTTGCAGAAAGACGGCTGAACTCACCTGCAAATGTGGAAGTGGGTTTTTACATTTGTGTTGCTTAGTGGACTTTTTTTGTTCATGTTTTTATTATTAAAAAGCATATGCAAACAAAGAAGAAGTCAACAAGAAGTTGACTGCAGTTCATTTATCACACAGACTGCAGTGATGATGCAAAGCTGAATTTGAACATTTTGGAAATAAATTGCTTGTCACATGGTCACAGCTGGCTGCAAGCCGACGCTCATCATGAGTCTGTGTAGTGTGTTTGTCCCTGGCTGAACCTCAGCTTACTGTACAGAGATGTCAACATGTTTCCACTAGTTGAAGACAGGCTATTGTTTGCTTTTCTCCTACAATACAACATCAATGCATTGTGTTACAGGGTGTGGGAGCAGGAGTGAAACAAGGAGGAGGGAAGTCTAATACACATCTAAACCCAGGGACCAGTGTCACACAACAATGTATTGAGTGATGATGATTGATTCTGTGAATCAATTTTGTATTAAGAATTTATGTTTTCATGTGGCATCAAGCCCCACGGACACAGAAATCTCTCTATTAACTGCGATGATTGAACTACACCGTCAGATAACAGGGCTACACTGCTACAGTTCTGGGTAGTGAACTAGGAAGTGGACAAGTGTTCAGGACCCCAGCCTTATCCAGAGTTGAGAGGTCACAGCCGTTAGAAAGATTAATGAAATCTCGTGGAAATGGGTACACTGTAGTAGAGTGGAAATTTCATTACAGTAACAGAGGGATGAGAACCACCCCATCAAATCTCCATTTACTGACCAGTCCTGAGAAAGTTTCCTGGTGCCTTCCAGTGTGCCACAGCAGAAAACTCCACTTATCAATCCACAACACACCAAACGCTAAGCTCGGCCTTGATAAAAACAGCAACAATTTCCATGATCAGAAATACACTGGAGGCGAAATAAAGAGAAAATAAACACACAACGCCTTTGGAAGCACTAGATAATACTTTCTGACATTCTGAAAAATATTTCACAGTAATACTGTAAACACAAGAAAACTAAACTGTTCTAACAGAAACTGTAGTTTAAGTGATCATAAGGGAACTTTTGACTTTAACTCAGCACCGAATTATTTCCTCCTAAGATGTATCTGCTGATAGTAATCTAATTCTAAATGCACAACTTTGGTTTCTGTTCAAATATTACTTGCAAACATATCATGTAAATGGCTGTTATATTAGTTAATATTTATGTAACACTCCATGTTGATTCAGGCTTCTGCATTATTAACTGAATTAAACACATTATTCCTTTAGGCTTTTGTATTTTAGCCCAACATTCATCAGCTGCTCAAACTTCATCTATCATGTAACTTATTTCTTACAAAGTGGGAGAACATGTGAGATGACTATCCCATCACTTCTAATCAAACTCTGCGACCTTTTGCACCTTGAATATAAGTTTGACTCTAAAGTCAAAACTATTACATTGTAAGTGCTTGATTTCTCAGCTAGCTGTTTTTTTTTTTTCAGTTGCTCCATCTGTTTAGTAGATACAAAGCATATGTGGTGGCATGTAAAAATACAAACAAAAAAATATTAATGCTTCAGTAACAAACTGTGCCAGGTCCATCTCTTCTTCAGCATAAATGTTGTTGTAATTTTATTTGCAAACTGTAAAATAATAAAGACAGCAAATCAAACACAAGCTTTTCCTTCCATGTGCTAATCGAAAGAACCTTCCTTGAAGGTTGGCCAAATTATTAACGGAAATGTACTGGTGTAATGATAGACAGAGGCATAACATTTAACAATAGTACTTCCTTTGATTAACGAGACAAGCAGATGTGATTAAGATGCTTCTGATTGTGCTGTCACTCTTCCAAATGGACAGGCCCTCAGCGCTCACCCCTCTGCCATTCCAGTCCAAATGGCTGGGTGTGGAGCTGCGTCCCCACATTTCCAGCACTCACTCATTTAAAAGGCCCCTTCGCTCATCACTAAATCTTCCTTGGCCCATCTGGAGATAGGGTTTTATACAGGACAGAAGTCCACTCAGGCTAGCCATCACCTTTACTGTCTCCACTGATCTGGCGCGCCATTAGCATTAACACCAGGCAACAAGACGAGAAATCGAAGATGAGCTTGAGATACAGGGATGAGAGAGTTGAAAGACTCTGTACGCTGTATTTGACAAGCAAATTTTAGTGTAATTCATACAATAAAGAGAAAATCATATACTTCTGATCATTTCTTCTCTTCAGACATTTATTTCCAGTAAGATTTGCTATTCTCACATAATTTCAGGCCAAGTACCAATAACGAAATGCTGTTGCTTTCAAATCCTTGCCACACAGATAGAATAAATGAACAAACAGATTATCTACAAAAAACAGATTTGTTATCTGCTTACCTTATTACTATCAAATCTTATTTTTCGTGGTCCTGGGGGTATGCTTCATTTGAGAAAGATGCACAAATAAGTCCTTTTGCACAAATAAAAAAGAGTGAACAGGTATACACAGGATTATCAATTCATTGTGTTTTTCATGCAGATGTTTGATTAATGCAAATATTAGCTGATTAGCTTGTAAAAGTGTTTTTGGACCTCACTCCAGTTTCAGTTTCTAGTTTCATTCTCTGTAGTCACGGTTCTAGTACCCATTTACTCACAACCCTAGCAGAGACTGGGATGAAAAAAAAAAAAACATAAGGCCGCTTCATACACAGGTGAGTTGAAGAACGAGTCTGTTACAAGCTGCTTTTCGTAAACGTCTGAAAATGCAAAAGGCTTTCATCCATAGGCTCAGTCACCACTGTGGTACCTCAGAGAGCAGCCTCATGACTTAAAGACAGTCATATTAAATGAAAATCTCTGAGATTATTACTCTAAACAAATTTTGGGTAAAGGACACCTATCAATGCATTTATGTATGGTCTACAAACAGGAACTGAACAGTGAAACTGAAGTCTGTGTAGCAGACACAATGAGCATTTTTTGTGTGACTTATTACGCAACGTTGGCATCATTAATTATTCTCATGCTGTTGTTATTTGAACTTTAATACCCACAGTGGATTTGCTGATAAATGAGATGTCCGTATGTTGTTTGTTCATATACAAACTCTTCAAAAGAGCAATTAATCAAATTAAGCTGAAAAAAAACCCTACGCTGATTAATTATTGTGACATTATGTTAGGTAAGAAAATCGAATGAAAAACAGAGACTTGGCAGGCAGAATATGCTCCAATGGTCAGATGAAACAATGCTAAATTCAATGTGATGAAAAAGATCATATACAATACACATGGCAATTGTTTATTACACTAATTAACAAATGAGAACTTATTAATCTCTGCTTTATCAAAAACTTTAATTTTTTCTAATAAATGAAATCAGCCGGTTACTATTCTGGCTTGACATGTTCATCAGTAACTTTGCCAGTGATCTGTTTTGTGTATTCACTATTATTAACGCTGTTCTAATTGATATGCTGTTGTTCTGTGTTACTGACAACTCTCAACACTTCTTGCATCATGTCTGCCTGATTAACTAGATGCAACAGTACCACTCCAGCTGACTGGAGGAAGCAAAGGAAAAAATGAAAAGTGTTTTCAACAAATACAACCAGACCCAGAGTGCAACTGGAAAACTCTTACTGACAATGTTTTACTTATAGTGCTGTAATGACTAAACAAACTTAAATAACAGGGGCTCTGAGATTAGTTATGGGTAACATGTTAGCAAAGAATTACTTGCATCCAGCAGACACTGTTGATAACTCCTTCATTTTAAATGTCACTTAATCCACAGTTGATAAGAAAAAGATTATTTACAGTTGTCTTTTCTTTGCTTTTTGAGACATAAATGGATATGTTCTCATTCATTTATTCATTGATTCATTCCTCTCTTTCTCATGTGTATGTAATGCCACGTTATGTTAAGAGAAATTAGATGAGGGGTGACGAGATGTAAACATCAGTGTAAAAATCCTGCATGATACGACAGCTGACCCACAGTAAAATGGGCAAAGTGTCCTAGAAAGAGGGGATCTGAGGATGCAGACGAAACGGATTACAGTGTTCCCTCATTTATCGCGGGGTTTACGTTCCAGAAATAGCCCGCAATAGGTGAAATCCGCGAAGTAGGA
>JBAJHX010000049.1:6520816-6553977 GCA_037176925.1 Amniataba percoides | reverse complement strand
CAAAATTGCACTGAAAAAAATCCGCGAAATAGCGAGGCCGCGAAAGGTGAACCGCGATATAGCGAGGGAACACTGTAATACTGTATGATGATCTGATATGTTGGGAAGACAAGTGCCCTGGCCAAACAGCTACATGATTAACCCTGTGCTGTTGATAGAAGTCAGTGAGTCAGTGAGAAGGTGAAGGAGAGGAGGAAGAGTGACAGCAGAGGAGTAGAGGAGAGGGACAGAGGAAGTGTCAGCGTTGCTTTAGAAGGCAAAGAGAAACGCAGGCTGACAGGTGAACCCGTGAGGATTGACCGGCCTACATCCAGCTGTCAGTGAGAGCTCATCTGGCACCAGCAGAGCTTATGTGTCAAACTGGAGAAAAGACAGGAGGATCCCTGCATATGGCCGCACATGTACAGCTGTGGCCCGGCCCCACACTAAGCAGCTTTAATGAGCAACATGTACCAACAACAGAGGACACAAGGACACAAGAGTGATTATCATCTCACACATGGTAACGTTCACATGGTTGCCATGCCTGCACAGTAAATCCTGTTTGAGAAAATTGTATACGATTCCAATTAATCTGATCTGAAATTTGACAAGCTATTGAATATTTTAGATGTTTGTGATAACAAAAATTTTTCAAGTCAAAATATTTTATGAAAACAAGATCAATGGCAGGAGGAAATTAAAATCGCACTCTAAAACTGTAAATCTTTTAAAGGTTATATTCTTAAACACAGTAACTAACAAGAAATAGATCTGCACATTTTATTATCTATTGCTCTATAGCCATTTACGTTCTGTCACAATAGTTTTCAACAACAAGTGCACAATGGAGAAATCACAGTAAAAGCTGATTTGTTCATAAAGCTGATAAGCTTCACACTTGACAGCTCCTGGCTAAGTATGCATCTAAGTCTTGCTGACTCTCAAATTAGGTTGTATATGCAATGATGCCCACACAGAGTAGCATTTCACTTCACTGTTCCCTTCCTCTGTACTGATCATAATATTGAGGTTTTGATATTGGGAATATATTTAAGATGTTAAATAAGAGGTGAGTAGGTGGGAATCTGATCTGGTTTTATTCAGAATTGGTTCTGGATTCAATAAATATGAAAAACAGCTCTATTTTCTGGCTGACTTTAGCTCGCTGTGTGCCAAAACATTCACTCATGTGTTTAGTTCTCTAAAAAGCAATAAAAAAATCATAACTGGCAGTTAAGCTAACTGGGCTGGATGAAGGTCACTCACAGACCAGACAAAAAAAGAAGAGAAAAATTTGTGTAGGATTGTGCAGCCTTTAATTTTGAATCTGTAAAAATGGAAAAATATTACATTCTTGTGTTTCTATAGAGATAATCTAATTAGGTGCTAAATAAGAACTATTGTGCTTTAAAGATAGAAGGGTGACAAAGAGTGAAAGCTGTAAGGCCTCCATAAACTTCTTCAGATCCTTTATTACGCATAGGATGCTTTTCTTTTGGGGCCATGGCCTTCATCTGAACCTGAACGTAAGTGATTTGATTTTTCAGCATTGTCCTCTGTCTCCTCCTGCGGCAGTGGGAAAAGAGACAACAAAAGAAAACCATCTTTTTTTCCCTTTTTTTCCTGCCTGTCTTTTCTTCCTGTTTTTTCTCCTTCAAATAAAATTGGACATTAAAACACACCTTTGAAATGAATTCAGTGTCTTTTATCATGTATATCTACATTTTTATTTTCAATGAACTGTATGCGCATGAACTATATACATTTGTTCTTACAGTGCATGGTTACCTCAAATGCTATAGCCACTGCAATCATATCAGAGTTTAGGTCTAACTATTCATCTTGGGAGAAGAAAATCACTGCCTCAAACACTGGGTTAAAGAAAGCGGCTGTGTGCAGAATAGTCATCTCAGGCACAGTGGTGTATCTCTTCTGTATCTGCACCTCTCTCCAACTCTGCATGCATCACCTGTTTAATTTCCCGAAGAATTGGCGTGTCAGCACCAGCAAAACTCGTGTCTGTATCGTGAGGCAGTGGAGCAATCGTTGACAATGTAAGTGTCCTCTCCTCGGACGTGATGATGGCCACTGCCACTAGCCTTACATCTGGTTAGCACACAGATGTCAACTGCACTTTTTCTCACCTGAGAAGAGAGGAGAGCAGCGCAAATGGCAGGTTGTTGTTCAAGGAATCTGTCCACCATGTGGAGGGAGCTATTCCATCTGGTGGCCATATCAGTTTTCGACTTGCGAGGTGGCTACTCCAGTAGCCTTTGTTTCCCCTGCAGGGCATGATTAAGCTCTGGTGATTCGTCTCATCCTTCCAAGCAGTCGTGACACAGGAGGCAGCTACTGAACTCACTGAGCAGCTAGGTTGAGGACATGTGTGAACACTTAATATGTTTGAAGTTGTCCAGCT
The DNA here is from genome assembly GCA_037176925.1 of Amniataba percoides. Lineage (NCBI taxonomy): Eukaryota > Metazoa > Chordata > Actinopteri > Centrarchiformes > Terapontidae > Amniataba > Amniataba percoides. Next base: position 6,551,576 of record JBAJHX010000049.1, on the reverse strand, counting down.
GTGCAGCCTATAGCATGTTAGCAGCATAATCAGTGGCAATTACCACATTTGTGGTTGTGAAGTGCCACACATCTGCAACAGTGCGAAGCAGCTCATACACGTTTTCTACTGTGCTGCATCGGTTAATTCCTATCATTTCAAGAACACGAAGCTCGAGTTGCCAGCGATCTGCTGACACATAAAGGTAACAAAGACTGTGCTGCTCTTGATATCCATGCATCACAGATTGCTCTTGTGGCTTCCCTGATTTGTTCTTATGTCTCCCAGTAGAGCTGCGTCACCATATTCTCAGGTAAAAGCCAGGGAGATGGTATGGTTTAACTGGGCTCAATTGAGCAAATCATTCATTGAAATCCCACTGCGGGGATGCTGGTCTATTGCAATGTTGCAAGCCACAGACCAAAACGACACCTAAATGATGGAATACAATGTAAACCCTCGTGTTTGCTAGATTCCTAAAATACCTCACTTTCTTTCTGCAATACTTGTACATTATACAAGTCATGTCAAACTTCTTCTAAAGAAAACAAACTGCGCTGAAGATGCAGAATATTCAAAACTACACAAAAGCTAGTGTGTGCATGTAGTACATAATCAAGAAGAATTTGTGCAATCATGTTATTTAGTACCGTGATTTGTCAATTTTACAATCTACTGGATTAGGGGAAAACATGGTTATTTTGGCTTTCATGTTCATCAGCATCCTTGCATGTGCTCATGCTGCCTATTGGAGCGATGGCCACAGTTCTTCCACAATATATTACCTCATCTTATATATATACAACCTTTATTTAATCAGTGAATCTCATTCACATCTTGTTTGCAAGGGAGACCTGAGTACAGCAGACAGAAATAGAAACAAAGTTCGACATAACAGAATGGTGTACAGCATAAAGGACTGTCACAGATATCACTACACATATCTGAAAATGAAGGTTTATATGGTCTTATGAAGATGGAGGTGAAGAGCATTATCTTCAAAATTGGTTCAAATTTTCCAACAGTGTGGAAGTGACTTAAAATCTGGTGGTTGTAAAGACTGCAGTGAGCATTTTCATACACAAGCACAGTGTGATCTGGTGCAGAGGAGCATCTGCATTTGATGTGTTTCTCCAATCTTTTATTTTGGATTGTCCATTAATTTTCCCCCCATCTGTATCTTTATACCTCTACATAGTAGTTGTATGTTGTTTATGTTTACCATGTCTGGTTTTAAGCTCTGTTTGTTGATTTCTGCTTCTTTGTTCTTTTTGAAGGGTGTAGATTGTTCTGCAGTTGAATTGTATTGTTTTTTAGTTACAGTTGTTTCTAATAAACCAACAGTGCCTAAAATAATAAAAGGCTCACATGACTTCATGATACATTGTCGACAATTTGCATCCTGGATTTGAATGGACTGCTAATGCCGACAGGTTCATAACATTGCTGTGACAAAGAATTAATAGGTTGTTTTCAGACACCAGCTGGGAGACTTGCCCTCATGGTCAGTAAGCCATCATTTGAAACAAAGACAGTTGGGAAGCAATTAGGCAATTAATGAGCAATGAAAATGGATGCTTCTGTAAGAATTTATACAATGTTAAGGTGCCCTATTATTGAGAGAACATCTTTTATACAATGCTTGACAGGCAAAAATGAACATTTTTGCTGTCAATCTAAACTAGATTTGTTTATTCTGTATGGGCAATAAAACAAACAATGTAATCAAATCTACAGAAACAACACTGGCTGTGAGAAGATTACAAATTCTTATATCTTGCTAGTTTAACCAGATCCATCAAGTTTTTTTTATTATTTCCATATTCAAGATTTCAAGATTCATGAATTCACTTTTAAATATGAAGATACTTCAGATTTTGAAAGAAGTTTTTATTTGCAAGTGTCCAACTGACTGATTAGAAAGACACAGAGAACATGGACAGACAATGGAGCAGTGGATCATGCTGCAGAGGTGGTTTAAGAGCTTTGTGGCTGTTTTGGTACTTTTTCTTTCTGCTGTGAAAACCTGTCACCGCTGGAATCCATCGTAACTGGCTAAATTCAAACTGACTGTACTGACTGTTCTGTCTCAGGGAGAAAACTACAAAAATGCACCTTTCAAGCCAACAGAGAAATTGTGTTTCTTATTCAAAAGCTAAAAGTCATTTTGTACCACAGATTATTGTAGTTGTAGGCTAATCAGTTTGCATATCTTACATTATGTAACACATAATTATGCAGAGATGAATTTCAGATTCCCCTAAAATGTTTTGAAACAAATGGGGACATGTTTAGCTCAAATGGGGACATTGAGGCCTTTGCTCCATCTGGTGATATTGCAGTCTTCCTACGAATAATGTATTCATCCTGCAGCATCCTGCTTTCCAATTTGCACCATGCTGTGCCAGGACTACAGTTGTGAGTCTGTTTACCAAAATTAACAAAAATTAGACGGTCACACCCGCATGCACTTTCACCCAATGTCTCAACTAGCAAACTGAACCCAATTTCATGATGTTAGAGCATATTACTTGACAGTATGGTAGGTCTAGACAGTTGCCAAGGTTAACTTTAAACCTAGACTAAAATGTATCTTACTACACTTAGATACTATACTGCACTTAAGATGTAATGCAACAGATTTTATGTAATTGGCAGAAGTAATTTAACGTTTACTTTCATTTAACATCACCATTTCCTTTTTCAGAAACTTTTACTACTACTTCTACTAACCATTACTTGGGGTTTATGTTCTTCTATATTATAGTTTATTTTCCTCTTATTTAAAACATTCTGCTACTTTCAAAATTTCAAAATAAGTTGTTAAAGAAATGACTTAAAAAAACACATAATTATATCTTACAATAAAATCTTGACAGCTCTGCTTAAAGAGGCTTTCTCTGCTCTTGCTGAATGACGGGGACTTTGTGAAACAGTTTGTCCGTGCACTAAACAAAAACTCCAAATTCCAAACAAACCGAAAAACAGACTGCTCTCAACAGGTATTGCTTCTTGTCATCGTCCATGTCAACTTTCTCTAAACACTCCTGGCTTTCCAAAAAGTCTTTGTACAAACAGACATCTGGGATGAGGTATAAATGTCCAGCATTTATCCAAACATAACAACTCACTCCACTTACTGTACGACAACAAAACTGGCCGGCTACTACAGACATTCAATGTGAAACGTTGCAGAATATGTTTCAAAATGACATAAAAGTGATAAAAGTTTATATACAGTGGAACCTGCACATCCATACAGAACAGTTTTAGCTGCGCTTTTGAGTCATCTGTCTCAAAGACATCTGACAGAACAAATACATCTCTATTTAAGATCTACAGGGATTGTGTATTGGGCTCTAAGCAATGCAAAAATGTGTGACCTGCACTCAACATTATGCTTAAACACATCCAGTGCAGACAGACAAAGCGCTGAAGCTGCTGCTCACGATACACCTCCTGTGCAGACACGGTGTTAAGCTCAGGATGCCTTTATTTATTGTAGCATAGTCAAATAGCAATTACACCGACATATTATAGACATTCAAGATGTAACTGCTTCAGATTAGACATCTTAACCCACACATAATTGTTTGTACGTTCAATATCATGACACATCCCACCTCCTTTAATGCAAGTTAATACACATGCCACAGATCAAATACACAATTTTCTGTCTTGCCAGCTGCGTCTCAGTGGGCCCTCACACCGGGATAACGCAATGAGACTCAGCAAATCTGTTTACCCAGGTGAATCCACCATCTGGCAAATAGATGTGTGCCAGCAGGTAGTTCATGCTAACTTGTTAACTTCTGCCTTGTATTAAACCATTAGTTACATGAAAGATGGGTAGGTGTATCAAGTCAGAACATCTCAGGTATTGAGAGTTTTGTGTAGCATATTACAGTCGGCGATGTAAGTGCATGTCCACTGGCAAAAAGCAAATAAAAATGGCAGAGCTATTGCAAACATTGGATCTCCACAGAACCTTTTTAATTCAAACACTGCTTTCTCTTATTCATTTAGCTCCCAACACACTCCGAGGCTCTGTTAGGCTCTGGGAGGCAGTACTCACACTCACTTCAAACTCATTTGAATAACCTTGTGTTTTATTTTAAGTGCTTTGACCTTTTTATTGTTACACTGATGATGTAAACTTTGTCTGTACCCAGATCTATGTTGTTCAGTTTTCCATGCTATTGATCTATGTTGTTCCTAAAAACTATTAAAAAAAAAACACTTCAGTGAACCACACTCTTTTACGATCATGTTCTCCATGACCATAAACATGCATTCACCATCTCTTACTTAACCACTAAAAGTGCATTTGTATGTTATTATATTAATCTATTTACTTGTAGTTTTTAGCAAACATGACACTGAGACACAAGAAAATTACTTAGCTTCATTTAAAAAAAAAAAAGGAAAAGCTATGTTTATTTGAGACTAATTCTAGATTTACATCAGCAGTGGGAACAAAAACGGCCTGTGGGTCAGTGCCAGAAAAAGGATACGAAAGTACTGAGAGACTGATTAAGACATTTTGTTTTGTTTTTGAGATTTGTCGACAATACGAAAAGGACAGCCTTATCCTTTAGCTTAATTTCTTTGAAAGCAAGGTCAGGTTCCCTGTTCAGTGGAGCAGCTCTGGACATCTCTGTTTTCCAGTCCTACTTTCAGATATGACCTACCATGTTACAAAAACAATCTGAGTTGCTGATGCTGCCAAGTTGCCAGACTGCTTCTGCTCTCAATGCTACAAGATTATATAGTAGGCTTGGGAGCAATGAAGGAAAGGTGTCATAGGGGAAATAAGCAGCAAAAGTGAGCTATGCCTGAAGTCAACTTAACAAGGAGCTGTACAGAATTTTCCTTCTACAAATTTATGAGCCGAGCAGACTGAATCTTGTACTACCAAGAATCTGATCGTTCAAACAGCAGTGTCATCCACGACAGCAGACTTGTGCCACCCATCTCATGAGGAAGAGGCAGTTTTAATCAGTGTGTGATAAAATGTGACAAAGCAACACACATAAACAGAGATAGGACTCTTGTCTGATTTTGTTGTTCTGTTATACAACTATGTAATAAGAGGTTAACAAGAAAGTCAACTACCTAAAGTAGGTTTTGCCTTTCTTTTGCCCTGAATATACTCAGCAGCTGCAGTAAATGCTGACTTTGTCCTTGTACATTGTATTTTACAGTGTATCTCTGACAACTGGAAGCCCACTAGTGATAAGGGTCAAACAATTTCCTGATGGATTTCCCTTGTGTATCATGAACCACAGTTGCTAAATCTAGACAAAACAGACTGGTTAGTTACAAGACTGAGTAAAAATATGACCACCTACCAGTTTGACACAAAGAGACATTTTTTTGTGGGATTTTCAAAAAGCAGAAAAACAAAACAACAGTTACTCTTTCTTTGCACTGACCAGGTAGCTCAACTAAGATTAAAAACTGCAATGGGGACCTGACAAAGTCAACAATGGCAACAACGTGGTGCTGTGACAAATGCTCTAAAAATGATCCAAACAAAACAACATACAATTCCATACAATTTTTTGGACACAATTTCAATATTCCTGTTTCCACTTTGTTAGGAACCAACAGGAATAGATGGTTGGAGAGGCTCTCAGGGTGTAGAAACTGCAGCCCCAGAAATGGCACTATAATCAATAGCTTCCCAGGCCACTTGTTAAAAATGCCATTTCCATCTCCAAGTCGCTGAGAGGGCCCTTTACCAGAAAAGAGCCACATATCATTCTCTCCAGACAACTGGCGGGATGAAAAATAGGGGCCCACTGTCACTGACCAATATTGATTATGAGTGAAAATGTGATAATTTTGTATTAACTCGCCCCTAGGAGCCCTGTTCTGTCAGGTTTGCTGGTGAAAATTAATGTTTTCATATCATGCTTAACAAAAATATGGGTCGTTTCTCATTTTAGCCTCCAGACAAAGAGGTATATGCCAATCACAAGAATTTAATAGCTTCCGCAAGAGAACATGATGATATGAATTAGATTAAAGTCATTATTTAACACATTTGTTCCTACTTTAAAGATATTTATTATTGCCCCTGACACCACTTTAATGAAGCTCCACACTTGGCATTTAAAATATCAATTTCTGATGATTAGAGTTGTCATTGTTCAAAAGAAAAAACGTAGAGAAAGGAGGGGCTTTGTTATCTAATTGAAATGTCTTGCTCTATAAGGTCTAGATCAGGATAATGGTGCCTATGAGAAAGAATTAGCTAATGTGTGACATTGACTGAGAGCATTTAGAAATTCTGATGCATAGGCTCAACTATATGTTCATTTTATAGGATACTTTATAGATTTGCCTATGGGTGCTTTCACACGTAACTTGGTGCATTTCAGTTTAACTTTGGTACATTTGCCTGTTGGGTTCAATTTGCTTTGGTTGATGGGAAAGCCGTCAGTCAAACGGGGTGAACTGTGGTTCACTTTCATGCAGACTCCAGTGCAGCTTTTTTTGCAGTGTGACAGCATAACAGACTAACCGCAGGATTTTACAAGAGTAGAGGTGGGGTTTCAGCATAAATGTATATTATACTACTATTAAATTTATCTATTAACTGTAACCTGTGAGGAATGCTATTGTATCATCAATTTGAATGAGAAATAATGTAAACAATGCAAAGACACAAGGAGTTAAAACACAAGTGTGCTGCATTTGTGTCCTGCTCCCTGTATTTTGTCAGCTAAAAGGTCTGTAAAAAGGTACATGAGGTCAGGTTGCAGTCTTGAATCATCATGCTTATAATCTGTTATTTGCTTGTGAGCTCTTTTTGATACCAAAGACAATAAATAAACATATAATGAGCACTGAAGTGCTTAATGACCTGCTTACAGTAACTTCAGTCATTTCACAGAAGGCTCCTAATGATCCAACTTTAACTTAACTCCAGATGTGAAACAACCCTGAACACATCCAATTTTGAAACAATCAGGACGGAAGGAGGAGGATTTTAACATTCTGTTCACACACAAAGAAACCACCCCCCACATGCATGTAATACAACACACCTATACACCAAAGGAACTTCATTCCTTTGTTTCATGTCAGAATTTTCTTTCCAAAAGCACAGCATATGTAAATCATACTGCAATAAAAAGGGAAGCAAATGAAAAGAAAGACTGAATATAACTGTGTCAGCATGACAGGAGAATAAAGGCAGCACCAGAGTCATTTTGGATGTAGCGTGACTGGCCCTCTCTCAGCCCCTTCTTAGCAGGGAGATGGGGGTTTATAATTACAATATAGCCTACAGACAAATGCACAAACCTGTGCCGCTCAGTTCTTATTGAAGGCACATTTCCACAAAAGGCAAAAAGTCATAAATACTGCCTTATAGGAAAATACCCTGTGGTGTTTTATTAGTTTGACTGTTTTTTCCCCCCTTTTCCTATTGAAAATTCAATAAATCTGTACCAATTCTCTCACGCCGTCACACTCAAACTGCCTTGTGCAGCTTATCCTTGCAGGCATTTTGTCCCAATCTCAGACACTGGCTAGTCAAGCGATGGCTACAGCAGTGATATTACACTCTGTGTCACATATCACAGACCTTATCAGGCCTCATAAGCACTTATATTCAAGAAGTAATGCATTAAACATAGAAAAAACAAGAAGTAATATCTTTTGTTTATTTCAGAGCAGAATCCATATGAAAAATTTAATATATGGTCCTTCTTGAGAGTAGAAATATTGTGTATACCAGCCAAAAAAAGCACAATTAATTAAAATGAGAGCTGATGCTAACATTTTCTATCATGTTTCTCACTGAGTATCTCCTTTAAAAAAGATAAATATATAAATGAATGTCAATGATAAAGCCTGCAAAAGGAAGGGCATGAGAAGGACTTCAGTGTTTTGAGAGGTCAATCATTATTCTTCAGGCTGTGATGGCTGGCTGACATTGTGTAGTTGTGTGTGTGGGTGGAGGTGCCGGCTCTGACAATAGTCAGGTATATCAACTGCACAGTCATAATCCCTCTCAGGCTGCTGGGGAACCTGTGCAGTTGTCAGGATGCTGCTCCATACAAATGCACTGGATTACCCAGAGTACCCAGCAACAGCAAACAGATGTCACAGAACAGTGCACTGTCAATTTCTCAAGACGGGTGGGAATCTCTCTTCAATCAGTGGTACTGTAAATCAGGTGTGCTAGTGAATTACAGTTTATTGAGACAAGCCTGGCGGGAGTATCTACTGTCTTCTCATATTGCACTGTTTGGTGAAGGGACAGAAGTCAAGTTACTGTGAAAGAGCAACATGACACAAGGTTAAAATACACTATATTCTGGACTCAAAATTTCAGGTCTGTTGAACGTCAAAAAGCAAAGCTGCAGTACGTGAGCAGCTCTCGACTGTGATATGGATGATATGGACCAAAGCAACTACTAGCCTTTCCCCCTCTTGTTGTTCAAAGTTTACTTAGGCAGGTCTCTTCCAACTGCAGAAAAATGAAGCCATGGAGATATAGAGATTATGTGTTCAGTTTACCTTCTTTCAGCTCAAAGTTAGAAAACAAAGAGAATGCCTCTACTGCAACAAAGTGCAATATTCAACACCTGGAGGTAAAAAGTTCAGACATTCAGCTGATGACAAGTCACCCTTTTAAAATCCCTGAACAGACACTGAACAATGTTTTCATTTGTTATCCTTCAATCATGATCAACTCTAAAACCGAGTACATGATTTCATTAAAGCCGAGGAAAACTTATATGTCCTTTGGTCCACGTCTGAAAGATGTCAGGGCAAAAAGTGCCAGTCATGTTGTCAACTTCCAGTCAGGTGTGAAGCCTTATTGATCTCTATCACTCACACACTCGCCAGCTGGTGTAATATAGGCAGCATTCAGCACCAGCAAACAGATGTACTCGACACACTGGATAAGCTAGGCCGTCCTACCTTAAAATGACATCAGTGGAGCTCTAAGATCAAATATGTGCTTTTGATAGTGTTGGGTTGTACCAAGGAGTGACATTTCTGGGGAGGCTGAGAGACATAAGGAAGCATGGCTGATGAAATGCTCGGTGACACGCTGCATGCCACCACTAGCAAGTTTGAAATACATAAATGAAAAATTAAATTAAAAAATTGTCATTGTTTGTGTGCAAAGTCTTAGCTTTGAACAGACGTGCAAACTCTACAATGACAACACTATCAGCAACTCACCAGAATCTCATGAGCCCATCACAGTCTGTGACAATGAGTTCTGGCCAAGAATGTCAGGCATTTTTTTCCCCAATCCTTTTTTCCTCCGTTTTCATTTGGCTTGGCATGCCATGAAGTAAAGTCTAATTAAACAATCAAGCCCATGCAGTCCCATTCCCCCTCTGTCCTACTGACTTTGTCACAGCACTCATCCTCTCTCCAGTATAAACTCCCATGTCTAATGCCAGCCAGGGAGAAGGGCTGTTGTCACACACTGTTTGTCCCCCTATCTCTCTTCGTCTCTGTGAGCACAGAGTCAGCATCAAAGCAGCAGGCGTACTGAGCTCTGAGAGAGCAAACCAAAGCTTTGAGTGTTGAGTTTAAGCTAAACTGCTGAGCACAAATATGACTGAAGTTGAATTGCAGACTTGCATCTCCAAAAGTGTCTTTAAATTACTTTCTCTTGATGTAGTGGATGCAAGAAATTAACCATTTGACACAGCACTTATTCGTAACACAAGCACAAGGATACATAAGACCTTATACACAGAAAAAGTTAACTACTTCATATAGTTATTCACTAACAATGTCACCTAGAGAGAATATCAGTCTTATACAATTTATACAAAGTTACATTTACTGCATGCTGCATCAAAACAAAAAATGTTATCTTTCTGCTAAATAAAATGTAAGAGACAAAGTTACAGAAGTCTTAAGGTTGCAGTGGGTATACTCCAAACTAATCTGTGCAGCATTTCAACCAACCATGGTGAAGTGAAGTGCTTACAGGTGAAGAGTTACATAAACTGTCAAACACATCACAGAGTACCTTTGACCACAAGTGGTCAACTGAACACATTTTGACCCAGGAAGGGTCAGTGCAACAATATTTTTCATACAGAAAAGAGTTTAAAGTTGCTTTTCAAATATAGAAATGAGGAAACGGGAGAAGGTGGCATGACAGTGAACTAGGTCAAAACGTTGCTGACATTTGACAGGTTCCATATTTGTATATTGTTATATGTTGAGGATATGGTGTGAGGTTGAAGATGGAGGCGTTATCACATCAAAGACCATGGTCCCCAGGAACTTAAACCAGTCAATCATGTAAACACTCACAGCTTATTTCTCATGGGAAATCATCAAGCAACTTCAGCCCGGCTCAGAGAGCAGTGAGAGCAATGAGAGCAGTTCCTGTTGAGGCTGATCACGTTGTCAAGTTGCGAAAACATTTATTGACAACAAGCCGTCTGCCTCACGTAAACCACCTGCCTCATATAAAAGTTCTTATTAAGGACTATAACGAGGACGTTTTTTGAATATTCAGCAACTATCAAATAGGTCAGTGGTTACACATTCATCCAACGGTGTGCATGATAGACAATGTCAGGAGCAGATGAATCCATATGCAAAATATGAGTGCTTATGAGTCCCTTTATCATGAAAAATAAAATTGATTTTGGAGAAGCACAGAAGTTCAGTAATCACTTAATCCATGTTAAAAAGTTTCATAATAAATTAAGGTATCCATGCAACCAGTTGTTTATAAAGTGCTCTGGGTTTTTGAGGTCTTTAGTCTAATTCCCTGCCAAAGAAATGGTCTGACCAAAAGCACAGGTGAACATGATCTATTAAAAACAATGAGAGTGCTTCTGCGGCAGAACTTTACATTTTTAATGATTTTTTTCTTTGTATATAGCAGAAAGTTGGAAAAGGTTTCACAAAAGGGAATACATTTTTCAGTCATCTATTTTACTTTATTATACATAAAACACTTCAAATGTGCTGCGTTCCATTTTCAGAGCCAGCTGACAGCTGAACATTGTGCATGTGCCAGCTTTGTGTAGGCTGGGTGTCCTAGCTACCTGCTTCAGGAAAGATCCTGCCCTGCTGCCTGAGACAGGTCGCAGTTAACATCACCAAAACACACAGACGTGAATGTACTCCGTCTTTATCTACGATGGTAGAGACATATTCACATTTATCCCTCTATGTCAAATATTTCCCTGACTTTTGCATCGGATTTCAGGACACTGAATATATTTTAGTTCCAGCCCTTTTAAAGTGGCCATTCTCACTGTGATACAGTGTTGAACTCTGCAGTCGGCCAAAGTCTGGAGACACTACGCACAAATCCAAGAAATGCAACAGCCCAGTAGAGTCAGAGTCCAGAGAGCACAGTCAAACCCATTAACACACACAACAAGCGCAACACAGTATCAGTAAAGATAAATGTTTATTTTCTGTATGTATTTTTTGCAGCCTTTGCTTTGAATTTGTAGAAGAAGATGTCTCTCACTCACCTCCACTTCCTACTGTAAGGAGTATAGTGTACTTTAAAGAGATTGGTCACAAAAGCATATAATATAGCTCATAGGTCTTCTTATGTCCTTCACAATTTTTAAAGCTTATCGGCTACTTGATGGTGCAGACGGTGTAGTGTGACATCACGTCCCAAGCCACAGTCTGTTTACCTGTGCGAACCTCTGCACAAGGCGAGCGCCCCCAACTAACAACAACCATGGAAAAGGTGCAGTGTTCTCGCAGTCGGGTGGGGCACTTTTAAGTGGTACTACTGTACAACAGCAGTAATCCAGGTGTTGTCTGTGTCGTTTATGTAACAGAGTTCATGATTACCACATTTCCCAGCGAGCTGTCACGGTTTCTGCTACAGCACGCAGCAGTTTCCGACCACACCCTGTTTCTCTCAGCAGTGGCATTGAGTATGCACACGTGCCAGCCCTGGGCATCAGCAGAGAGATGGGGTAGAGGGCTGAGAACACTCAGTCGTACTACTCAGGATGGATGTTTCCCATCATGCAGCTCAATCAGCCGCCCAATGATTCATTTCACAGACACTTGGGTAATTATAGGAGGCTGCTCTTCACCTCTGGGGATGAAACTACACGAGCACAGCCATGGTGGGGAGTGGGGGGTGGGTGTGGGTTGGCGGAGGAAGCAAAGACGGAGTGAGAAGTGAGTGAGTGAAAACAAAGAGACAGGAATGACGAGGGTGAAGATGGAGTAGGAGATGTAGTGAAATTCATTTAACTGGTGTCAGTGGTCTTGTTCAGGAAAAACAATATTTTCAGTGACTCCACAATGGAGCTAACTAATCACTGCTGTGTGCACCCAGCAAACCATTTACAACTTATAACAACAACAAAAAAAAACACAGAAGCAATGAAAATATACAGCATGTGACCTTTTAAGGTGGAGAGTAAAACAAAGGCTGCAGAGAGGGTTATATAGAGGGACATGAATAAAGATGCATGATGAAACACTAAAAAGAGCTTGTGAGGAGCAGGGGAGATGGCAAGTGTGCAAGCTCCCCCTATTGGTGAAATAGAAAAAGCATTTTTACATCACATATCTCGGTACAAGCCATAAATGGACATACAGTTGCATTTTAGGCTAAAATATCCCTTCAATAAAAGATATATGGTATGTTTTACATATGAAGACAGTTTCAGAATCAAGCAGCAATGAAACAAAGACATGGAAATCAGGAGAAAATTAAATTTCCAAGATTTTCATGAACTCAATAGTCTTTAGTGAGTTCAATGGAGTGTACAGAACATTGATTTAGAGGACAATAATTGCATGGAAAGGCGAGAAAAAAAATGGGTGTGGGAGCTGTTTCAATCGGTGAGCAGCGCCAAGGATGTATAGAGAGCCCATTGATTCAGTTGTGTTTGTTTCTAAATGTGAAATATTCATAATGGATGTGTATTTAAGCGTATCAAACAGAGCTGGATGGCTAATTCTGCTCAGCGGACTGTTCGCAGCTGTTAATAGCCAAAGATTTCACTTCCACTTGAATCATATGAAGTCATTACAGTTGAAATGCCACGTACGAGTCTTTATACCAGCTGTAATACTGAGTCACGTCAACCGCCAAAAGTCAAGTGTTGTGAAAACACTAAAAAATGCAGCCCTCCCACTCACCATGAGACACTCTGGATAAGAGAGCCAGTCAAATACATCATTTGTAATAAAATCATTATCCAGAGCTCTGCGACAGATATTGGATCTTAAGAGGTAAGGATTCAGTGTTTTTTTTTTCATTTTTTAAAGAGGCACCAATGGTTCATTTCAGAAAAAGCTGAACATGAAATCTTTTGATGGGAAATTATGTGCATTTTCTTCTTCCACACACAGTAGCAGCTTTATTACATCACCTGTACAATCTGTTTGTAATTTTAATATAACAATTCTGCAATATATTCTACCTTTACAAAGTTTTTATTCTTTAGTTTTTATTTACATAGTTGGAAATGTATAAAACTAATAATAAGTTTATTATGCGGTCATTAAAAGGTAGTTGTAGAGTGAACTACATTAGAGGTATTTCTCATTTTATGTGCTCTATTTAGACACATCAGATGGGCAGAATATTAGAAACACCTCTTTAATGATGCAGTCCTGTACAACTCCTCCTATGCCGAAACACAAACTGAATAAATATCTCTATGAAAGTGTAAAAAATGCCTTATGCATTATATCATATACCTAATTAATATATTATATACCTAGTGTGGTGGCCACTAAGTGCAACAATTTTCTGTGGGAAGAATAAGACCATTGTTTAAAGTTTTTGGATGTGATCGTCTTTTTTGATCAATGGTAATCTCAAAACAATTTCATCTAAAAGGTCCTTTTTTGGAGGACAGGTTTGGGGGGACAGGTGTTTACATGAGGTATGGCACACAATGTAAAGCAACAACTAGGACAACATACCTCTCCTACCTGTGTTTTACCCCTCCTCTTCCCCAGTGCACCCCCCCAACCCTCCCCCAAGTTCCTCATTTTCTATCCATGTTTTGACTCAATTTTTTTACAGCCGCGAGTGCTGTGTTCAGAAATGTGATGCTTTGTTAGAAATTCCAAGGCTATGGAGAGCAGGTGCAGGGCCATTGTGACAAGCACAATTTATCGGTTGCTCCCAAGCAAGGGAACACATTCAATAATGTGCTGGGAAGATTAATCCATCCCCCCACACGGGGCTGGGCTCACAGGGTGCGGCGACAGAGGTAATTTACACATGCAGGTAGCCCAACTCAGCAGTTAAGGCCTTTGGAGTTGTAAAATACCTGTATATTAGCCGTTCCAATCAATTTAATTACACTTTAAACTTTACAGTCTGACACTTTAATAAATTAAAACTACAAGGCTGCCACACAGACCATACATTATGACTTTCTGCACATTTTTAAAAAATATTGTTTGTGGTAGGACATTCCACAGATGACTCCTTAAACGTGCTCCTTCTGTCCACTGTGTCTCGGCATAGTTCATTAATATGAGGTATGTGTTTGGATGTGTACGAACAAAGGCCAGGGGAAAGATGGATGGCTTTACAAGTGAGTATAGTGAGGACAGTGTGGACAGTGTTTCACCAAACCTGTACTTTATCCAGAAATAAATGACAAACTGCTCAACCATATCATATTGCTTAAGTCTGGTGGTAAACCACGGGAGTCCTTCTTGCTGAAGGCGACAGTACCACTTTCTGCTTTTTTCTTTGGAAGGATAGGATATAGCAGGGTGGATCATTGACAGGCAGAGAGAGCAGCCGGCAGTTAGACAGACATGATGTACAGCCCTGCATAATCAGCTCTCAGCCCCATTAATCTGGGCAGACTGCAACACTTGATGAGACTGTGATGCATTTGGTGAAAGGTCCCTCCCTCAGATGTCATTTTGAAGAACAGTGTCAGAGCTACCGCCAAAGCTGGAGCACAGTCATGCAGCCACACCCCTTACCACAACACCATCGCACTCGGAGGACAAACACTCCAACACTCCAAGGACATCTGGATTCTTCCCACTCCAGCAGCACAGCTAAAATTATAATCACACGGGTGAGCACAAAAAAAAAAAAAAAAACCCTCACATGCACAGTCAGCATCACCTGGTGCAAGCACAGGCACTGGGTCTCATTTCGAAAATCAAACAGATCTCCTTAATGATCACCTCCCCAAGGGCATGCAGCGATACGCCTAAATCCTGAGTCCACACCTATTATAGCCACAGGATCACAATGAGAGAATGCCATCTGGGCTCCTCTCAAGAGAGAAAGGGCATTACACAAGAGTACACAATGCAGGGGTCATTGTGTAGGATGACAAGGTCCACTGGACCTTTTCCTCTGCAGCTTTAACTCTTCCCTCAGGGCTGGTCAACTCACAGGAATATGTTCCATTATAGCTCTAAGTGTTTATTTCTGTTAATCTAATGACATCTCAGCTGCAAACAGCTTTCCACACCTGTGCTATGTGCCTGACCTTTATTTGACATGACAACAATGTGTAAACAAACCACAAAAGTCATTTTATGGATTTTGTACAGGCAGGTGACAAATTAAAAGGAAAAATCTAAGTGACTGACCAAATCGTTGGATCACCACATACTGCCAGAAGAGAAGCTTTGATGCTCCTTTGCATTGATTCTCCAATTCTCTGAACTCTAGCAGAGGGAAGCCATTATTTCAAAAGATATTCCCTCATTTGGTGTTTTGATGATGATGGTGGAGAGCGCTGTTGAACATGTTGGTTTCAAAATTCCCCATAGATCAATTGGGGTTGAGTTATAGTTACTGCGAAGGCCACAGCATATGATTCACATCATTTCATTCTCATTAAATCATTCAGTGACCCCTCGTGTCCTATAGATGGGGGCAATGTCATCCTGGAAAAGACCATTCCCATGACAAAATGTTCCAGCAAGGGATAAAGGTTACAACTCAGAAGAACTGTACTGATCTAAGGGAACAAGTGGGCCAAAACCATGACACATTTGTATTAAATTGCAGAATTATACGTATCAGCTAAAGAAGATGAAGTTAAGAACAGCTGCTAATCGACCTGAACAAGTGAGTTTTCAAACACAAAGGAAACGGACGATGGACTGTAGAAGATGTCTGTACAAGAGTACATAATAGCATCTTCTGTTAGCCTTCCCCCTGCTGCAGTTTGGAACTCAGGCTTTCTTAAAGATGTTAAAGTTAAAGATGTGTGGTCTCCAAGCACAAGCTGAGATAACCCTGATAATGTCATCAGGGCTCTTTTCTGACTTTACAGTGTTCCCTTCAGAGCCACAGAAAAAAAGTTATCAAACTCTTTTCACAGGCTGAATATTACTCCCTCCTGTTCCATGGCAACTGGGGAAGCTCCATCTTGAGATTGTGTGATACAATCGAAAAGCTCCAGAACAGCCTCTAAACAGACCTTGTGGTAAGATTGTTTTGTCAACCAACTTATCATTTCAGCAGTAGGAGCTGTGATGATTCAGACTTACAGAGCTGTATATCCAGTCACAACAAAATACTGTTCCCTCCTCCCTTGAACTTCTGACTGCAGTTGGCCTACGAAGCTGATTATCTCATAACTATGACTTTTTGTCTGTTCTGGCTCTGGATGGGAGTGTCAGCTAAATGACAAAAATGAAATCAAAGGCAATTTCTTTTTTACTCTGCAGTTCTCCGGAGAGACAATTTAAAGGGCACAGCCTTGTAATACAAACTTAGTGTATGTCACATTTATATCATTTCTCTCCTGTAAAATTGAATTAACATTATTATATACAGTCATTTCAGTTGAAAAAGAGGTGCTGCTCGTGGGATGCGTAAAGCCAGACAGTTAGACTTAATGGGCCTTGATGTGTGTAGGGAGTCAGAGGCTGTGACTGTGACATAGTCCACTGGGACTTCATTCCCTTTATTGTGAACTGGGCGGTAGATGTGCCATGCCTTTTATGGCCCTCTGTAATATTTCATGACCCTGTACATTGGTAAATCGAAGCAGATGAAAAGCACAGAAGCAACGGCCATAGTCTTCCAAAATAAACACTGCCCCAAAACCTTTCCAGCGTGATGTCTTTTGGCTCAGTAACATTAAGGTCATCAAAATATGCAAGTGCAACCAGGCATCCAAAATGAACTCCCTAAATGGTGGTTTCCAAAAGATGGCGTTCTGAAGTCATTTGTGCCGTAATGGAGCTGCACCCTACTGTGTTGTGGGCTTTTTTCAATTGATGACAACAACCATGTTTGGGCTAATGAATCTTAGATGACTTTGACTTCACATTTTCATTAAAAGAAGGAGACACAAAAGCCCCACAGGTCTGGAGAAGCCAAAAACCTTCTTCACTAAATAATTAAGTCTCTACTTAACACAAATGTTTTGTTATAAATCCTATCAATACAATTTAAGTTATAAAAAGTATTTCAAAAAGTAAAATCCTCAAAGCCCATTCATATCACAAATTCAAATAAAAACTGAGCAAATGTGAATGTAAAGCAGAACCGGTAGCAGATTTAATAATATACTATTTACTTCATTGTAATAATTAATTAATTCAAGTCTGTTTTTTTAAATACTTAAATGTTCCCACCTAGAAAAGTAGGATGAATTGCTGCTTTTAAACAAAGCAATACTGCCATCTAGTGTGAGGTGAAATTTGAACATGTCTTCAACTTATTCCCAAAAGACTCTCAAAAGAGAGGAAGGCTGGCTGCGTCAAATATTATGAATACATTTTCTTTAATATTGTATAATGGTGGGAAGAATATGAATAGCGAATTTAATGGTATCTGAGAAACATTACAGGAGGCAAGATTTGCTGTGGAGAAGTGACACACACCAAAAACTGGAGTAAGGTGCTGACCACAGAAAAGTAGAGATGAGACAAAGGGAAAATAATGTTGCACACTTCAGCTCTGTATAATATTGGCTTTGACAGATGATGCTTCTGCGAACTGATTTCTTTCAGATCATGATCCCATGTCTCTCTAAAGTGTCTTAACAGGTCATTGTTCATATGTGTGTGTATATATCTCCAGTGAAAAATTATACAATTATTATTTTTGCCAAACACATAGAATCAGCCCAACCCACCACATCAGTATCGGTGCTGATACTGAGCTACCAGGACTGCATATCAACAAAATGTAACTTTATCAGTTATAATCATGTACTTTCTGGTACATAATATTGTCTTATTTATCATTATATGCCAGATATCGTATTAGTATTCTATATTGCCAAACATAATGACCTTAGGTATTAAAATCTGCACTGAAAAGGCTGAATCTGTGCACCTCTAATAATGAAAATGGTCAAAATGAAACAACATTAATGCCCTTACATTTGACTGAAAGACTCATTCTATTCGTATTTAGTCATTTATGATCCATCCCAAAATGTGGTGCCTGCGGGTTTTGCCAAATGAGCTCCCACTCACTTACTACAGATTTTTTTCATCAAGGCTGCGACTCAGTTTCCTCTGTGCCACCATACTTCCACTTTGAATGTCTGCCATGCTCTCTCAAGGTTTTGAATGTTAGCTCAGGTGTCAGGATCAACTAAATGCCTGCAGTGACAAACGGCATGATAGTCGTAGACATATCCAGCCTCCGTCTGAGCCCTCCGGTATGTTTGCTCGATATCAGCACATCTTTACTTCCAGCAGACAGCTGTCAGGAAGGTGTTTTGACAAGCCATCACCACACTCTCCAAGTATTATAGTTACAGAAAGCAATGTAATATTACAATAAATTGAATGCAAATAGGGTACTGTTACTGTAAACAATAGCCAAACTTATGATTTTTATATAACATTATAATGCCTGAAGAATTCTTGTAATAGTTCTTCTGTTGCTTTAATAAGAGAGATTGTGGACTATATGTATTATTATATACATGGACTTCATGTATGAAGACACTAACATTAAGGTACAATAATATCTGTTATTTAACACGGAAATAGACAAAAATGACAAATAAAACAGTACTTATAGTTGAGGGTGAAAAAATATGACCAATGCCAGTGTAATGAGTCTCTCAATGTTCCTGCTTGCACTTTTCATTGTGTAAATGTAAAACACTACACCTAATAGAATCAGCTAAGCTGTCAAACTGTAGTTTCCCACACCAGACTTAAATACATTAGTGTCTTCATTGCCAGGTCACTCCGTTACTCACAGATTCAATATCCATTTATTCTTGGTAATAAAAAAAATCAATCTGCAAGGTGGTTGGCAAGCTTCCACAGCTGCTGATAAAGCAGAGTTGTCTTTTGGCACATTACAAGCAGCTGAAGTGCCTCCGGAGCGGAGCTGTACCCAGGGTTGTCCAGTGCATCTGAGAAATTACTTGCATATCATTCACATTGATTGTTTAATCAGAGATCGTGACTTGGCAGTATTACAGATGTATGAGACTTGTACGGCAGTTTAATGTGATTCCACAAGAACAGCATCACAACAGATTTCTCTTTCAGGGATTTACATGATGATGATCTTAACCAGAACAATGACAACAAGTGCAGCAATGTGATGAACTCATATTTCCACATCAAAGATTTACATCAATCCAAAGTACAAAGAACACATCAAGGGGCTATAACTTAAATAAATACTTTAGTACACTACATGATGATCTAATCCACAAATCAAACTAAGCACTTAGAAAACTGTTACAGAGAAATAGTTCATAATGTGATTGTGAAAAACTGACAGAGGGAAACATTATAGTGTTAATGATGTGGTGCTACAATTATCATGACAAATCTACAGCTGCAATGCCGCAGGAGCAGCAGCAGCTCTGCTCAGAAAATCCTCCAAACCATGTAAATCTTGTCCTGTTAGCTCACCAGTGTTGCCTGTTACACACAACTATGCTTACAATTGTTACATAAGACACCAAGAAACATGTCATCTATGGACGGCTAGATGTCAGGGTAAAGTTCATTTAACAGTAAGGAAACTGAAAATGCTGAATGTAAAATGATCCCGACAAAGAGACCTGGACTGAACATTTGAGAGACCTGAAGACATCCTTCTTTGACCCATGACTGAACCAATTTTACACAATGACAGAAAAACACAGTTTCCCACTTCTTGTGTGTGACTCTTTCTGTGGGAGGACTGAGGACCTGTTTATGTGGTCAGAGTCTGATTAAGGTCAACAGCCTTATACACAATCCCTGCAGTTACAAGAAAAGATGCACATTAAGAGATGAAACTATTACATTTGTTTATCAATACACTCTGCGCAAGCAGCATCAATCACTGAAAATGTTTAATTTTGTTTATCACAATCTTACAGAGTACAGTTTCCTCTTTGTTCAGTTAAAAGAAAAGCAGATTTCTGGTTATGTAATCTAAAGCCCTGTGGGACAAACCAATTGAAAAATGCCCAACAATTTCTCAAAAGCCTGATTATTAATGTGTATTGGATGACAGCCTTTTATTTTCACTGGTGTTTACTCAGCAATTCCACTCTGTAATTTAGCTGGCCACCAATATATTTCAAGAAGCTGGAGGAGGGCGGCTTATGATAGACACATTTTTGCAGTCCTCATGATGAATCCTGTGCATTTATTGGATGAGAAAGTGCTTAGACAAACGTTTTGTTCTTCTGCCAATCCAGTGAAAGAATGCAAATCTCTGTTCGACTGAATAGAGACTACAATATAATAAACGTTATTTATGCTGTTTATTTCCAAATAAAAACCTTACATGACATTGGGAAAACCTACAAGTTACATAACATTATTCTTGAATTTATTTCAATGCTCACAATGAAATGACAGCTACCGTTAGGTATTTTCTTATACCACCGCTGTGACTCATCATTATTTGCATCTGGCATGGCAAACTGGAAGCATTCGGGACAAGCTCTCACTCTCCTGCCTGAGTCTCTGCTGCAGATAGTTCACCTTGACAAGAATACCAATATATCCTCAGCACTAAGGCGCAGAAGCATGGGAAGCTGAAAAGCTAAAAACCAGATGTCGACCACAAAGAGACTCTCACAAACCTCAGTGCAGTAAAAAGAAGTAAAACCTTCAAAGCATATGAATGCACTTAAATCTGACATTAAACACAACTGGTGGTATTTAAAGTGCAGACACGTCACTCCTGCTTGTAATGCCTTATGTAGAAGCCATAAAACCACAACAAACTCCCGACTCCATTTTCACAATTATTCAGTCTTTACAGGTTCTCTTCTTTTCACAGTATTTACTACTCTTTAATACTCTACAAGGTCACTAAAAACACAGATGCTATGTGAGGACTGAAGACACGTTACTGAATGTTAACCAGCCACGTGGTAAACACTTAAAGGGTTAACCGCTAATGATTCTGCAATGTGCAGATGGTTAAATGGATCAGTAAATAAATGGATAGGTACATGAATCAACAAAAAAACAAACTCCTATGGACATACTGATGAATTACGAGTGAATCAACTGAAAAATAAACATCAATAATCAACAAGCAGCTAAACAGCCCATGCAAATGAGCTATTGTTTATTATATTACATCCTAAAGTACACTGTTGTTGCGCAGTTGAAGTGCACACTTTGTGCTGCTGCCAGAGAGCTTGGAAAGGAAAGACCTGCCAGCCAGAGCACTGACAACAGATAATGTGAAAAGGGACTTTTCCTGCTGCCCGAAATGACACCACCCACCTCTTTACTTTTCTGCACATCCATTACTGTATTACTGGCAAATAAATCAAAAGATTTACCCTCACTTACCTGCAGCATTAACATTGACAATCTTTTTTTAGGTCAAGGTATTGGGACCTCTTGTCTTTTTCTGTTAAATAAATGTAAAAACTGTATAAAACTGTATATAAATGTATAAACTTTAAATTACAGCATAAGTGAGAGTAGTCCTCTATACTTATCTGACAGTAAAAGCAACTGAGAGAATATTTTCAAGTGAGGAGACGTCACGATAAGCTCATCATTCTAAATGCCAGGTCAATGTTTGATATTTGTTTCTAAGGATGGCTCTAATCTCCTCCTGGTCTGGCACTTGTCCTCTCCTGTCCTCCCACACAATTCGCCTTGGCATATGCCACAGAGGAGGCCCATTAATCAGAGCTCATTTTATAAGGGCTGAATACACTACTCCCAATTCTCATGCATTAACCTTGTTGTTGCCCCTTACCACCCTGAAAGTTGGCACCGTCGTGCTGCATGTGTGTTCTTGTGCATAAGTGTGTGTATACATGTGCACGTGTGTGAATGTGTGTGTATATTTTGAGACCTTGTCACTTGTTAGTGTTGCAATTTCTGCCACGCTATAAATAAAACTAGTCACAGGGAGGGATGGAAGCCAGTGGAGTGCTTTGACAGCAGAGGGCATAGTGGCCTTGTCTCCCCAGGATACGAGGATTAAATGTGGTCTACAAACTGATAGCTTACAACGTACCTTACATACCGTAACCTTTGCACATTATACACCACGATACATTTATTTGCAAACTATTTTACTGAAACCTGGAAATGAAAAACTTGCATTCTGGGTTATACTGTTATTGCTTTACTGTTTCACAAATTATGCCCAGGCTGCAATTTACTTCTTATTTTATTTACTGTATCTCTTTTAATATGATTTTCATGTTTATAGTGTGAGAGCAATAATTCTACATCAGTGTGTTTCTTTCTGTCTGTCTATGTAAGTGTGCGTGTCAAATTACAAGCAAACTTAATTATAGAAATTTGAATGTAAAGTAACATAATGTAAGTCAAAAAGTTTGAGATTATAACCCCAAATCTGCACCGAGACTAGGACTCTGACAAATGGTCATTTGCATTATCGGTTAAGTAGTGCAACACAAGAATAAAGGATGTGTTTTCAAATTCTTTTTTTTTTTCTTAGACTGGTGGCCCAAAACCAGAAATTCACAATGACCAAAAGATATGAAGATTAATTTTAAAAAATACCTTAATCATTAATAAATGATAAACATTTGGTGATCGATTTTCTGTTGACTGACTGATTGTTACAGCCTTACCCAAGACATAGCCAACGTTTCATAAAAAATACATTAGAAACATTGTTCTAGCATCGCAGTGCACAAGAGAAAGCAAAAATGAGTAATGGGAAGTATGTTTAGTCACTGTGCCCGAAAGTTGTGGAGGGAAAAAGCCAACGACGGTTCTATGCATAATCTCCTTCTTGCAACCAGACCAAGAAGAGACAGAATAGAAAACATGAGATCTTACCTTGACCCTGAGCATCCAGCAAGCAACCACAAAGAATGAGAAGGAGCAGGAAGGTGGAAGAAGGCACACCCACTCGGAGCGCTCTGCATCCCACGCTGCACTGGCTCCTCACGGTCATGGCACCATTGGACACTGGGGAAAAAAAGATGCTATATGTAGTAAGAAACAGGCTATTAAGATATTGAAAAGCATTTCCATTTTATTTGCACACTTTTTGATGTAGTTGGAGAAAAGGACCATTAAACACAGGATATGAAAAAAAAGAAAATATGAGACTGCTGGGCTCATGAGGCCAAGCGGGAAAGATAAATCATCGAGCAGATATTTAATTCACCAAATGTTCAGCGCTGAATGCGAGTCTCCAGCCAAAGTACCGCAGCTATTAATAAAAACAGCATTCGCTGACCAACAATTTATCAGATTCTAATAACACAAATGTAAACATGCATACAAGAAAAAGATTTATTGCACTGCCATTACATTTAATAAAGTTATATTTCTTACAACATTCAAGCAAATAAATAGCAAAGCAACTAGACATAAAGTAGAACTTAATATCAACACAGTTTAGATTAATCCCAAACGGGTGTATGATATTTTAAAATATAAATAAGGTCACCTTTGGGCCATGAGTGAGGGTAGTTTGGCAAAAACTGAAACCTACTACATGATTATATCTGGAGGCTCCAAAGTGATCTTTAAGAATGGCAAATTAGAACAATTTCCAGTGCTGATAAAGTATTTTTACCGTGTTTTAAGTTAAATAAATTTACAAGGCATTACATATATTGGTCCTCCTCTTTTGGTTCTGCCCTCTCTATGTGTGTAGGTGCACAGATATGCAATGATCTAATCACAAACTTACAAGAAAGGTTGAAAAACAATTACAGAAAGGACTAAAACATAAGACATTGGTAAAATCCATCAACATGAGAACACAAACAATATTCAACAGCTCAGCTATGACTGACTTCAGTCAGACAATGTGTTGTTTTTGCTGGACCTAGAAGTGCTACCGTCTCTAATGTCACAACTGCTCTCGTTAAGGAGAATAAAAGTGGCATAAAATGTGGGCAAAGCTCCATCCTGTCTCTAATAACTGATGCACTCTGCATGGCAAAGTTTACTAAGTGCTATCATTCACCCTGACATTTCACCACCGGCTTCCAAAAGAAGAATGAAATCAATGGGCATCCTCTTTTTATGCACTAATTCATATTCACATCTTGACAGCCAAGAAAGAGATTGATTATTTGGCATCACTGCATGATTGGACATCTAAATAAAACCAATTTGTTGTGCCCCCCCAAAACAACACAAAACAAAAAAACCACTGCGCAAACAACAAGCATTATGTTTGATCACCAACCATTACAGCTCATCCACAAATTCTTCCTCTAAAGTCTAACAGTGTACCGCCTTTGTCACTATTCAACAATGGTAAATGAGTACTGAATGTATAATGGTATTAAAACCTCAAATCAATATAATGCAATGATCATTCTCAACATCAAAGCCTGAATGAAACTGTGATTATGTCTGGGTGTTACAAACTTTCTTAAGTTGCACTTAATGTGAGAGAAACCAAAGGGGACAAATAAAGAGAGAAAGGGCTCCAGACCTGTGATTGGGTATATAGACCATCAGCGGATATAACAGGATCTTTTCAGCGTTTATAATAGGATTCAAATGCTGGTGTTTATTGGCGATTGCTTCCTGCACAAGAGCTATAAAAAAAATTGCAACAGAGGAGAGATCAATTGTGCTGATCATTTTAAGTAGATTGAACAGAAACAAAATCTCTTTTAAAGAAATCTAAACATTAAATGTTACTCTGATGGCTAAAACAAACACAAAAAGACACCGGGTTAAATATTGTATCTCACACACCACGTCCTGGATGGAAAAAAGCAAAACAAAATATACATCACCCCCAATATGTATATTAGAGCTGTAAAAGCACTAATCAACTCACACCTTCATCATGCATTAACTAAAACAATAAGAAAACAAAAATATTCAGTATATTTTTCATACTGTACTCATCGTTGACTGCATATCATTTCTAACAAAACAGATAGTAAAGTTTTACTCCCTCCTGTGGGTGGTTATACACTCAAGGCAGAATACTAACCGGAGCTGAAAACCGTTCAGCCATTCAACCAACAAAATGTGTATTCAGAGGAAAAAAAAACAGAGGTCATGAAACATCTTCAAGCATAAATAAGTCATTCATGCAATGTGCTGATTAAACTTAATAAAGCTAAATAAAGCGACGGATGATTATGTAGACCCAATGACAATCACTTTCTCTACATACATTCCTTTAGAAATTTGTGACTAACTTTTGAAATATATTGCAAAATTATATTTAAAAAAAACTTACTGCAAGTATCTTGTTCTGCAGTTAAAGGCTCATTTTTAAAATCACAGTTAACTCATAATCCTCACATGCCTCACATCCATATCCCCCAAACATACACACACACACAGTACCTGTACTGTATCTCCACCTCCGTGTTGTGTTTCTGCCGTATATCCCACGAACGAAGTCCAGCTCTTCCTGCTGCACGAGTGACTTTCTTCTCTTTGCCTCCGTGCACACTCACAACTGGCACAGCTCTCTTCCCTTTCACCGGCCAAATAGCCCATCTGCAAAGACAGAGGGAGGGAAAAGGAGAGGAAAGGGAAAAAAGAGAAAAGGAGAGGAAAACCAATGGATGGGAATGAGAAGAAAAGGAAAAAGAGAGACAGATTGCTTTGATAATGCAGATTGTCAGGAGCTGCATTCTTGGTAAGCCAATGTGCACAGAGTAAAAATCGCAGAGTTAAAACTAATTTGATTTCACATTCCCTCGGTGCTGCTGTTTCCTTTTCTATTCATTTGTTCGCATTTCAGCTTTTGAGCTCCAAATCACAAGCCTGGCCGCTGTGCACTTAAATCACAATTTATGTGGGATCTTATCAAAGCATGAGACAGCGTAGCCTATAGCCTCACAATGCACAAAGTAATACATAACATTTGAAATTCGCAATAAGATGCAGGAAAGGAAAAGTATTTGTGGAAAACCTGCTTCTCTTTATCAAAGGATGAATGCTATTTAGATGTTAAATGAAAGAAAAGACAGTGAAATCATGAGTAATATTGTTAATAATGAAAAGCAATAAAACAGGACAGAAAACAAAACTAGAGATAGTCAGACAGATATGTTGGCCGACATGGGTTCATCGCAGACAAATAGTATCACGTATGTGATGCCCAAAGGAGATAATGCAGCTTGGAAATGCCAAAGATATGTCTGTGGTCATTTAGAAACTGTCTCTCCACAAACTCATCAACCAGAAAGGGATAACAAGGAATATATAGGTACTCAATATCTGTCTCATAAATCCATATTTGTCAGGCTATACACAAAAAATAGATTATATGACATTACATTTTGGACATTGATGAACCTACTCTGAACATTCAATTAACAACCACTCTAATGGAGAGAGACGAAGAAGAGTGGTTGGACTTGGAAACTGTCACTTGACACATACTGCTTTATTAACAATGTGCTAAATCTGGACTTGTTTTTTGCTGCTGTAATTTAATTACTTTAGCGTTTAAGGCCGTATCATCGAGGTGTTGACATAATTTCAGCAGCCCTCGATGACCACGTCGCCGCCCTTGATGACGGGGAGGTCAGTCGGCGCAGAGAGGAGCTCGGCTGGATAGCCTCCCCTTGGGACTGTAAGAATTCAGCAACTTCTACAAAAACACAAGCTGACGCAGGGACTTGAACCCAGGTCTGCGGCTGAAGGACACTCTCCCTGCTGACGACGCACCCCCGCTGTCCAAAAGGTACATTAGTCACATGTCCCCCTCACCTCTGAATTAACTGATCCTTTCCTTAAAACACAAAAAAAAAAAACACCATTTCAACTCCAGCTCTAATTATAGTCACTGTGCATGCAAGCTTGAATTAAGAGGAATCAAATGCTAATAGAGAGGTGCACTAATGCTAAAGTTATCGCTTATGTGTTAAACAATCATGTAAAAAGAGACAGCATGAATTGGATAGGAAAAAACTTCCTACCTTTATAAACTTTATAAAACTACCTTTATATACCTTTGAGTTTAGCTGTATCCAGTTAAAAGGTACTCAACTTTATTGTTTTCCACATAATCCAATCAGAATCAGATTTATTGGCCAGGTATGTGTGCGCATACAAGGAATTTGACTCCGTTTGTTTACAGTACCGTCTTGTACATAAAGGATCAAGAAAATAGAACTAAACAAACATAAACATAACAAATACAAACATAACATAAACATGACGTAACTTAAAGTGTAAACTATGGAGTGCAATGATGCATTTTGTTTGGCTTATGAATGAATAGCTTATGTACATAATATACAGTACAGTACTCTGTGGCTGGTGTTAAATGTTCTTCAGGGTGACAGCCTGAGGAAAGAAACTGATGCTAACATGAAAGTTGCTCATATTCTACAGTATTATCTATCTTTAGAAGAGATAATGCAGGATCTCTGTATGCTGGTAAGTGACCTCTCAATTCCATTCAGTTTGTCAAAAAAAAAAAAAAGAAAGAAAGAAAAAGGAAAGTGAAATGTCGCAACTGGATGACTGATGTGTGATTAAATGAAAATGGAAATTCCTCAACTGCAATCTTAAAACACCGCTGGAAGCCAGGCATGGTTCATTATCCACGTAACACCATTCCCACTCTTCATAAAACATCATCCAGCCAGCCTCAAAAACTTCAGTACTAGTAAGGAGATGTGGAACAAAGAAGGAAGCCAGCAGCGGGTGATTTAGTCAGAATAGCCGGCTTCAAAAGCACCAAAAAAGTCAAGAGTTGGCAACATTTTTTCCCCTTTATTCCCAAAGGCCAGAGCCACATATACACTAAAGACAGCCATTAACTGGACCAACCACAGAGTCTAAATCCCAAGACATCCTAAAAATAACCTTTAATATGGCTCATAAGAGTTTACTAGGCCTGTGTTCAGAGGATAATCAAATCTCAGGACACAAACAGACAACAAGCAGAGAGGCCAAAACACAGGAGTTCTCTTTTCAGTGGCTAAACACAGACATGCAAGAATACAAAATGAAGTGTATGCATGCCACAGCCTATTTATATTACACAGTATGGATGGAAACACCTGATACAGCAGCAATATATCAAACTGACAACATGTCAGCCATGTCATTCGGACACACCTGAGCCACACCCATCATCAGTTTGTTCTCATTTTGTGAGTTCTGCTGGCTGCCATCTTTGTTTTGTTTCCCAAACAGGCTTAATTAACTTAAATATCCGTATTAAAATAGTGTGTGCGCAGAGGAGACTTCATTAACGCTAACATTACCTTTACTGGCTTGGAGCAGGTACCTCACCGCTTGTCCAGGTCCCTCCCTGCTCCTCTTCCTGCAGACAGACTCGTGTTTGGGCTCAATTAACAGCGACAGGTAATTACTGGCGTCACCGCGCACGCTCACCTCCTGCCACGCGCTCCGTTAATTGGTGGAGCGAGTGAAAGACTCGTGACGTCACGAGCCAAGTTCCCATCCTCCAGCCAGGAATTGTAAATAAATAAATAAATACAATATATAAGTACTATATACAGTCTCTAAATATCAGAACTGTTTAAAAGTAAAGTTTACAACTATAATAATATATAACTATATATTTTGTTTTTATTTTATTGTATTTTATTTGTGCTGTTACAGTGCTGCCTTGTATGTGCCTATATATTCCTTTTCCTTTAAATTTGAACCAGACACCATATATAAATAAAAAATGTATATCTAAAATAATTTATATCTAGTTATTCATTTCTTTATTAAGTTAACTGTTCAATTACTGTTTCAGGTCCTGTCATACTGCCATGAATAAGTGCCTAAAACAAGTACTAAATCATTCATTTAAAAAAAAAAATTCTGACCTATTACAAGAAAAAGCTTGATTTATTTTGAAAGTAAATAGTATGCTGATGAGACCTTGTAGAGCTTTCAGTGGTAGCTGCTGTCACGCAGTGCCAGGTGGAGCGAATCTTAGAAATAATTGTCAGGAGTCAGGAACAAAAACATGCTGAGGACAAACAGCTAAAAAAAATATGGAGCTGCAATTCCTCTCTGAGCACATTAACGAGGAGGCCTGTTTTCTGAGGACCTGTGATAATATTTACGTGCTTTTTGGACTATTGGGCCCACAGTGTGCGCCCATCTGCCGTCTGAATATTTTTAATTACAAGAGCCTGAATGTGAAAATATCAGTCTCTATTCAGTTTAATGGCAGTGGCACCACATCTATTTTTTTGTGTTGAAGCTGATTAAAAGTACACAATTCAGAGCTTATTTTTATCCCGTACTTACCATCATAACCCCTAACAAATTCTGAATCATCCCTACAAACAGAAGCAAAGCAATTAAACTTGTCTGCCCGTGTTAATGAGATGTTGAGTGTTGAATGGATTCGGTCTCCTGAGAAGTGTCTGTAATTGCTTGCTTGATTTTGGTTAGTGGAACATGAGTTGTTAGAAATTCTTGGGAACACTTGTTTCCCATACTTGATGAGCAGTAGTGTGTTATGTGGAAATAATACATAATATAAGTTCATTTTTTTAAAACAATATTTTATTATGCTTTTCACCGCATAGACACAAAGCTTCCACAACGACACGCAGAGAGAATACGAATAAAACATCTGATTCGCTTGATAATCCCACACTCAATTACATTCGGAAATCTTACAAGTTGTCATATTTCTGCCCATGTTGTTTCATCTGTTGTAAGATAGTCGTTAATATTTAATTCGCTGTTTCTGATTTTCTGGAGGTCAGCATACCCTTAAGTCTTCTATCTGTGCAGCCTGACAATCAAAGATGTAACTGCTTTGATTCAGAATAAAGCTGAATAAATATCTGAGTATGTGATTTCTGTTGAGACCAGTTTTCTGCTGAATTTGTTCGAATGCGAGAAACACTTTCCACACCTTAAATCCTCCATCTGAGCAGGCTA
Source organism: Amniataba percoides (assembly GCA_037176925.1). NCBI lineage: Eukaryota > Metazoa > Chordata > Actinopteri > Centrarchiformes > Terapontidae > Amniataba > Amniataba percoides. The sequence goes on along the minus strand of JBAJHX010000049.1, from coordinate 6,521,351 downwards.
CAGCAGAATAAGTGTAGTCCCTGACTTTCTTATTATCTGCCAGGCTTACATACTTTACTCTAATTATGACATTATCGGCCATAACAATAACCTTTGTACTTTTACTTTTACTTTTACGACTGAACTTTGATTACATTTGCAGCTGTATAAACACATGAGCAGGTCTGAGACAAGGTAAGACTCAAATATTCAGTTTCAAATTTAAGTTAAATGTGCTGCATTAGAAAAAGAGGCCATGTGACTTGTTTGATGCTTGTTTAGTAAGCACTTTGAAGAACCTGGGAATTCATTACACAGACATACAAATACATCCAGGAACAACACCTGTGATCTACCACCAGTATCCTAAAACTGACCAAAAGTTTTGTGGCATTTATTCAAGCTCTTTATTGTTCAATGAAGCTGTTTTCATGAAAACTTACAAAGCAAAAATACTCCAGACTCCAACACTCAGACATACACTCAGACATATTTCTATAACAAATAATCACAATTTTTTGCGATCCCATAAAGGTCTGTAAGCTAACACAAGATA
>JBAJHX010000049.1:6502357-6520716 GCA_037176925.1 Amniataba percoides | reverse complement strand
CTCTTTATTGTTCAATGAAGCTGTTTTCATGAAAACTTACAAAGCAAAAATACTCCAGACTCCAACACTCAGACATATTTCTATAACAAATAATCACAATTTTTTGCGATCCCATAAAGGTCTGTAAGCTAACACAAGATATTGCAGTGCAGGTTGACTTTGCAGGTTTTTTCTCTCAGATTGTTCCAGCCATGATCTCGATAATAATCTCGTCTCTAGTTGAGGGACCTGACGAACCTCCTGAGCCCGCCGACGATGATTAAGAATATTGTTGGAGCTGCAACCATGGCAACAGTAGTGGACAACTGTGGGAAATAACATGATCGAAATGTCAGCAAGATGTTAGTAGTTAGTAATTGGGTATATTCGCTCAGATACTGTGGTTAAGTCCACTTTTGATTTTATTATATTTCATCGCGAAATACTGCTTTAGTCATTTTTTTAAAATTTGATGCATAGTTATGAAATAAAGTGGCAATTCGTTATAGAAAGCAGGAGATAGTTAGTGGCCAGGTACAAATAAATACAAATAAATTGGCACAATAAATATCATATACTGCATGTGTTTGAAACAAAAGTTGTGGAAATAAATGTTATAGATTACTGAGTTGTGCGAGATTGCTGTTGAATTGATAAAAATAATAATGTAATAATGAAAATAATAGTAATAGAAATACTTATATTCATATAGAACATTTTATATTAAGCTAACATCATGTTCTTTATATCAAAATGAATATGCCAATACCAAGAGAGTTCAAAAACCTATTTTCATCTCAATGCACAAATAATGATAATAATGGTAATAAAATAGTATAACTGAGATCATTATATACACTCTGAAAAGGCATATTTTGCATAATTACTTTTACCTAATACTTAAAATAAATGTAGCTTGAGCACATCACACTAACCTTAATAGCAGCACTATAGTCCTTTTGAAAGGATCGTAAATACACATTGAAGAGGGCAAGGCTGCAAGGCAAGTATGAATCTGTATCTTCAGAGTCTCTGCATCTTTTGAAAGAAAATATAGTTATTCCTCTCACAGATTTATGTTGAAAACAGTACGCTGCACTCTCACACACACCTTTTGTACAGAGCACTTAGAAGCAAACTGCTGTCTGCCAGGTACAGCTCTGAAAGGCCGAGTTCAATCAATACCGACAGCGGCAGCCTGTAACCCTCCTCAGCCAGGAGGCCAAGGTTGTACCATCCCTGTGGAAGAACAGTATGGCTTACATACACATGTGCATGTACATGTGCAGTTATGAATAAACACGAATATGCACACAGTGAGAAAATCAATTTAAAAGCAGACCTGTGGCTCGTTCCTGAGTGCTGCCAATTTGTACATCTCTGCGGCAGAAAACAAGTCCTTCTGCCCGTCACCCTGCCCCTCATAGAACAGATCACCCATCCTAATAAAGGCTGGAGAGGTCAAATAAAATGGTTAAATTGTGAATGTTTGCACACAAGCTTTTGAAATCCTGATAGATAGTCATTTACCATAAGAGTCAGGGTTTTGACTTTGGATTGTAAGGTTGTAATATGTCCACATACAGTTTGATGCAAAAGCAGGATCCAGAAAACCAAACTATGGACATAAAGAGGGAAGAAATGAATTCCTAAAAAATGTATAAAACAGTAACAAAAACTGTGACAGTACAGCTCATATGAAGATAGCTCACCGTATTCTGCTCGCATAGATATGCCACATTGAACTGAGCCGCCGCGTACCCGGACTCAGCAGCCATCATGTAATATAACAACGAGCTGAACCTGTTGAGGAGAAACTGAAGGTTAATTTGCTCCCCCTGCAATCAAGTGGCCTGATCAGGATCGCAGCAAGTGTGAATAGAGAAAAAGATTACATGTCACTCTTGAGATACGAATCCAGGCCTTTCCGTAGGATGCTGCCCAGGTATCCGTTGTGCTCAGCAGCCCACTTTGCCCACCTGCAGTCAGTTAGAAAGGCATTTCAGATGTGACATGTGGGAAAATCACATATGTGTGGTGACATAAATAGGGTAAGTAGGATAATTAGCTAACAAAACGGCATCTAATGGACGTCTGTTGACGCGGCCGTGTATCCCGGTGATCCAGATGTTAGCGAGAAGAACAGCTCCCCTGATGTGACCCCTCTCTGCAGCCCTCAGAAAGTACTGATAGGCCGCAAGCTGTCAGAGAGACAAGTTATTTACCTCTTTACATGAGCACTAAAGAATCTGTGAGCATACAGGTAGCGTTTACACTTGTGCTAACCTGGTCGGCACCTTTTCCTGGATACAGGCCCTGCGTGTATATGACACCAAGATTCAAAGCAGCGTCTGGACACCCGAGCTCATCAGCCTGCTCCCACAGCCGCGCGGCCTGCTCGTAGTCCTTCTCAAACTGCTCATAGTACCAGGCCAGGGCGCTGATAGCAGGGACAAAACCCTGCGGGACAGATTTTGTAAAAAGAAAAACGAGAAATTTGCAACATAAACTGAACTCCAAATGTTTTCATATGACAAATGAGTAATAATGGAGTAATTAAAATTTAATCATACAAAACCTGGTCCATTGCTTTCTTCAGGAAAGTGACAGCTTTTGCAACATCCTTTTCAACCCCATGCCCCTGCATGGAAACAAATTAGTGTTCAGTGATAATACTGAATGATAGAATAAGAAAAAGGATTGGATTAAAACCTAAACTGTCATGTTTCTCAGTCTACGTCATGTGCCGTGATGCTGACCTGCAGCAGGACTATGCCGTAGTCATACATTGACACCGGGTCTTCCCACTGGACAGCTCCCCTCTCGTAGTGTTTCACAGCCTTCTGGATGTTTGGAGACACTCCCTGCTGACCCCAGAACAGCATGCGGCCAATCGCTTGCTGCAAGACAGTTTCTGAATTGTAACTAAATATCACATGATAAACCTTTGCTCTTCTTTTAAATGCATACTTCAAGAAACATAACTTTGGGCATCGCTGTTTTCATTTCTACCACTTTTAATCTGATTTTCTGTGTGTAGGTTTGCAAAAAAAAAAGTGCAGAGATGGCAGAACAGGGTACCTCGGCTTCGGCTGCCCCCCTCCGTGCCTGCAGCTTCAGCCACTGGAAGATATGATGGTCTTCACTGGTCTGGAGATTCAACACCTCATCATTGTTTAAGTAAACCTCCTCAACAAATGTCTAAAAAAGGGAAAGGGAAAGAGAGGAGACATTTATTTTTTTGTGCCTTACCTGCTCTGCACTTTAAATAAAACACCTCTCAGCACTGTAATATTTCTCAATGTATGAAACAGTTATCTTTCCTCATATGGAAAGCAGGAACAGAGGTAAACTTATTGATGATGGAAATCTGAAAACTATGGAAACAGTAAGGAGAGCAGAGAATATATTAACATATCAGCTCTCAGCTCATATGCTGTAATAAACCAAGAGCAACATATGAGATTTTCCTCTCTGCATTACAATTACTTTATGTCTGACACTACAAACATGATTCTCTGTTATAGTCTTTACAGATATATTTATAATTACACTATTAATTACAATGGATTTGAGGCAAGGACAGGTTTATTTTCACTCATATGAACAGATATGACAGATAAGGACTCTAATTATACACTTCAACAAACGCTTTTGGATTAAATAATAATTAGAGTGCAGAATTAGCACAATACGGCCTCCAGTCAGAAATGCGTGTGCTACCTGCTGTGGTGTGGGATTGTGACGGTCTACGGTTGTCTGCTGAGCAATGTTTGCATAATATGCATAGGCCAGGGCTGGGTCTGCGGGGAGGCCATGGAGACCCTGGTGGTGCAGGTGCCCAAGATGCAGAAGAGCTAATCGATCATCCTTCTGGGCTGCCAGCAGGGCCAAGAGCCAAGCCTGGACCACAACACAAGGGCACGAGAGAACATAAAAAATGTTCACCACAGGCACAGTTTTAATACAGCTGACGGAGGAGCACACACACCTTACTGGGCTGTTTCTCGACTCCCAGGCCAGCGCTGTAGAGCATCGACGACATGTGCAGAGCTCGGTTATCAGCTAAGCAGCCAGCTTGGAGCAGAAGAGGTAATATTCTGCTGACCACGCCACTGCTGCCGCCTGCTCGGCCCAGCTTACGAACTGATAAGAAGTACAGCGCTCTGCCCACAGCTGGCAGGCTAACTCGTCTTTCTCCTGCAAGAGAGGACGGAAACGAAATGATCTCTGTGCTTCATGTTAAATAACAGATGAATATCATCAGGGAGTAATAACTAGAGCGAGTATTCAAATTGTTCACTCAACCCTGTAACAAGCAAGTGATCAGTTTTTGCAGACTTTGTTCAAACCCACAGATATAGATTATGTGAATCATGCAAATATATGAATTTGGGGAGATGCATGCATGCAAACAAAATCTGAACTATTTCCATTTGATGAAATGGGCTTGACTATTTCATTCAACATAAACATCAAATAGCTTCAATTTAGAGCTGAAACAAGCCGCACAGAGTACAGAGTAAACTGTAATGTTGTCAGACTGTGTGGAATAGGCTGGATCTCCCCATTTTAAAGTTGCTTAAAGGAAATATGGGATATAGGATATGGGATATGGGATACTCATGTGTTGTGTGAAGTAAAATAAGATTTAATATCCTATTTTATTAAAAAAAAGAAGAAAAAAAAACCTGATTGTGAAAGATGGTCCCTCGTCACAGAGAAAATTATTTCAGTGTTACTCTTTATTGCAGTGATCACATGAATATTGTAGTTTAGAAATGTAAAAGGTTGAAACATTGCACTGAAGTCCAAGGCTCAAGTAAACATTCATCTGGTATCATAGTCACCTCTTACCATGTTTAAAAGCCAAAAACTCGGCTAGTTTTGCTGCCTTTCTTCTGTGTGGGACAGTCGCCTCCCACAGCTCACACTGTGACTTTGATGAATATCTGTTCTTTACTGTCCACTCGTGAAAAGCATCAAAACAGGTCTCTGAAAAAAAAAAAAAAAAAATCACAGGTAGTTTGTTTGCACCTTCAATAGTTCTGCATAAGGCTCTTGGGAATATTGCAGATAGTCATTTTAGCCCCATCTAGTGGATATAAAAGCTTATTACCAGACTCTGCCCTCTCTTTGGCCTTGAGAAAATAGCCACTGATTTTCACATTCATCTCCACACGAAACTCCTGGCAGGTCCGAAGCCATCCAGTGATGTTCACAGTCTTGATAACATCTGGAATAACACCTTCAGACTGGAGAGGAGGGAAATAATCAGACTCAAAGGTAATGACCAGTCAGCACAGACAGTAACTGTGGGCAGCTGCGGTACGTTACCATGCTGTCAGGTGATATTCTGTTGCGGTAATAAACCAGCGGTCCAAAATAACCTTCCACACCTCTTATGTATTTCCCTCCACCAATCACAAAATACCCCTCGGTGTCATCCATAACCACAGCATGGCCCAATCTGTAACAAGGGAACACTTTGAAGTATGTTTTCATTCCTGATCTTGATAATAATTCTGTGAGTTTGTCATGTTGAATGCACACTTACACATTTGTCACAGAGCGAACTGTTCTCTGCTCCTCATCCGTGCACACCATGGAGACAGTCACCTGAGATTCAATGACAATGACCCTGTTATTTCATTTATTTTTTTGTTATCACCATTATTTACATCCTGTAAGCACATCTTTTGTCAACAAGAAGATGCTCACCTTCCTACCATGCAGAGTCACACTGACTTGGCACCACTCATGTAAAGGCACCTTGAATGTTGAGAGAAATGCGGTGGATTCCTCCAATTCTCCTTTAACCTGGATGTGCAGCTGGCCTGTACACGAGGTTAATGTAAATCTATGTGTAGTTAGCAATGAGCATGAGGGGTGAGAGATAAGTTTTCATTTTACCTGTATCTCTGAGGAACACTGTTGGCGTGACATAGTTGTTATGGGAGTCTATGTGATAAAACAGGCCGCATGTGTTTTTCTGGCAATATCTGGTCACAAATATCCAGATGGAGAACATGCACCTGGTAACAATAAAGAGCACGCTTGGTTATCTAACCCTAATTAATATCTGTACTAACAGAATAGAGAACTCAGTTATATTTGGGGTGACTTTATTTGGCTTACCATGGAAAAGAGATGGCTTTAATACGCATACGCTCCAGAAGCTCATTGCTGTACGTGTCCAGTGTCTTTGTGATACCAAAGGTTTCTCCAGTTGAAGCATATATTGAAGACAGCAAATGCACTGTTTCTGAATGACATAAACATTTCCTCTGGTTGAGCTTTAGGGGACTACAAAATCCCCCATCCTCTAAAATTGTATGATGTTGAAATTTTTGACACTTTTTAAACTCACTTCTCAAACCTTACCTTGCTCCAAAGGGCACTGCTTCTTTGAAAAGCGTAGAGTTAGACGCAGCATTTGGGAGCTCCAGGTGAAGCACAGCTGATGCTGTTTTACAGGTCGACTGAAAAAAGGCTTAGGCTGCAAAGTTGCCACATCTTGAGCCACGACAGAAATCTGACTGTCATCAAATCCACTGTGTCTGAGCGACGCCCGCAGCATACAACTTAGCACCCACTGGGAATCTGGAACAATCCCATCAGGTTGGTACACCAACCAATCCGGCAGCTTCAGAGTCAGAGTCCTTACTTTAGGGTCACCGGGGACGCAGCTCCACTTTCTGAGCAGGATCGTTGAAGTGATCCCAGTTTCAAAATACACAACACAGTCCAGCTGTACTGCTGCAGGTTCATCACAAGAATAAAGTATTTCCAAAAGATGGTCTGACAGAGGCTCCTCTGGAGGATTTAGGAGCGTCACCTGGTCTAAACCCCAGACCATCTGTAGGAACACATGCAGAGTTTTTAAAGACAGAAAGCAGAAGGGACCAGTAAATCACAGATCACAAAGGGAAACCTGCTCTTACCTGCACACTGAGACAGAACACACACATGTAGGTGAAGTGTGTGGAAATCCATGGTTCATACTGTGTTTTCATTAGTTTCCCCATTAAAGATTTTCGAGCTGCACAGAAACAAGAAGCCACGAGATCCGGACCTCATCCTGCTCCACCTCACTTGCGTTGCAGCAAAGGTAAATATTTAAAAGCACATAGCCCCACCCAATCCCTGTACACACTGAGCAATCAAGGTGGAGCTTAGTCAACTGGGTTACCTGCCAATACCTGACATGCACCAGAGGCAACATATTCACCTGTTAGATAAATTCTGCATTCACATTTAAACTAAATGTTTTTAGTTTTTTTTTTTTTTTTATTTTAAGTACAATAAAATGATATTTAAAACACACCTTAAAATGAGAGTGGAAAATGTTGTGCAGCATGTACTGTGATGTCCACGACAAATCAGCTCACTTTTCATTCAAAATAGTTTATTGCTATCATGCAGGAGTGCCATAAAAGTCTAGACCATCACAGAAGATGCAAAATTATCATTTTCTCTGTACAAATATACTGTATGTATTCATAAATAGAAGCCCAAAATAAAGAGAAAGAAAAAGTAGGGTGGGGAGTAAAGAGCTTAAGCTGATCCACTCTTCTAACCCAATATAGGTTTCGTTACAGCAGTTGACATGCATCAACGTTACAGTGCATTATACTGGGAGCAGACAGACACACACGCACGCACACACGCATTCAGACAGCATAATCCATTTACAGCTTGGTCGTGCAAAAGAGATACAAATGACACTTTAAAAAAGTACCAGTAGGAAATTGATATATATATTTTTTAAACTGGTTTCTGAAATTAAATATTGAAACACGTCATGTACATCCAAACCACCTGTTACATTATGAGGCTGGGGGAGGCCGACTGTGTCTTTTGCAGCACTTTTTGGTTGATCATTGATCAGGAACGCCCTAAGATTACTGACGTCCCGACTACTTTAGTAATCACCTACAACTACTGATGCATAGTTCTGTGCTCATACGAAGCTGTCAATATTAAAACTGGCACAATGTTCTTTGTTGTAGTAATCTGAGGATAGCAACTATCTGTAACAAATGTAAACATACTGTACTGAGGACACCATTACGGGAACAATAACCTCGGACATTCAGTGTTTAAACTCAGGGTATACAATACAGACTGTATATATCATCATGTGGCGTTGTGTTCTCTGTAAAAGAGGCTCAAAGGGCCGAACACACTACAAATACAAAGGGCTCCGACACAAATGGGGATTTTGGCACTTTGACATAATCGGTCTTCTGCTTCTCTAACTCGTTGACTTGCTAAATCTTCAATAAAAGGTGTATTACAAAGCAGTTACTGTGTGAAAATTTCTAATACAGGGCAAACAATTTTGCCTTGTACCTATAGCCCTTACCAGCACCCATCCCTCACCGACAAACTGCTGTGAAGTTTTCAGGTCCACCTAAATAATCAATAAAACAGAAAGAATAGGACGGAGGACAGCAGGAGCCACAAACCAAGTTAAACTTGCACCATTCATCAAATTAATATTCTGGTAAATTTTGGAACCTACTTCTCCAATATCTCCTTTATTAAGAGTATAATCTTCAAAAACAAAACACTTCATTTATTTCAATAGTTAAGAAAAACATGTGCTTCAAGTGTCGCGTTAAGGTCTTTGATAAATGTTTTTTTATGGGATAAACTGCACACGTTCTCCACAGCGTGTCGTCATTATTAAATCTGATACACAGCCAGATAGAAGTCATGCAGTAGCAAGTATTTTCAGACTGTTGTATTTGTCATTTTGGTGATTATTTTTGGTTACATTTCTGCCTAATAATAAAAGAACATCTAACCCAGAGTTGGCCGTTTGAGCCAGGATGTACAAACACTTGTTCACCTCCTGGTCCAGTGAGGCTACGTGTAAATCCAAAAAAATCAATCAGTGGTTAAACTTGTTTAAAAGCTGGGCGTTTCAGCCAAGCAATTCTCTCTCACTCTCTCATGCTCACATGCACTCAACCCTAAATACTAAAAATAAAGCAAAGATTTGATAGGTCCTTGTGTAATTTTGTGGAGACTTAACTCTAACTCTTTTGTTTTTCACTTCTCTTCAAATTGCACTTAACACAATTTTTTAAGCCCAAGGTGAAATTTGAGACATGAATAAAACTCGGACCTTTCTACTACCGCTCTTCTATTTGAGGAGATCCTGAACGTGTCATTTGCTCTGCCAAGAAGACGACAACAAAAGACAAGAAAACTTGTAACCATCAATAAAAACAAAGTACTCAGTGGAAAAAAAAGGAAAAAAAAAAGAGTGCGCATTCGCTTTGGATTTGTAGGCTAGGTGGTTAGGTAGTAATAAAAGAAACATCAAGTGTTGTCTACGCAGATTAACGACAAGAACCAAGCAAACACTAAGAGCATTCGAGTATCAGTCAAACAAAAGTGAAGACATGCAAAATGTAATAGATTGTAGAACAAGAAAGAAAAACCAACTGGGAGACACGTTTCCCTTTGAGACTGGCACAATTTCCTGCAGAATAAATAATACTTTACATTCCAATATACAAACCTACCCAATCCCCACATATTCAACATTGACCAAATAAGCAGATAAATCTGAACAGCTGGTTGCTCCCACAGTCCAGTTTCTCAGAGTAGGTGCTGCACCTACAGAAAGATAAAATGGCAACAAACTGTGCCATCGTTTGACCCTTAATGAACCCCGCAAGCTTTGAAACTTTTTTTTTTTTTTTCAAAAGCAGACCAGAGGAATACAGTCAAACAGCTTTGACAGCCTGTAGTTCATGTAGCCCTTATTTCCTCTGTTTCTTGAAGATCTTGAAGGTGTGTTTCTTGCGGCTGGCAGTGGAATCTGTGTCTTCCCCCGTAGAGCCGCTGTCCTCCTCCAGCGGGCTCTTCTTGGACGACAGCTGCGGGATGCGGGTGCCTCCTTTTGCCCCCACAACCCCTGGCTGTCCTCCTCCTGTAGGCGACGGCGTGTCAGGTTCGGTGGAGTTTGGGCTGAGGGAGCGGGACGACTCTGACATGCTGTTGATCTCTCCCAGGCTGGGTGAATTCTCCATGCCGTACACCTTCTTCATGAGTATGGGGCTGTCAGAGACGTGCTCTACAGGACTGATCTCGTGGATGCGGTTGCCTCCGTTGGGGGTGTGAGCATGCAGTGAGATGGTATCATCTGCACGGCCAGACAAGCCGTGAATGAGAGAGGTGGGTTTGATTAGGTGGCCTTTGGAGCTGTAGGCAGAGAGACGATCACCAACTTGGGAGAGGGACAGGGAGGAGTCAGAGTCAGAACGATTTAGATCCCTGTGGGGACAAAAAAAAAAAAAAAACAAGTTAGAGGTAATTAGAAAAAACTACAAAAAAACAGTTAAATGTTGAAGCTTTGCATGCTGGGGTTTATCTACATTATGCCTGCAAAGCCATGGACATGGTGGGCACAGCCTGGACACTGGAAATCCACACTTGTTAGTTGTGCAGGCAAAGAACACGAGGAACACTGAGAGAAGTTGAGAAAGTGTAAATGCAGGTTCTGTAATGCCTCTTCAGCAATGAAGTGAAAGCAAAATGAATAAATGAAAAGTGGAAACTACCAAAAGCATGACAAAATAAAATGGACACAAATGGACGAAATGATGTACAGGTGTAGATACCTATTCTATGATATCTGTGTTTAAAAATGAAATGACAGCAGGTGGTAAAGAGAAGAAAAAGAAAGAAAGAAAGTCACCCACGCACATGCGATGTGTGTGGAGAATTGGAAAGAGACGGGTACCCAAAGCTGTCGCGGCGTGAGGAGTGTGCTTTGGAGACATCTGAGAAGGTGAAATCAGGAATGGGGTCCATGGGCTGGAAAGAAGCATGATATATATGGGAGGAATGAGGGGCTGCAACGCCACCCACAGAACTGGGTAAGCAGGAGGAAGAGGAAGACAGGGACTGAGGGTTATGGCTGGAGGTACAGATGATGGAGGGGTGAGACACGGCCGAGGAGAGAGGAGGCAGAGGGAGACACTCGAGCTGCCCGAACGACTGGCTGCGTGACTGTCTGAGGGCGGCCCTAGACCTGCGTGGGTACGGGGATCCCTCCCCCTGCTGCCCCGCCAACAGGCAACTCTCTACCAACCTCTGCGAGCCCATGGCCAGCTGGGGGTCAATGTGGCGTTGGCGCAGGGACATCATACTGGGAGCTGTGGGCACAAAACAACAACATTATCAACAACCACTCGCAACACAATGTCTGACGGACAAGGGGAGGCCGACTGGGAGATTAGTGGAAAGACACTCAGGAGCTGGGATTTTCTCTGAACTTTAACTGACTTCAGACTTGGAATATCATCAACTCTCAAAGATAAATCCCATCCACTAATTTACCCTTTGTTCTGCACATCATTACTACATCACAACAAAATCCCAATGCTCCTGTTTGATCTCTCCTCTTTACAAGGAAAAACATACTGAATCAAACAAAAGGAGAAAAAGGTGGCAGTGTTACCCATTAAGATATCTTGTATAAATTAACAAAAGAAAAGTAATTTTTTAAAAGGAGGTGCCCATCTAAAGTAAAAAGTAAAAGTCAGTGACAAATCACTATGGGAGGAAAGCAGGGGTGCACTGGTTGGTCACAAAATTTAGAAGAGGGAGTAAATGTGGCAAGCAGGCAGCTACGGGGAGGTAAAGGGTGTTTCTTAGATGAACGCAGCATGGAGTAGTTTTCCCTTTCAGCTGTGTCCATCTTCAGCGTACTGTCCAGTTAAAGAAGTATTAAAGCTCTGTGAGGCTTTGAGTCAAGGGGAAGAGACAGGGATGTCAAAGTGAGGACTGAACTGGGGCATGAATAAATGGCCAACCAGGATGTTTCCACATGGGCTGACAGTCCGAACCGACGGACCACAGGTCACTGGCTCGCCGCTCCAAAAGTCGGGTGCCATCTGTAGTTTGGCCAGTGAGACGGGAGTGGAAGCCGAATGCCAGAGAGGTGGTGGAGGGAGAGAGGGGAGTGACATAGGGAGTGCAATTAATGCTGATTAGAAAACTTACACTTACACTATCGCAGTCGGAAAGGATTCTGCAGTGCAACTTTCACCTGCCTGTCAGTCAAACCCAAGTGTCAAGTTTTGCCACAACAGTAAGTCAAAAACAGAGCATATAAAACCATGGCTACAAAGCATTGTCATCATCAGAAATTTAGTTGGTTTTCTTGATGAGATAAAGATGTAAGATGTGTTTTTCCATATACTAAAATAAATGAAAATAATAGTTTATATGTATCATACTGAACCTGAATAAGAATTCTAGTTGGGCACTGGCTGCATTTCACACATTTCCTTTGTTGCAGCTGTTTGACCAAACGCAGATTCAGATGGTGTGTTGCACATGTCAGGACACAACCACTACAAATAGGTCAGCACAAAAACTTGTTCTCATTGAGAGATATATTTTTCTTGACAGTTCAATTTCCAGAGGAAAGTCACAGGAGTCTTCAGTCTCTATAATCAACTGAGAGTCAAGTTAACACTTTTATCCAAAATGAGAACAATCAAAACAAAAAAGGCATTCAACTGGAATTGTGTGAAGGAGAACAAGACAGTTAAGTGAATTTACATGGAACACATTTTACAAAATGTAAAATAATAATTCAATCACAGACATGGGTGCCCCTCATTATCTACATCAGCAGGGGCGGCCACAAAGACAAATTCAGGTATCTGTAGCATTAAAAGTTCCAAATTCTCATGAGGGCTGATTTTTGGATTTCCCCAGCAGGGTCTTGGAGTGTTTAGGGGTTCGTTTGCTAATCCCCACAGAAGGGCCGACAGATTCGGACGAACTCTTACATTGTAGAGTTCCAGGCACGATATCCTCGTCCAAGTCGTCCATGTCGTCAGACATGATGAAGTGCTGAGGTGTAGCTCGGCCGCCCATGAAGCTGGGATCGAGGTTGAGGGATGAGGCCAGAGAAGGGAGGCCAGGGTTGTTGACGATGGTAAAACCTGTGAGGATCTCGATTTGCTGCCAGCGATGAAGCCTCTCCCGCAGAGCAGCTGTCACCTCACCGAGAGCTTGTCTATGAAAGACGAGGAAAAAGTAGGAGAAGGACAAATAAGTCCAGAGGAAAAATAACTAATTCATTATTACTGTGTGAAAATTAAAAATCTGAAATAAATAAAAATAGTCTAAAGTCTCATTCGGTCAAGATTTATTTCACAAAGGCAGGTGGGCTTGTTTTAACATTACCTGTGCTGGTCAGTGATTTTAATCAGGTCTGGGAGGTAAGGAGGTTTGGTGCATAATTTTTAACCCCTTGGTGAATATTTTAGTTCCCTTATCCCTCTGTTGTATTCTCTGAAAGGTATTTTAGCATTACCATCTTTAACTTACTTTGCTGCTAGTATTTTGTGGTCCACATCGTCCAGGGAGGAGCTGTGGGCCACGTGGAAAGTCCCGAAGAGAGTGTTCCTCTTCTTCTTTATCTTCTCTGCCTGTGAAAACAAAGGACCAAACATGTATTGTGGCATCAACATACTATGTTATTGGGGAACCAGTCTAATGAGTATTCAAGAACATATATTGCTGTTGCACGAGATGATAACTCAAGATTACTTAATGAAGCTACTTTAATTGCGGCGAATAATTTTATTAACTAGTAAAATTTATACACATTTTTCCCCCAATCAAGCTGAAATCTCTGGCAACTTTGTAAAATAACTGTTTAGGAATATAAATAACATATTTTAAAGAAGGTGTCCTGTGACCAAGGCATGATCAATAAAATGACTCCATTCCAGCATGTTACTCTGCTTCAGGCGTTTGCATGCTTACCCCTTCTTTGGCCACCAGGAGCTGCCGTTCAGCATTTTGCTTCTTGATGTTGTAGTACTGCACTTCCACCTCGTGGGTGAGCTGCAGCCACTTCTGGAGAGATTCTGGTGGTGACCAGCTACTCCGGGACTCCAACTCCTTCTCTGCTTTCTTCAGTGCCATACGCACCTGCAACAAATGTCAAACATTGGGTGACAAATTAACACATAAAAACAACACATTCAGAAACGTTATCTGGCAACATGTTCATGGCAATTTGATTTGCAGGATTTGACTTTTAAAATAAAAGATTTATAAAAGTTCTGAAATTTTGCATCAGAAAGGCAAGATTACTATAATCAAAAGGTCATTAATGTGCTATTCTGTTTTAACACTTTTTAGTAATTTGAGACTCATCATGGAAAAAACAATTTGGAGAAAAAAATGTGATTACACAGACATACAAAAAGATATGTTGAAATGATGTTTATTGGTCACGCCTGATGGATCTCGACACTTACCTCCCTAATTTAAAAATGTAAATAAGTGGTGACGGCCTTGCCACAGACCACTGACAAAGAAACTCAAAGCGTCTTGCAACTAATCACTGAATCTGAAAGCCAAATTATCAGTGTTTCTGAATGAAAACAAACTGTGACAGAGGTGTCTGAATTAGATCACTGTGATAGTCCTTCAAGTAAATACTCATGTGTTTTGCTTACTTGTGTGGGCTGTGCTGTGCTGTGCCTGCCAAATTCCTAATGGACAAAGTGTTCAGTGGGTGTTTTATACTATAGCCAGTGTGAATCTGATAGACCTAAACATACTGTGCAATTGCCACCTTGGAAGTTCATAACACACTGTCCACTGAGCCTCAGTGTTTTTCTTTTCTGCTGATTATCTTAAGTAAACTAAAAACAACTGTATAAATCATATTCATCATTCTGCAGGTACCTGTTCCAGCTCTTCTTCAGCGTACTTCTGGCGACTCAGTTCATTCTCTGTGCCCTCACGCAGCTCCCTCAGTCGTTGAGCTTCCTGTTTGGCTGTGTTGATCTCATCCCTCAGCTTTTGCTCCAGGTTCACCTTCTCCACCTCTACTGTACGGTGTTCCTCCTGCGCAATCTGCAGCCT
This sequence comes from Amniataba percoides, assembly GCA_037176925.1. Taxonomy (NCBI): domain Eukaryota; kingdom Metazoa; phylum Chordata; class Actinopteri; order Centrarchiformes; family Terapontidae; genus Amniataba; species Amniataba percoides. Next base: position 6,505,815 of record JBAJHX010000049.1, on the reverse strand, counting down.
GACAACAAGGAGAGGAACATAGAGAAATGATTATTTTTCATTTTAGCTCATCTATGAAGCTAGCAAACATAGCATTGTAGGTGTCTGTGTTATTTTCGGTGGGGAGGCATGACGTGTAAGCATGTGAGTTCGATGTATGTGTGGAATGTAGGACTTGCATCAGACGTGCATGACCGGAAACAATGGCTATCATGTAGAAAGCAAAGAACCACGGTCAGCTGCTAGGCAGCTCCCAATAAACTGACATCAGAGGGAGCAGGGCCAAGAATGGGAACAGCTGCCAGCGTGTAACTTTAGAACAGCACTGTGTGGTAGCCAATGCGCCTGTAGTATCCAAAATATATCTGTCGGTTTGTATGTGGGATATTTTTAGACTAACCTCTTGAAAAAGACCACTTTTAAAGGAGGGGCTTGTCCCCCATGACATAATTACTGAGATACTGTAATATGTAAAAAGGCCTAATGCAGATTATTTAATGTTTAACATGTATTTAAAAATATAATGTATTTTTTAAACCAAGAAATTAACAGATTAATTTGATCTGTAAAGCTAATGTGTGACTGGGCTCTGGTGATCATACTTTCAATGGGCTTTTACTGCAGCAGTCCTTTGTCTGGACAAACAATTACAGGCGGTCCTCATTTTACAAGGCCATCGACCTACAGATTTCATAGTTATGTCGCCACCTCCCATACTTTCATTAAGAAAGTGTTGTTCCGTCAGTCTGATGTGCAGTGTCTGCAACTTTAAAATGAATACTGTAGGTAGTGTTATTATGTCCCAAATTATGATTTTACCACTGTGTTATCGTAGGTGAGTGACATAGAATGGGTGCATGAACAGTGTGCGTATGTATGCAACGGGCTGTTTATTTGGCGACACCTCAATAAGTTTGTAACATCATGTGTAAGTATGTGTGAGTCACATATGTGAGTTCTGACTTATGGCGAAAATCACATTATGCTGCATCCGTAGAAACAGAACTCCGATGTAAATCGAGAACTGCCTGTACATTTATTATTAACAGTATTCTCAGGTCTCAATGTGTAATACTGAGACTGAGAATCTCATCTTTAGCCTCCAGGCATTGAAGGGTTGGAAGCAGTACCATATTGCAGTCACTAGGGAGAAGTACTGTCCTCCTGTCAGGCTAAGCACAACAGCAGACGGAGAAAAGAGGTGCAGAGAAATGAAAGGTGATCCAAAGAGCGAACTATGGAAAATGTGGGTGGTGGGCAGTCCTGCTAATGCTTTCGACCCTGACCCCTGTCATTCTCTAGCTAAGATTCGAAAGCACTGGCAGAGCTACAATGCCCCGAGAGGAGACGCCAAATGCTGTTTCAACTGACCTGCATTGCAGGACTCACGGGTCGCAGACACAATGTCTCTGCAGACTTTGGAGGAGGAGGAGGTAAGTAATATCCCACAAGTTTTTATACATTTACATTATTATGTGTTTATTCATTTAAACTCTCTAAATAACATTCATTGGAGTGGAAAAATAACTAAATTATTAATGCCAGTCAGATGCAATGTTGATGTCCTTGTCGCCAGTTCTTTTCCAGGATGTCTGTCTGCACGCCACACCCCAATCCAAATGTGGATGAATTAGCACTGGGGCTGACATGTTAAGCAGTCATGCTTAACACCATTTCCCACTGGTGAAGCAGAGGCTGGGTCAAACAGTGTTGCAAAAAGGCACCCAGGAAATCCAGCTCCAGTCAAAGCCTCCTCCCACTGTCTCCCAACAGAGGAGCCACGGCTGGGCCAGGCTACTTGATACCACCACAGGATCTGCTTGAAGGTATGGAGAGAGAGCAGCTGGCAGCAGGGATCAGGAAGAAAGGCACGGCTACAGACAGAGGACATACCTCTCTCTTGCTCCCTCTCCCCCTTCCTCTCTCTCTCTCCCTCTCAGCTCCAAAAACATGTACTGTGTGAGATGAAAGTCTCCACTTGATAGTCACACTGACCTACAATACAATATAATATCACTTCCCACACATTAGGGGAATCAGATTTACAACAGTTTAACAGCAACTTTGCCTGAGAAAAACAATCATTTGTTCTAGGAAATACATACACAGACGACTTGACCAATGTCCTTTTAAGACCAATATGCTTTTCTGGAACATTTTCTACTTTATCTCAATCACACACAAGACAATTCGTTTTCTGGTCCTTTCAGCCCTTACCCACTTAGATTTTAAAGTGCTTGCATAACACCACTAAATTGCAGTTGATAAGTTGGACCCTGTAACCGTGAAGGAATGGCCATGACTTGACGTGGTATGAGATATAATATAATGTCTGCACTGGTCAATGTATTGCATGTGAAGCACTACAGCATACAAGTAAAGAGGTATTACAATACTGCTGCAGAGCAGGCCCAACAATGCCTGCACCTGTGGGCCTTTAAGTTTTATGAAAAGCTCTTAGGTTTAATATGCGTAAGAGAATTAAGTATGAGCAATTAGCTTAGCAACAAAGAAACGCCAGAGCCCACTTCAAAGTTTGCTGTAGCAGGTGTGTTTTCACAGCTGATCAAAGTATAAAAGCCACAGAGGCAACACACACCTGACCCTGGCAGTCTATCAGAGTGACCTCAGTGGTTCATCCCCACTGGGGCTTTCAATGGCACTTCTGGTTGGTTATTTACCTCATATATATGTAATATTAAAATATGCATAACAGAATCAATGATGGAGCTATTACATCATGATACGAAAAGATGTCACTGTAGTGAAATTGAAGAATTCAAACTGACATAAATACCAAAACTAAGGTTTTGTCAATTAAAAGTTGTCTCACCTTTTCAGTCTGCTTGCTGTTCATCAGAGCATATCGTCTCATGTTTCAGAAACCTGCGTCTTCCAAACAGACTGCTGATACAAAGAGCAACTCATGTGGGTAATATGGGTAGTAAAGTCGGCTAAATGTTTTGATGTCTACAACAGCACAACTCTCCCTGGTTCAGTGTCCCCAAGCGTCAAGACAGGAATGTTATGCAGCCATGTGGCAAAGCCTGGCGTTGTTCCTTACTGCAGACAGCGAATGGAACTGTGCCTATCCCTGCATTTTAATCCAACAAAACATGGCATCCCGAGAGGTTCAACAATTTCCATTTTGGCCACTCCATGAGCTCTCCAATGTCCAATGTGTCTTGGTGCAGAAAATAATCAACAGCTTCTACTGTGGAAAAAATCTATCACAGAGGATTAATTTAGTTGTTTTCGGTGACACAAAATGATGATCACACTGATCATCAACTGTCACAATTTTACAAATTTCAAACTTCCTAACTCCTTTCTAGGCAGAGTGACTTTTAATGTTGTTACTTAAAAAGACAAATGTGATCAATTACAACAAACCTATATAACCAATAATAGCAACATATCTGCGGCAAGACCCCTCCTGTGCTCACAAAAAAAGCTGCAACTTCAGATTTCAAAATGCA
>JBAJHX010000049.1:6464779-6502257 GCA_037176925.1 Amniataba percoides | reverse complement strand
AATGCATTTGTGGCCTAGGCCCCGAGGCGATGTACACCATCAGTCAACAGCCAGCTGATATATTCACTCAGGTGTGTGTGTGGTGTATATGTGGGGCAACCCCCCCACTCCACACACATCAGTTTCATGCCAACATTCATGGAAGAGGTGATTGCAAAAAAGGAATATAAAATCCCATATTTGGGATAGTTATTATTACGCAGAGCCAACAAACCAAGGCTGCTGTCTCAACCCCCTGCTGTTCCAGAGATATTGAGCAAAACAATACAGTATCAGACTTTACTTTCCCTTTTCTGTCTTTAATAAAATTGCCAAATCGACTTGAAACTATGCCCATAGTAGGTACTTTTTGATAGAGAACATGATGTTGGCCTCACTGAGCCTCTGCGGCACCTGGCTCCAGTGGGCTGATCCTGGCCCACTTTTGGAGAAGGATGTGCTGAACTAGTCAGGTACAATATGAGTCTCAAATCGCTGCCGTTTCCAAGACCATGGAAAGAAAAAAGACTTTGTTATATATGTAATATTGATTCTGTTGCAGAATGACAGCAGTTCCACTTTGACCATTCACTTTTATGTTAACTTCTGAGGCCAGGTACTGCAACATGTTTCAATCAGAGGTACTTAAAATTAGAGGTACAAAACATTAGTAACGAAACATCCAATGCTATTTCATTGTGACTTTAGACTATTTCATTGCTCTGTCAGTGCACTTTGCTATTGCCTGACCTGCGTATGAGGTGAAGCTGTGTTCGAGAGTCCTTTAAAGGAATAAGAAGACACACTACACGCTTAAAAGCACATTCTGAACATTCCAAGTATTAGCAGGACTGAAATAGTTAGGTTTGTCTTATAACCTTCAATTATTTCTCATGACACTGTCAATGGCTTCAGTGTTTTGGCTCTACTCTGGGAGCTTTATCTTAAAATATTACAAAGCTTTTAATTATTAAAACAGCAATAGCCTGATGCCTCTTAGGTGAGAATATACCAGACACACAACATTCAAACCTTACTGTGCAATCACAGGAGAGGGGTGGAAAGAAAACAAATAATCTGTATCACTGCAGCCAACGCTACCAACAATACACTGCTTCAAAAATTAACTGTATATACTGGGAAACACTAACTGCACGTCATGATCACCTGTGGCTCTCACAGCAGGAGATAACCATGCTATCCTGTGGTTTTATGGCCATATCTGGAAGCCAGCCAAACCCTGATGGTCTCTGCACTGAGATAGCCTGTCTGCTATTGTTTAGTAAAAATTGGTCTGATGAATAGAAAAGCAGTCGTTCCATATCCATATCAACGACTTTGATCATCACTGCTCAAAGCAAAGCTTGCTGTATTTATTCCAACAGTTTAGAAAGGCTATAATTGACCTGCCACTAATTTAAAAAGCCTGCATGAAAGTGTATTTAAAACTGCACACTAACTGAAAAGACATGGCACTTTGGAGTTAGCTTGTGAATGCAATGCATTGTTGGACCGAGTCTTAAGTCAGATGTTGAAGTCTGCAAATAAAACCAGGCTCTGTGACTTAGAAATGACACCCCGATCGTCAGGTTGTAAGAACAGTCAAATTGGCTTAAATACCACTTGAGCTGTTGAAATGTCACACTGCAACGAACTGATATCTGCCATAACCATTTGTGTATACCGAATAAACATGATATAAATTCCACTTTTCCAAAAGTCAATTCACCTGGAGTAATTTATGTAAATGCCTCTAATATGAATCATTCAGGGTGGGAATTGTCAACCATCTCACAATTCTATTACAATTCAGATAGTTGCGATTCAAATATTAAATGATTCTCGATGTACTGTGATGCAGCTCATTTTCAGATTTCGATACATGGTTCATTTTTCTCCATCAATACAAACAAGTGTCCCCAAACATTTGCTTTTAAAACAACTGCATGTGGTTTTATTTCTCTCCGTCTCCGGTCTAGAATGTAAACATGGTGGCATATTCTATGGAACAGTAACCCAAACCTAAAAATTATATATTATAACTGAACAAAGTCTTGCCGTGTATTATATAACTGATTATTTTCTTCACCCTGATGAATCATAGAACTACTCTTCCAGGCCTGTGTTACCCAATTTCCTCTCTTCACTTCTCATTTTTGTAAATGCAATCTTAAGAGTTTTGACTGAGTTATCACTGCAGGAAGTATATAAAGGATTGAGAACCACTACATGTAAATTCTTCAAAATCAAGCAATGTCTTATTTGCATATTGAAATCAGAGAAGCTGACAAGCTTTCCTGCCTCATTTGAATAAATGCCCACTTCAACACACACAAGAAGAATTACACTTTTGAATCCTAACTTTACGGGGAAAAGAGCAGGCTTGCCATTTAGGTTTTTACGGTTGATCATTATTACTAATCAAAATACTAAGTTCAAATAAGGTAGTAATTGAGATCTGTACTGTGGTCATAATAAGAATAAATGTTTGTTTGATGTTTAAAAGTTCTCATATGAAGACAAAGAGAGCCCTGCCTAATTTACTCCTGTGGAAATGAATGGTATGTGTGCACAGTGCAGTGCTTGTAAAGTATAACACAGTTGGTTGTGTGGGTGGTGGGAAAAACCCTCACTTCTGTTGTAGGTCATGCAGACTCTGCTCAGCTCTCTGCAGGCCCTCCAGGTCTTTCATCATCTTCTTCATGTGGTCCTTGGAGTAGCGGTTCTGGATATAGGCAAACCAGCAGCCACCCATGCCGATGACAATAGACACTACCAGCATGAAATCCTTCAAGTGGTTATGTCTATTCACTAAGAGAAAGGGAAAAAAATAACAATTATACAGGGTAACTAACACCAAAATCATGAGATACTTCAAACAACAGTTGAGGAGGGTATTCAGCCAAGCAATTTATGTCAAGATCATAAGATAAAGCTATCTAAAAATGAGCAGGTTTCAAAAGGATGTGGTGTGAAGCTTGCGCTTGCACATAGCCGTGGTCATATTGCAAGTGTTGTGGACTGACACAAATAGGAGAGTCAGTAGCACAAGTTCAGGTTGCGGTGAGAGGGGCCTAGTGCAAAAGACCACGATAAAGCCAGCTTAACACAGCCTATTTCAGTCTGGTAACCAATGCTAACAAACATGCACAGAAAACCAAACAACAGCAACTATAACAAACACTGTTGTACATGTGAGGTGCTATGAATCAGATCCAGCTGCCATTCCTCTGAATAACTAGGTGCAGGGATTCATAACTATTAAAAGTCACAACAGCAAGAAAGCAGCTATCCCAATTGTAATTTTGTTTGATGTGATTCAGATCAACTTCCAAGTGAGGAGAACTTTAACAAAGGCCATCTTGAAATTAAAACAAGAATCAAGTTTTGGTTTAATAAAGTTCATTTCAAATTTCTTGAGTCAGAAAAGCACCATCATGCAGCAACTGGCAAACAGCCTAAATTTCAGCCTTGCAAGCTACACATGAGGCAAGTTTCTCTTGCAAAACCTGCAAAGGGGTGTGCGGGAAAGAGATGTCAAAAACATGACTTCTACTTCCTGGAGTGAGACAAAAAGGAAGTAAAATTAGGAGAAAAAAGACAGAACAGGTTTGTTTCTTCTTTCTTCGGACTGGGAGGAAACCTAAAACATTGTTCAAACACGTTCCTGTGCCACTGGCTGCCACTGTCTTAGAGCCAAACCAAATAACACCATGAATCACCGTCTGAATTTCTCAACACAGCACACGTCTCTCTGTATGGTAAAAAGGCACAACACAAAGTCCTTTGCTTGCGCTAAATTTTCTTTCAGAGGGGTTGTGTATATTCCTGTAGACTTGCTTATAAAGGCCAGAACAAACACAGGTTCATCAGAGTCAAGGAACTCAGGCCAGCTGTATCTGCAATTGTGTGCACCAGAACTGCAACAGAGAAAATCTACAGGATGACTATAATCCACCACTACCCCTATTTCTTCTGAATTCTACTGAATAAATACAGAAACTAGGCTAGGTGATATTTAACCATACATATGTATGCTAAATGTGTCTTGGGTCTGCACTGTGACTGCCAAGAAACACTTAAAAAGGAAGCGCTGTGCATTATCTCTGGGATAATATAACATAATTTCCTCATGCTATACTCCTTTCCGTTGTTTTATTTTCTGCTCTTAAAACAATATCTGTCCTAAACAGAAAACACCAGTTCGCCTTATGTCATCACCCTATTAATAAACAGCTTTTGCACACAGTAAACACCACACTTGCTGTCTTTCACTAATACCACCAAGAGAGAATAAAGTGACATTTAATTAACCACAAAGTAGGAGATAAATGGACCCATATGTGCTTGGGTTAATTATTGCACAACTGTCCGCTGGATGAGGATCATTGTGAGATGTGTCTTAAAATGCTGCTGCTATATACAGTGAGTCAGTCTGATAATGGTGGGACCCCCTTTGAGAGGCTGTCAAAGCCAGACAGCGCTCGGTAATGTCCTACTTCGGGTGTGACTCTAGCAGAGCACATCCACAATGACACATGCCAGACACAGACCACTACACACCTTCTTTCTGATGCAAATGCTTTTTTTTTTTGTAACATTCTCTTCTTGCTTCACTAATGATCCACTCTCATCAGGATTCCTCTTCTGAAAATGCACCCATCCACTTCACTTTTTATCCATCTGAGTGAAAAAGGATCAAACTTGCTGGGGAAGTCTCTGCACACCATTACTATTTCATTTTAGCTCCCTGACTTTCTAAGTTCAAAAAGCGGTGCAAAAAGTCACTATTGAGCTGTCACATTAATCAAGCTTTTAACGACAAACATGTTTTCCCCTCCAAGGAAAAAATTATTTTGGCAGTCATTCTGAGAACATGTTTTCCCCAATGTCAACACAGATTACATAAGAAAACATAAAGCACTGCCAAGAGGTATGACAGCTGACATATACCCATTCTATTGTTGTGTTAAGTACCCCTAGAAAGAAGTAAAAAAAAAAAACCCAGAGAAAAACCAGAAGGATTACAATCTGTAATCACAGAACTGGAGCAGAGATACTAGACAGTGAGAGAATGAGTGGTGTGTTTATTTGTCTCAGTACGCAGAGGGGTGTGTCTGGAATACAGAGCAGTGTGGTCTAACCTGCAGCTCACTTCAACAAAAGCCCTGACGCTGAAACTTGGAAACCTATCACCTACATATCACCGATGGGGCGACTGAAGTGAGTATACGGTATACGAGTTAATCAGAAGCAGATGAGTAAGTGACTTAATAAATACAGCAAACCACAACAGATCACCGGGGGACAAAGTGCTGATGAAAAATGAAAGTAGCAGAAAACAGCGGTCAGGATGTTGGTAATGGTGGTGGGTTGTTAATGCAAACTCAAAACTTTCCACTGATGTGTAACTAATATTCTTCCAGTTCAGGAGAATTTATTTTGTTTTTTTGTGAGTGAGTTAAATGAAGTGTTGACTCACTCATTAGGAAGATTATGCCTCTCTGATAACCAGTTTCATACAACCGGTTAAGCTAGTCATTAACCATTAGTTCCTTTTAATGATTAAAAAGCATTTTGGATGCTTTGCCTCTGTCAAAGATGCAGAATCCTCCAAAACATTTTTTGTCAAATTAATCTAGATCAGTATCACAATGGGAAAAGTAACTGCAGAATACTACAGTGTATGACCGTTTTTTAGCATTCACACAAGTGGAGTATTTCATTCTAGTAACACAATTAAAAAATCCTTTAAAACAACCAAACAAACATTCTTTGGCCAATCATCCACCTAGTTTTACTGAATTATGTTGAGTGTTTCAGACAAGAGAGACAAAGACTAAAATTTGGACCTTAATAAGGAGGAAAAGAAACAGAACCTCTTCATCTCTATTAAGTCTCAGATCATTTACGTTGTATGAATGGGAGTACGAATCAGAGCTGCAACAGTAATTTTAAAAAAATGAACATCACATACTCAGGGGAGCACCAAACAGAACAGTGTCCAAAGATTTCAGCTGCAACTTCTGCACGTGGCTGCGGTCCAAAATCTTGAGAATAGAGAGTGTCAGAGTGGTGTTCTTTATGGCGAGCCTGAGAGAGAGCAGACACGCAGTTATTTTGCAAGAACGATGAAGGTGAAAGCAAAGGATGTAATCCGTTTTGAGCCAAGTGTAATGTGATCCCAAAACAAATCTTCTAAATCCAACCAATAAGATCTTAAAAACTAATGGTTATTAGATAGACTAACTGTGCTATTCTGACAAATGTACAGAAGAGATCTCTTTCATTGAGCTGTAATAAAACAGCAGGATATTAAAACAAATGTAATAAAACCCACACTAAGTGATCAGAATAGGGAATGTAATAACTTGCTGAAGAGGTACATTTTTCACAGATCAAGTATAGTTTACAATTAATATAACTCAAGATATGCCTTACCTGGGCATGGCACTTCCATTAAAATTCATCTTCCTAAATGCATCCACATATTGTGGCAGTTCCACATAGGTGATGAGCCATTCCACCACCTCATCCACTGTCCAATTATACACTAAGGGAAAAAAAAGACACCATAGTTAGAGCCCTCATTGATCATTTATCTAATACCTGCAGAATTCAGTACTAATAAGGCTAAAATATGTCTCTTTCACATGCTGTGGAGTCAGAAAGTATTAGTAATAAGTTGTTCTAAGCTTTCCTCTCTTCCATCAAATGAAATGTGAAACAAAGACTGTGTAGTTAAATAGCTGACTTTAATCTTAACTGTGTTTAAGGTTGTTTACCATCTCTATTGAATGAACACTGCACTTGTAGACCTGTAGCTTTTTTAGAACAATGCAGTGATCCCTAACAATGAGAAAAGGCAATTAAGAAGTCTTTCTTGGGGCCAAGCAGTGAGTCAGCGTTGTCAGTCCAATTGATTGTGTGTTTCACTTGCTTAAAAAAACAGACTGAAGCCAAAACCATCAAAAATTGAAGATGGCTGCAGTACAGGCCTAGCAGAGCTCCACCAGGACAGATACTGCATCTGTTCATGTCTGTGGGACTTAGACTTTAAATAGAAAAGGTTGTGTTAGCTTGTCCACAGACTGTTTGTGCCCTCATGTCCCTGTTCTACCTGCACTTCATATCTTAGTATGCAATGAATTACATGCAATCTTTGTTTTATCCCTAAAAATTCTTTCTGAGAGGTTCCTCATTTACAATTTTGTTAAGGAAAAAAAGATTCAATTAAAGCTGATTCAGCACTCAGTGTGACTTTGAGCAGAACAGAGCCAAAACAACCCTGTGCCTCTATTATAACATTATCATAACATGTTTTAACCCTCATGTATATACAGCCTGACACAAGGCATATTACATGACTGTGTGCATCCGTACCCTGAATGACATATGAGGTATCATATGGCATAACATACTCCCCAAATCCCCCACCCCAGAACTGCTGGCAGACAGTCCACAGTGTGGTCATGTGTTGATCTCTTTAACAAAAGCCCAGTTTCCTGACTCAAAACCTCCAGACAGCCTTGCCAAGAAACTGCAATGCAGGATAAGTCAGTACTATGAGCAGGGAAAAAGAGAGCAAGAGGAAAGGGTGTGAAAAGAAGGTGCCAGATACAGTACAGCAAAGGAAAAGTGCTCTCAAAGAGTGTGTGATAGAGGCCAGCCAAGCAGACAGACAGGCAGGAGGAGGTGAGAGCATGGTTGTGAATTTTGTGCTGACAGATTCAATGATGTCAACCCTGCTACGGGCTGAACTTGATAAGCAGACTGCACTTTGCTTGACAAGCTATCTGTTCAACTACCCTGCTCCTTTGTTGTATGAGTGAGATGGTCAAGCGAGGGGTAATGCGTGTGTGTTTCAGTCACAGGGACATACATAAATTCTAATTTACTAGATGTTATAAATAGCACTGTCCAGACCGATAGTCAGAGTCATAAGCTTTTTTTTTTTTTTTTGCAGTCCACTATCAAAAAGAGCACGACAGTGCAGAACGTAGTGTGCAAAACAAGATTCATGGTCTACAACTCAGACACGTAAGGACAAAAAAAGACCTGAAAGAGAGGCCTGTTTGTGTTGTCACTGTTGCCTTTCATGGAAAAAGATGCCTCAAAGCGAGTACCTTCAGAGCCCTTCCACGCGTTCCACAAGTCCTCCACACTGATGAACTGGTCATCCCCGTGGAAGCTATTATGCTTGGCCTTGGGGTCATGGTAGTTTAGATCCTCTCTCAGGAACTGCAGGATGACGAGGATGTTTGTAGTGGTTAAACAGAAAATGTTGACTTGCAAACCATTAAAAGCTTCAACTGCTAACACAATCTCAGCATACAGAACTGTAGTTAGCTTAAGTTTGACCACTGTTTTGATGTACATTTTAAACATATCACTCCCTGAAATGTTTAGGTTTGCTGTCCAGCTAATTCAAGAATGAAATATCATCAGATCATAGAAAATGCCTTCATACAAACAACAAAGTACATCAGAGTTGGAACTGACTGAATAACATTTATGAATAGCTGAAGCACAAAGACCACAATTGGTGTTGGGAATTTGCAGGTATTCTGATTTATGGTGAGGATTGTGACCTGTTTCACCACTGTGGTCTTTATGACCCCCCATAAAACAAGAAAATGCAGATCTCCTTGCCAATGTGCATATTTGCTTCAGTTGCTGTGAAAGGGGCATAAAACACTATAAATATCTCAACCATATATAACCTGAAAAATTACTGAAAGTTTTCCACTAACTACTTAATGATCTGGAACGGCACAGGACTTCTTCCTCGCTTGTGTTAATAGTTATTCTACATAACGACACAAGTGTGTCCACTGGCAATAACTTAAAGCTAGACTGTGAAGTTAATAAAAATCAACAGGACTGAGGAAACACACATTTTGTTCTAATACAGAAACAACCGTCTTCAAACCAGTAACAAAGGCAGCACCAATATCAACAGTAATATGAGTGTGACAAATAATTACATTATCATCGTTAGTGAATGTGATCCCTCCACCCAACGTGCTTTAGTCAAGCCGCTAATTATCTTGAGAGATTAACACTGATGAAAACTTTTAAAACACAATCTTAGCCAGATTTCATGAGTCATAGCTAATCGATTGACTGTCATGATGATTATGTTATATGTAATTGTTGAGAGATAGTAAGGCAATGCTTTGACATTTTGGGACATATGTTTATCTCCTTTCCTCCTGAGAGCCTGAGCTTGTCATGTAAAAATATCTTATTTTTTCTCCCCGGAGTCTTATCATCACCATGAAATTGCCAGAAGCAACAACAGAGACTCCAGGAAGTCACTCCTCCCAGCCAGGAAAGAGTTCAACACATAACCTCGCCTTAAAATGTCAAGTTAAGTTTTGTTTTTTGTTCAAATTAAAACACATATAATATGTTAATTAGTATCAGTGGGACTTTGTTACCTTCAGACAGAGCAATGCAAGCGGTTTCTCATTTCTAGTCTACTGGCCTTACTGGCTGCTGGCTTTGTGAGTGGTTTCATTCTTTTTTTCATTTCATTTTCTTTTTTTAAAAATATTGTACCTTGTTGGATGGGAGATGTGACATTTGACCAACCAAAGATATGAAAGTTCCTTAAAATAATAGCATTATAATATATCTTATATCATAACATACATTCTAATAATAGGTCTTACTGAACTGTCATGGTTGATAGAAAGAACATAAAAATTCTGTTGGTGACCTTTCATGTTGTACACAGGACACCATAGCAGACATTATAGCACTCTGAATTTCACTGTCGCCCCCACTGGAGTGGTCAACTACTGGCCAATGTAGTAGTTGGTTGCCCACTACACTGTAGGCTAACTCAGTCACCAGGTCTTTTAAAAGATACTTGCTCTCCCACAGAAGCCAACTCATGCAACATGGGTGGAAGACAGTAATAAGTCATGGTGCCTTTCTTTCTTGATAGATTTGTGTGGGAGGTTTTCACTACAAGGAAGAGAGATGGCCTGTAATGCAGGTGAAATATTACACTCACAGAAATATATATATGTATATATATATTCATTGGAAAATTAACAGGACTTGTATAATGTAGCCAAGGGCTGACGCTCATTCGTATAAGCCAGATGCAGACTTTGGCCATAAAGACATCAACTACACCTTTTGTTTAATCACTGTATGATAACAGGAAGCCGGACGACTGTCTTGAAGTGCACTTAATCGTTTTGAGGTTTCTATTTCTCCGCTCCAAGCTACTACAGATACGAGTGCTCACTGTACAGCACTTGATTCTTTGCCTTAGGAGTATTTGCATGCCAAGTGCCTCTTCTAAAAGCAGAGACGGCTGCAGTGATGACGCTGCCTGCTTTGGTCTGGCTTCAACCACATGCCACAGACTGAATCAAACTGAAATGGGGATCCGGAGGAGGCTTCATCAAGGCCACAACATATACATACTTTAAACAAGAGCTCAGGATGTAAACTAAAGGGACAACAGGCACTGTCTTCAAAGGCACCAGTGATACCTGAGACAGCCGTAACCAGACAGAAGAAACTATAACTGTTTATTCTGCACTTTTATCATTACTTTATTATATTAAAAAGAAAATTCAACAGTATTTATGATTTCGAAAATAAAAAACCTACATCATTTGTATAGTCTGCTTAAAATGCACATTAATACTCTTTGTTACACTGTGTTTGTAGAAGTGTGGCAGCATCGAAGTCTACAACACACACCCCAAACTTAATGTGAATTAGGTTAATTATTTGACAAAAACTTCAGTAAAAAAGGCACTGAAGCGCAAACGGGACATATCCTCAAGTTACAGAGTAGGTTAAGGCTGTTAGAGTCCATGGTTAACTGACCATATTAGAGCAACTCATATGACAATTCAGGTGACAGAGGATCACAACAGTGATACCTCTTAGCCTCTTCAGACTCAGTCGAGACACTAACCCTAGTTTCTGTGACCAAACTGAAATCAGAAAATCAGTTCAACAGAGCATCAGCGCCTGTTGATGAAGACTGTTTCGGGTGGTACTTACTCCATCTGTCTCGACCACATCTACGTTGCCGTTTGCATCATCATCCATCTGCTTGTGGATACTACGGATGGCCTCAAAGCTGACAATGGCATTCTCGTCCTTGCATAGTGGCTCATCAATGCGACAGAAGTCTGGTGTAGAAACAGAATGACATCAAGATGGTGTTAAGAGGCAACTTTGAAGCTCTTGGGTCATAGATAAATCACATTATTTTCACATTTTTACTACCACTAGTAGTAGGGTTAGAGGTTAGGGTTATTAACTATACTATTACAACTACAATAATAATACAAAAAAAAAAACAAGAACAAAGATGACTAGAAAGAAAGAACTGAATTAAATGTCTTCTCTCACTCTTTAAGAGGGTTAAACTACTGAACACTGTAAGACATATCTGATAACACTGATTTCAACTAAAAAATTAAAAAAAAAACAGTGCAAAGACATTTAAAAATATATAAGCACAAATTCAATTAATCATTGACGTGATCGAGTTACTCAAGTTCTTATTTTAGCTCCTGTGATGGTCACAAAAGTTCACAGTTCCAACATTTGTGGCTTTCTGCAGAAAAATCAGTCAGTCGGTTGGATTGACCTTGCTCGCCCTCCCTCTCTCTCTCTTCTTAAGATGACTGAACTGTAAAATTCCTTAGCTGGAGACAAAGCCTTGTTTATGTAAGGCCTTTCACTCAATGTGGGGATGTTACCAAGAAGCCAGATACCGTGACTCTCAGGCTTACTGTGTTGACCAAAAACAGGCCATGTCTCAAGGCAAATCGACTTTTAACAATTTTGATTTCACAGCTCTGTTTATTAAAAGAAAACATGGACCCTTAGTTTAAATATGCTTTAAATTCAGTCACATTCAGCATTTTGACAGTTTTATGTGTGCAGGATTCCACAAGTAAAAATAGATAAATCAGAGATGCATGTTTCCATGATAAATGAAATGTAATTTAGCAATCTGCAAATTATCTCGTGAAGTCTGTTCTCCGTGGTCCCTCTCCTTCCTGAGGGATTAGAAATCCTCTGCCATAGATCAGAGATAATGCCACCACTCCCACTGAGAGGAAACCTTGTTTAGTATGTACTTGAGTTGAAAGGGTATGGCATGCTAGGTGCAAAAACAAGCAAGCAAGCAAGTTTAAATGTGACTTTTAATTTAAAGCAGCGTGTTTGAAGTGAATTCACAGGAGGACTGGCCCTGAAACCATCAGAGGCACATATATTATTCAATTCATTTTAAGACTGCCTTATATAACCTCTGCTCTATGTGGTGCTGCTGATTTTCAAACTCAGTGAGGGAGGCCTTTTCCTGGTTAACTTAAGCTGAACAAGAAGTATATGTCAACGTAACTCTCTGTAGTGGGCATTTCACTGATGATGACCACAAAAGAGGAAGATGAGGGTGGGGGTTGGGGTAGTACCCTTGTTCACCAAAATGAAAAAGTGTCTTTAACTTCTTAAGCTAACTAACATGAATGTGCTGCTACATACATTTTTTCAAATTAACTTTTAGTTATCTGCATGTCATTGGCAAAAAATGCTTCATTTTAGTTCATTCTGGCTTGCTCATAGATAGTTTTTTTTTTCTGGTTCAACACTTAAATTCCCAGACAGATGTTGCATTTCATGTTGCCCGCGTCATCCTTACAATATTATGGTGTGGGAGGACGCAAAAGCTAACGCACTTCTCCTTTCACAAATAGCTGAGCTCAGGTCCATGTATCAATTGCTACTGCTTCATCATTAATTACTGTCTCCTACACAATAGAGTATAATCAACTGCAGGCATTTGGTTTGTGTCGTGCTGGCATTGTGTAATGTCAGAGTGTAATGCCCCCTCCCACTGATCAACTCATTGTACCAGTTTCAAGTTGTTTTTTTTTATTCCCAGAACCACATGTTATGACAGGCTCTCTCCGCTGTTTGAGAAATAAAACAGAATATAAACCGTGTCACAGATTAATCTCTGAAACGCTCACTGTGTCCATGAATGTGTTTCTATTAAAATAGGTTTATATCTCTTTACGTTTACATCAGCATGAAACCACCAAACCAAAAGCAGGAAGGCTGAACGCACTATGTGAACTTCCGTGTTGGGAAAAAGTTAATTTTTGAACCACGGCAAGCTTCAGAAAACCTGCATAGCCACATACCAAAAAAGCACTCTGTTCCACTCTCACTCATTCACACTCACCATGTTAAACAAAGAATGACAGTTACCACAGTGAAAGCTCACCACCTGTAACACTCTCATACACCCAACCTGGCCCTCTTTCTCATTTGGCTTGCAAACCTCCGGAGACACAAGATAAGATATTTACATACCAGTCAGGCTGCCTTTTTTTTTTTTTTTTTTAAGAGCTCATGTTACGCAACTCATTCTGTGTGACTGTATGTAGATGAAAAACACACTCTGTAACTGCAGCAGTTAGTATATCCTGTCGCCATTCAGATTATCTTTCAAGCTCAGACAACCACTGTCTGGAATAAACGCTTTCCCACACTATGGCCTCTCAGGACACATTGGTAAAAATGTGTTTCACACACAAAATGCGTATGAGCAACTTGGGCATTGTCTAAACAGCTTTGGTTGAACTGCACCGATAAGGAGTGCGAACAAAATATCACAATTGAAGAACTATGTTTAATAAAAGTATAATGAATAAAATCCAAGTTAAATATTTCAAAATCTGACAAACAGTTGTGCCTTTTGTGAACAGATTGATACTCTTGTACACTTAAAAAAAAACCCTGAGTCACAGTATGTCATTACTGGATCATACTTATCTCAGGTAGGTTTACAGTTCAGTCTTGTTGTCTCAAGATATAACTGACAGATGCAACAACTGTCACTTGTGTGAAATCACTTCACAGATTGGGGCGGAGGATTACAAGGCTTCATCTAATAGGATTTGAATCCTTACAAGAGGAGCTTGTTAAACTCACCTTTGCTTGTCTCAATCCTAATTCAAGATTTAAAGGCACAGTTTAACTTCTTGATTATTAATAAGTGATTCAGAAACAACTTAAACCCCTGCTCATTTTCTAACCATTAGATAGATTACCTCCTGTTTGACTTGCCGGCTTGATCTGACTTGGAGGACAGGGCTTAATGGAGAATGCCAGCTGCCCTATTCTCAGAGTGGCTACATATAGTGCCGGCACAATCACAAAGACAGTGACATGAACAGTAACCCTCTTACTGCCAGATCTATAGCGAGTGGCTGAAAATAGACCCGAATTAATGCCTGGATTGATCACTCACCTGACACCCCATTTTCTACAACTTGGCTGTCCGGTGTGGGAGAACTTGGCTTTTCAGTCCAACTTTCCCCGACGAGACACAAGCAAAATATCCACAAGGTCACCACTTTGTTGAACTCCATGACTGGTGTGTGCTGGAGAGAAGACAACAGAGCCCCATTAAAATGCAGATAAATCCAAGCACAGTTAATTTGCACAGTTTCTATCAAGATTAAATAAAATAAAACACCCCTATCAATTAAAACACTGTGGGTACTTGCGACATAAAGTTAAAGAGCAAGAGGGGGAGCACTGCATTAGTCTGCTTGGAGCACATAAAGAAATACAGCTAGTTACATAAAAGATGTCCTGCAGATACTGCAGACACATGCAACCACTTCTCAAGTGCCTCCTGAATGAATGGGAAGGTGTTAGCCTGCTAATACCTGAATTTGACGAAGAAAACGAAACTACAAAAACAAGCATATTCTTAGGATGGATGCACTGACTGAGTGACACGACTGCTAACAAACACATGTCACTTCAGGGAGGCAAAACAACGACATAGTGAGGAAAAAAAGCAGCGGTGCTGTCAAACCCCCGACTAGCTAGCTAATCGGCTAAACAAATAGGAAATGAAGTGAAATGTCCAACGAAAAAAAAGGAAGGGAAGTAACGTTACAGAGGTATCACAGCAAAGCTTCCGTGTTTTAATTTCTCTCTCTCTCTCAGATAATGTCGGTGTTGACTTACTGCGTTTTCCTTTTTTTTTTTTTGTCTTTCAACACACCTACATTTAGCGACCGTTGGCGTTTTTTTAGTTAGCTTAACCAGAAGCGACGTTGGATAAAGACAAACGGCTGTAGTTTTAGCTCCGGTTCCGATGTTAACATGCTGGATAAGAAATTAAAAAAAACAAAAAAAATGTACAAAAAAAAATAAAAGTTACCCGTCATGAATCAAGAGCCAGCATATATAAAGCTTCAGCTCTGTGTTGACATTGCAGCGAGACGCCCTGTCCACCGGAGTTGAAGCACAGCGAACTCCACCTCCTGTACGCAAAATGTAATTTATAATATAAATATATGTCAATATATCTCAATATCTACGCCGGTCTCGGTCTCTCCCCCGACCGAGACTGAACTGAAAAGCCGCAGAATGTGGACGGACAACGGGGTTGTCTTCCTCTACACCGCCGCGCCTTCGGTTCCCAGCAGAGGGTATCGCCCCCTCGCGACCGGAAGTGAGTACTGCGCGTTAAACAAATTGCTGAAGCGTGCCACCTAGAGGTTTCTTTGGGCCATCACACCTTAGACTGCATATAACGAAGACATGCAGACTCAAGATTTCAAAGGCATCTTCATACAGAGTTTGTGCACTATATTTTGTGTCCCAGTGTCATGCACTGACACAAACATATATTTATATACAGTCTGTGCACTTTCATACCAGGACATGCAAGTCAGTGGGGATAATTGTATTTTAATATCCTTACCTTTTTTTTTTTTTTTTTTTTAATATATGAGCTCTTTTGTCACACAAAAGTCTCATTCATAATTTCTATTTGAATATTCTAATGTATGCATTTTACTGTATGCTAAATTTGACATGAAAAACTGTAATTCAAGAAGTGACAACTAATTGATTGACTGACTAATTATTGTAGCTCTAAAAACTGTGAGTACTGGACAAGAAGCTAATGTGTCTATCAGAGGATAGATATAGGCCATCAGTATTTTGGCACACATGGAGGGCAGGAGAAGTTAGTTAAAACCATACTTATTTTCTCAAAATAAAAGCCTCAACATCTTATTATGTCTAATACTTATCATGTTATATGCACTAATCTGCTGGGTGCTGTTTCATTGGGTTGCTCCATCTGATGGTACCTGTCTTTCACAGGATCATCCTGCAAAGGAGGAACATCCAGTCTGTTTACAGAACATTCAGAAGTTCATTGGCAGCATGCAAACTATCGGGGAAATCAATTATTTATTGCTGGCTGAGAAAAATATTTTTGACTCTAAAAAGATAAACGTGCTTGACTGAACACACTTGCACAGTAAATGCTTGTTTAAACATTTAAAGACAGTGACTAAGGAATCCAGTTAGGATGATAATGTAGATAGAGTTTTCTAATCACAGTACACAATGACAGACTAATTGTATGATTCAAGGACTTATTCTGTGCATGAGGAAAACAGAGGATCTGTGCAGCAGCAGCCCACAAAGAAACAAGGAGGAGAGGAACAACAGAAGTAATCTGTCTGTGTGGTTTCCGTCTTTAACATCCTCACTAAGGTGTTTTTACATATGTCATTTATTAACAGGTGAAGATGTGTAAAATGACCTCATGATATGTCTCACTATCTAAGATTTCTTAGAAACATGAACTAAATCTACATGATTTTATATACACTTTCCACTCTGTTCTGAGGGTGCACCTCTTTGTTGCCTCTTTGTTCATGTTGCCAGCAATGTGGTGAGCCCCTCTGCCACAAGAGGGAACTGACGTGACAGAAAATAAACCTTCTAACAAGCATTATGTGTAAAAATAAATGTCAGTTGTTTATAAGGTTGGTATTAAATGCAAGTTGAAAGCCTCTGTTTGTGCAATATCCTGTTGATGGTTTTGTGTAAGGACGCTTCAACTTTTTAATTTTGGCATTAAGGACTGGATGTCTATAACATTTTACAGCTGAGCACAGATAAGACTGAGGTTCTTGTTTACTTAACCTACCTAGGTCTTTCTCTTCAGCTGTAGTCATATCTTTGTCTTTATTTTGGTGTTATATTTGATCAGACTATGCTCTTCAATCACTGTATCAAACTGTGGATGGATGCATGTTTCTTTCATTTAAGAAACAACGTTCAACTCAGATCTACTGAGTGCTGCAATCTCTGTTGACATCTTTAAAAAGCAACTTGAAGGTGTGAAATAGCTACACAGTGCCAGAAGCCATCTTTTAATGTGGGGGGCATTCTATCTGCAGCACTTATCAGAAAGGCTGCTTTTCACACTTCTACTCCCTTTATCTCTTGTCACTTCCCCTCATTTGTATGTCAAAATAAAGACCAAGCATGCTTTAAGAACTGCCACTTTACTTTGACAACACATAGCAGGACCACAAGTTTTTTTATGCATTGTACAAAAGTTAAAAGTTCACATTACATAACATACTGTATGTAGACAATGTGATCCATGAGTAAAAAAATGCACAAAGCAGCTCACTTGAAAGACTGCACAGTAGCAAGTGTGCACAACTCAGACTTAAACATCTGCACCCTCTCAGGACTGTCATGATGGAAATATATGGAAAAGGCCTTCATCCCACTCTTCCTCTGGAGCAGGATCAGTGTTGCTGTCATCGGGTGGCTGAGTGGTTGTACTTTTGGAACTCAGCCCATCAGTTTCTAGTCAGAAGTCTTTGTCTTCAGAGGATGAAATGACCATGACCTCCTGGCTCTTAAAGTCCCACACTGCTGTGAGATGGAAGGCCATGTTGGAAAAGACCACTAGATACTCAAACAGGGCAAAAAGAGTGTAACCTGTGAAAAGAAGAAACAGATGTGTGATAAACAAATGTGAAAAAAGCCTTTAAGATTAAACCGCAGTGACCAAACGGATTAATTACTTACTCCCTGATTCACAGTACATGTTGTGTTTCCAGTAAAAGAATCCGGCAAAAGCACAGAAAGACACGTTGAGAAGTAAGAAGCGCACTTTCCAGTAGTGAGACTTGACATCCTTTTAGAGAGAAAAAACAATAATAACTTCAAACATAATGAGGTATTTTGGCCTGCAGTGAGTAATTTGGCGTCCCTTACCTCCGGACTTAAGGAATACTTCTTAATAGCCTTCCATAACCGGCAGGTTATGAGCATGTAGATGAGTGAACTGACAATGAAGAGGACGAAACCTTCCTTATGTACGACTAAAGAGTAAAAAAAATACAAGCAGAGAGGAAAATATGGTCAGAATAGGATAGTAATTGTCATGATTAGTTGCAAATAAACTTACGCTGACTCAACTCTATAACATACTGCATACAGCTGAAAATATTAAACGTTGCTGTTTATTTTAATTCAATGTATGTTTTTTTTTATTTTACAGACAATGTCAAGACAATGGCTTTGTTTGTAATTGTCATTCAAAAGCTTTTTCACATCATGTCCATTCTTAAAGTCGGCCACATTTCAAATCAAGATCTCAGATACATTCCGAGGTAAATCAGAGGGAAATTTGACTAAAACCTCGCCGATAAAAGTGAGTCGAATGTGGGTTACTCACAGTATGTTTCACTGGATGATACGTATGTGAGGAGCAGGAGGCCGAGGTTTTCAGAAATGGAGAAGGCCAGGCTCAGGCAGCTGAGTGATCTCTCGGGGAACCTGGAAGAGAAACGCGACTTGTAGAGTTTGAAGTAGGTGATTGCCACCAGGAGCCTCGGCGCCGAGTGCAGCCCGATGCAGAACCGCCAGATGTGGCACTCGGGGCTTAAACTTATCGAGGCGCTGATGGACGGCAGGTAATTAGGAACCTGAAAACACAGAGATACGATTTACTGTAGATTTAGAAAAAAATCACTTTGCATCAGAATAAAACATGGTGGGTTCAGTTTACTTTACCTGGCAGTGCGTGCCGGTCGAGTCCTCAAAATGAAAAACATAGGATATGAGGACGCAAGTTACCAGGCCAAGCAGTGGCAGGCACACGGTACCCAGAACACACTTGGCAAAGGACACCCGGATGACCAGAGGCCGCTCATGCCCCAAGACATTAGAGCCCTGAAGCATCTTGATCTGAAGCTGTGAAAAAGTCTGATTTAAAAACACCATTTTATTGCTCATTATTTTGCAAAGGGCGATTGCACACAGGTGAAGGAAATGCATTTGGCACGTTTGACTCTCTCAATCAGCAGGTTGCATATAAATACAGACCTACAGATGAGTTCATGTCTGCACAGCTATAGTTATGTTATATATACATATTCACTTCATTATTTAGGGACACATTTGCATGCACTTCCTGAACGCCTGACGTCTGAAAAAATGAAATCAACCTACCTCCACCAGATTTTCTGTTCACCAATGAGAGCTACCACCAGCCACCCTCACCTGGCTGCGTTATTACAACGAGATTCATTCTCAGGCTGCAGGGTGGGGCTGAACAACAGCAACAACAAAGGACACAAACAAAGAAGATGCAAGCTCTTAAAAACGAGCTGTGGGGATGGAGAGGAGGAGAGAGGGATCATCGTCCAGCCATCTCATCTGCGACACGTTTTATTTCTGCTGGGTTTCTCCGGGAGGTGGTGGCAGCATCTCTTCTCGGAAAAAAACACGAGCATCAGCAGCACCCGGAAGAGAAAGTGAGGCGGAGGAGAGAGCCTTGATTGGGCGGAGCAGCCTGCGAAAGCGCCGCTCAGATGATGCATGAATGAAATGTGCGATGATAAAACGTGTCTCTAGATAATCATCATCCAAAACGTTAAAAAACAACAAAAAAGAGGATTCACTGATTGACTGTGTAATTGGGTGATTTGCCGAACCAGAACAAACGATCCACTTTTATTTTCCTTTTATTTTCCTTTATTTTACACCATGTGTTGCTGTTCTTCGCAGTGCAGGTGTTTCTCTGAGTGTGGATCCTGTGTGGGGTGAACATGTGGCTGCTGCCCCGCCTCTCCTCTCAGTGTTATCTGTGCACTTGGTGGTCTGCTCACAAACGCAACACCGCTGCACTCACTGTCAGACTGTTTCCCCACCATTTCTTTTGTTTTGTGATTTTTTTTCTCTTAACATCATTATTATTATTATTGGGGCACATTGTTTTTCCAATGGTCCTTGGATTCAGATAATTTTGTTTCAGCAAGATGAAACGATGGAGAATTCAAACTTTATGTTTCTTCCTTCTGTGTGTCAGTGTTTTACCAAGTAAGTTTCCCTCATTTCATTTTTTTTATTTATTAAGCTTAATGTGACTTGTAGGAGGCTGTCTTTTCTTGCAGTTCTTGCTTTTTCCTGCAGTTAAATGCAGTTCTCACACTTTCATCTGTGTGCAAAACAAGATGAGGACCAGATGAAGAACATTTGCGTCAAACATTTCAAGAACATATATGTTTATCATTTATATTTTTATTTATTAATTATTTTTATTCATTTTATGAATGATCTGATTTTTTATGGATACCATTTCTTCTTAGATTCCTCTTCCAAGCAAGCTTTTACCCAGAAAACTTGGTGCCAGTTGTTGAGGGATTTGCCATCGTCATAATCCCGTAGACCTTCTTTGTGGCAGAGGCTTTATTGAAACGGCGTTTCAGAGTCAAACATCTGGCCAGCCCAAATCCATTGTTGACACTGGATACAGGCTCCAGTTAGAATAGAAATGATCATTTTTCCATTTTTTATCATATTTTTAGGTTTCCTGGTACCTTGGAACTAGTTGAATGAATCATTTCCATACAAAACATGAACACTTACATTTCCAGGGGGCATTTATTTCTGAGAAATTGTTCACAAGCTTTTTTTTCCACAGCATCATGTTCCCAGGTCATTTTGAGCCTCATATGTTGTACGTCCATGGATTAAGCGCTCAATCAACACATGCTAAACTCCACATACAGAAGGTCTCTGCTGATACATTATGGCAGATTTGCCTGATCTCTTTCTGGAGCTTTATAGAGGGGCCTCACATCGCCTTTGTCCTCATCCACCATCTGTCATGCATCCACATTTTCCTCTCATGTTCTCCCTTTCAGCCCACCTCAGCATCCACATCGCTGCTCTGAATATCACCGACCAACATAATCTGCCTGACATGTGATGTGACATATTTAAGTGAAAGCGGTGCTTTGCGGCCATATGACTGTAAACTGTCTGTTTCCCCCCGTATCAGCCTGTCGGTGTGCTCATGGGATGTACGCTCAGAAGCTCCTGAACGATTTATTCAACAACTACACCAGTGCGCTGAGGCCTGTGGAGGACACAGACAACATACTGAACGTGACCCTGCAGGTTACGCTGTCGCAAATTATCGACATGGTAAAACACCACAGTGCACAAGGCTGTATGCGTGAAAAGAGTTTGTGCAGACACCCACACGACAGCATCACACGACGCCATCATATTTTATATTTTACCTTCAGTATGTCCTCTGTTGTTGTCAATTATTTTCTACAATGTTTTACAGGATGAGAGAAACCAAATTTTGACTGCATATTTGTGGATACGGCAAGTGTGGGTTGATGCACACCTCAAATGGAATAAAGATGATTACGATGGACTTGATACCATCCGCATACCTAGTAGTTATGTATGGAGACCTGATATAGTCCTATATAACAAGTAGGTCGGACTGGTATTGGGTTAATCACTCAGTTATCATTCCTGCATGGCTCCTGTTGGTCGGTGTAAAAGGCACAAGCTGAACATTCCTTGAAGCCATTATTTACAGGAGTGTTCAGGCCTTTGTCTACTTTTTATATGCCAGTAAAATTGCACAACCCAAGGCAATCCGGTTGACAAGAAAAACACTGACACACATTTAATTTTATAGTTTAAATTGGAGGGAGAGGAAGAATAAGGAATCATGTCCAGTGTACATTACATTGGTTAAGACAACACACACAGTGTCCCTGCTAATACATATAAACACTTTACTGGAAAGATATAAAATGCAGACACAACACTGAGGGATGAATACAAGACTCCAAAATGTGTTGACCCTCAGTTGGCGTACTTGTGCCTTTGTATCCTGATCAACTTTTTATTTCAAAATCACCCTCAACCCACTCCAGGAAATTACAGCTGCTCTTTGCTGATCATTTTAATCCAAAAGATCTAATTTCTTTGTCCAGACAAGTTTTCTTTGTCTTTCAGTGCTGACGATCATTTCACTGGTCCCATGGACACCAACGTAGTGATCCGGCACGATGGCCAGATAATGTGGGATTCCCCCGCCATCACCAAGAGCTCCTGCAAAGTGGACGTGTCCTTCTTCCCCTTCGATGCTCAGCAGTGCAGGTTCACGTACGGCTCCTGGACCTACAACGGGAACCAGCTGGACATCCTGAACGCCATGGAGAGCGCTGACCTGGCTGACCTGGTGGAAAACGTGGAGTGGGAGGTGCTGGGGATGCCGGCTAAGAAGAACATTATCCTGTATGGCTGCTGCGCTGACCCATACCCCGATGTGACCTACACGCTGAAGCTGAAGAGAAGAGCCTCCTTTTACGTCTTCAACCTGCTCATACCGTGTGTGATGATCTCCTTCTTGGCTCCGCTGGGTTTCTACCTGCCTGCCGACTCAGGAGAGAAGGTGTCTTTGGGTGTCACCGTGATGCTGGCGCTCACTGTCTTTCAGCTCTTGGTTGCAGAGATCATGCCGCCCTCTGAGAATGTGCCGCTCATCGGTAGGAGGCAGTAAAGTCCAGAATATGTGTACTCACTGTGCTAGTCTAAAGTAACAAAATAAACAAGAAAAAACGTGCACAGGATTAACTGTATAAAAGTAACTGTATAGAAAGAGAATGAGCAAAGCCTGAACCATTTGCACTGTTAACAAATGTTTTCCAAGAAAAAGATACCGCACATGAAAATATTGCACATTTCCCTTTCTTGTGTCCCTCCACAGGAAAGTATTACATTGCAACGATGACCATGATCACAGCCTCCACTGCTCTGACCATCTTCATCATGAACATACACCACTGTGGCCCGGACGCCAAGCCGGTGCCCAAGTGGGCCAAGAGGGTCATCCTGCAGCACATGGCCAGAATGTGTTTCGTGTATGAGGTCGGGGAGAATTGCATGTCACCTCAGCCGGAGAAACCAGAGCCTCCGCCTGTGAAGAACACCAACTGCACCATGAATGGTCAGGCGGGGCCGGGCAGGGAGGACTGCGTCTGCAAAATGGAGAGAGGACGGGAGGCGGCGAGCTGTACGGGCGCAGAGGAGAGGGAGGACGTGGATCAGATGATGAGTCCGATCGGCTCGATAGGGAAGAACCCAACCAATCACTACAGCATGTGGAAGAATGACGCGTTCGTGAGCATGGACTGTGGGGATTCAGGGGGTCCAAGGAGATGCAGGAAGGGAGGTGTGAGTGACGGAGAGAGGAAAGACAGAGAGGTCCCCTGCAGCACCCAAAGCAGCGAGAGGCAGCTGCTGCGTAACATTGAGTACATCGCCAACTGTTACAGGGACCAGAGGGCCACACAGAAAAGGACTGGGGAGTGGAAGAAAGTAGCCAAAGTATTAGACCGCTTCTTTATGTGGATATTTTTCATAATGGTGTTTCTCATGAGCCTGCTCATCATGGGCAAAGCCATCTAACTGCAGAAGCGGGTCTTGACAGCAGTGTTAATTGGTGTATATAACACACACAGATGAATACAGGGTTGTGCAGGATTCATTAAGCACATTTTATCAAATAATTTAATTAAGATTCAGATTTTTTTTTTTTTTGCAAACCTCTAGAGGCCATGTAATCCCCTGTCCTATTGCAGTCTTAACTATAGGTGGAATAAATGTTAATTCTCAGCCAAGAAATAAATATTCTGTTGATATTAATTAAATTTTCTACTGCTCTTATTTTAAATTAATAAAATGTGGATTACTTTCTGTACAGCAAAATTTATGTCATTATATCTAAAAAATAAGAGATTCACAAAAGCAATAGAAAGAGGTGACAAATATACACATACACTCCTCATAAGTTTAAAATATGATTTATTTTTTCTCTCTTTTCTCTTTCTCTCTCTCTCTCTGGACATTGCCTCTTAGAAACAGAGTGAAAGTTGCACAGCATGGAACCTGATTCATTGACAGTGATGAATAATAGTGTTGAAGTGTGGAGGTAGAAAACGTAATTATACTATCATTACATTAATTATTGCAGTAGAGAGAATCACCCAACTTTACAGGGGAGTAAATATATTAAGATATGCAACCAAACAAGGTTCTGCATAATATCAGAACGAGATAAAACGACAGTGTTACTCACATGGATTATCTGGTAAATCCTCTGGATCACCACTATTTGCTTGGCTCTTCATGTGTATTATCCCTGAACTCTTTAATCTCAACTCAAAGGGAAACAGAATGAGTAATCAACAGAAGTGTGTTTCCAATCACTTTTCATTTGGGGAAAAAAAAACTATTTGGGAAATGAAAACTGTCAGGTTCACGCTAGTCCCTCAGACAAAAATCTAGCATATGAATTCATACATCCATTGCATTTATTGAGGAAAGACAATGAACGAGTTTTGGGGATTCATTTTGTGCATGTTGAATAATATAATCAGTAGAATTCTAGTATTTACTGCAATGTAGTCAAAGAGTCTTTTTTTTTAGGTGCACACCTAAAAAAAAAAGAAAACACCTAAACCATTTTATCATTCAATTTAAAAAGTTAATATGGTGCATATCATACATCAAACATATTAACAGGTAAAAAACCCCAATAAATTCAAATTATTATAATAATATATTATATTTTTTGGGGATATTTTGAATAGAAGAAAAATGCCTCTTTTAGACTGTATTTGTTGCTACAAACATTTTTAATTTTAATCTCAAAATTATAAGAGATATGAAGTCTTTCAGTGACACACAGTACTGAAAGCTTATTCTGAGCACATGTCTTAGAGTAATAAAGTGAGATAATAAATATGCAATATGAAACAGTATCCTGATTCTCTGAAACTCAGTGAAGCCAAATCCATGAATTTAAACAAAACAAGGCCCCCTGATGCTATTCTGGCATTAAGACACTTTATGATGATAATCTGATGTGTTGAGGTAAAAAAAAAAAAAAACACTTGCAATTCAAGTGCTAATTTATTCATAAACAACATGAAATTTGGCAAAAGAAGGTAAACACCTACATTTTCTTGCTTTTTTAATGAACTGAAGCAAATGCAGAGTTCACGTTGTTTCAAGAGTATGTGAAGGGAATTTAAGTGAGGCCTCTGTGAATAAGACATCAACAAAATGTGAATAAGACATCAACAAAATGAGAACAAAAGACATCAGTATTATGTTGGTGTCACTCTTCTTTGCAGTATTTGGATGATCTTATCCCGTAATGACTTTGTTTGCATAGCATAAATGATTGGATTCAAATTAGCAGGGACCACGTGAAATAAAATATATGCAATCTTCCTCAAATCGGGGTAATCTGGGAAACGGTGCAGTATGATTGTTAAAAAGCCCGACCAGAGCATGATGAGGTAAAGAACAAGGTGGCTGGCGCAGGTCTGCAGCGCTTTGCTGTTCAGCTCTTTGTTCTTCTTGACCCAGCAGATGACAGCTATTCTGACGTAGGTGACGGCTATGCCTCCGATCGAGCAGCTGAACAGCAGCACGGTGAAAAGGAGCCCGTAGATGTTGTTGATGGACACGTCGTCACACGAGAGCTTGAACAGGGACGCGTTGTCACAGTAGGCATTTTGCACAAACGACCTGCATCTGGACAGCCTCACTGTGAGGCCTATCAGGACAGACACCAGCAGCAGCGACACCCCCCAGGCGGTCGCTGACAGCCAGATCACAGTTTTGGTGGTCATGATGGAGCTGTACCTCAGTGGGTGACGTATCGCCACGTATCTGTCAATTGCCATGATGACGAGGATCATGTGCGAGGCTGATCCGAACGTGTGGCTGTAAAAGGCCTGAACCACACACTGGTTGTAGGTGACGAAGCGCTCTGTTGAAACCATGTGAGCCATGAGCTGAGGCATCAGGACCGTGTTCCCTATCAGGTCGTTGACAGACAGGTTGCAGAAGAGGATGTACATCGGCTGGTGCAAACTCCTCTCAGTGATGATGAGCACGAGAACGCCGATGTTGGAAAAAAGCAGGCAAAAGTAGACAGACAGCAGCAAGAAAAACAGAGGGTATGTAAACTCTGGGGCTACGTCAAAGCCTTGGATCTCTAAGATGTCACCTAAAACTGTCATGTTGCTTTCCATACTGTTTAATTTGATGGAAAATCTGAAAGAGAAAAAAATGTTAAAGGCTTTGATGATTGTGCTGAGTGACAAAATAAAATCAAAATTAAAATAACATTTTGGGTATCATATTGGGCACCATGCTGTTATTAATGTCACATTTTAGTTTTAAGTCCAACAATAAATATGTCATGAAAAACTGGTCACACAAAAGATACAACTGAATTCAGTAAAAAAAAAGCCTAATGTGTAGAAACTATACATTTGACTAATGCATTTTGCGGTGTAACAAGCAATTACATTATAATCATTAAATTAAACATAAATATATCCCTTCACTGTCCATAAAAACTACTTTAAATGTTGCACAAGGATTGTGCTCACTTTTAAAAACATACAAAAAGCACTCATCACACTTTCCACTCTGACAGAGTCACAGTCGTTCTGCCCTTGCCTGTGGCGGTGAGTCCAACCTCAGCAGCTGCATCCTGACGTCTTTTATCGTAAGCACCAGTAATGTCTGATATCAGTTTACTGCCCTCCCTCTTAGGCTCCCTGTACTGTGCATGTGACCCACACATGATCAACATGGGATAAGATGAAAAACAAAGTTTGTCAGGCCTAACTTACATACGGTAATTCTTAAAGACATAATAAATGAGCAACAACAAACAAAGGCCCAATCAAGTATTTTCAAAATAAAAGAGGGATAGCCTTTTGATAGAATTTAAGTTTATTCACTTTAAAAAGTTGGAAAATGAAACTGCTGTGGCCCAAAACCGGAACTGTGCCATGATAATATCACAGGTTACCGTAACGTCTACAGAACATGCTAAAGTATAGTTATAGAACGAATAAAAACATGATATTGTCTGGATTTATAAAGATCACATAGTGTTTCGTTATCACCAGATGGGATTTACAGTCATCCACACTGACACATCTGTTTTTTCTCCATTATCTGATGCTTTACAGTGTGAACAGCACAAAGCTGTCTCACAGCTACTTCAAGCACCAGTCAAATTTCATCAAACCAAAGATAAACAGTAAATTTCCCACAGTGGTACAGAATAGCCACAAACAGAGGATTCAGTAATGGCAGACGAGAAAACACACGCAGGATGGGCCTCCAAGACAGCTTGAAATGATTGAACTTGAATGTGTTTGGGTTGAGACGAAACTTGTCTCTTAACACACTTACATGCATACGAAGGAAAAGCCTCACACAGCAGATACACACCACATGCTGAGTGGGCAGTATTAATTATCATTACTTCGGCTGCTGCGAGGTGTACAGGAGAAAGGCCGCAGAGGGTAATTAGAGGGTCAAATCAATTATGGAAGCAACTCAAGGGTCCATCCTGTCCATTTCTCCTGGGTGAGGTGATTAGTCCTGCCTGAAGTCCTAATGGCCCATCAGTGTGTGTGAGCGGGGTCCTTGTAGGCCGATTGACCTCTGCAGTGCTCTGTTTCAATTAGTATTTTTCAATAAGATCTAACATATAACTGCATATACAGTTGTGAAATGACTGTACAGTACAAATCCAATTTGTTATGCATTTTAATTTATTCATTCAGACATATTGGTTTCAATTTGTTTTGTTTTTTTTAATAAAATATTACAGAAGATGAATGGAATAAAAAAAAGGGCACAAACGGCACAAACAACTATACAACATTGTGGAACTTAAACTTTATCTGTGAATTTATTTGATAAAATGTATCACATAATAACACAATTTATTATGTAAGTTAAAAATCTAATGTTTTCAAGTGGTCATGTCATGATTAACCTCAAGCGGCACCTGAGCATTATTACTCCCCCTTGATTAGCAAACAACAAGGCATCTCATTATCGGCCGGAGGTTTGCTAATTGCCTCGGGATTATTTACAACATGAGACAGTTAATAACACATTGCTCATTGATATCTCAAAGGGGCTCATTAATAAACAAGTTTTGACAAAGTAATGAGACATTTTGTTGAAGTAACAACCAATCTGTATTGTATCCAGTTACATAATGTTTTCACAGTGGCACTTTAGCTGAAAAGGTTGGAAAAACAATTTCCAATATTCCTAATGTTGGGTGATATCAACACTTTTCAAAGTAATGGAAACCGCTCACATGAAGACCTGAGATGACTCCCAGCAGTACTGAAGGCCAAAACACTGATATGCTGATTTGACTTGATAGTCCACCATTAAAACAGAAGCCAATTTTGTTGCTGGATAAATTAAGAAAAAAGAGAATTATGTTTATTGAAGGACTTGTCATTGAAAAAATAAGGCCTTGTTTTAATGTGAAATAAAATAGAATCATTATGAGTATCAATAATAGGCCATTTGGGACCATCATTTCCTTACAGTTTAATATGTGCATAAACTCCACTGAGGACTGAAATAACTTTTTAACTAGCTTTTAACAGCTTTGCATCACTGCATTCGATGAAAAGTTTTGTGACTGTAAGTAAAGCTCACATACATATTGAAACAGAAAACTCTCTTTTTCCCCTCATCAAAGATACTTTTATCTTTAATCAGGCCCACGGTGTCTCTATGGCGCCTCTCTGTGTGAATGCAGCAAATCATCAAATCAGTAAACTGTAGCTGTAAAGACACACTCTCTTGTCTCCAAATGGATTTTTATTGTTTTACCAAAGTCCTTTGAAATCGTTCTTTACTTTCTTCTACATCTTTAGCCTTTTTCCAATGCCGTTCTCACTTTTCATCATCTTTTCTCATCTCCTCTTGTTACTTTGCTGGTAAATGGGTTCAGTAATTTGATGTCTTTAACATCACGATTAATGAGCAGCAATAATGCACAACTTCTGTTCCTAAACATAATTCTACTTTGATGACATACTCTTCATATTTTATGTGGGATTTATTAAAAAGAAATTTGAGGGTATAAATTATTTCAGGGAAACAAACAAAAAAGATATGTTGTTTTGTCATTTTTACTCTTAATACTTGTTGACATTTTTACTTTAATTTTGTTTCTCTTAAACACTAAATCTCTGAACTTTCAGTGATACTAATTATTCATCTCTGCAAAGCCACTGATGACAGAGGAAACAGTGACGTAACCAGCAAGCAATGGTTACGCTTTAGACAACAATAAATAGAGCAAGCAGCGTCAGGGCAGGTCTCAACACTTCACGCAGCCTGTCCTCTAACTTTTAACTGCTTAACACATTGACTCAATATCTGATAATGACATTTCATCACTGCTGTTCTTCTTCCTAATCAAAGTGAAAATGGAAAATGAGTCTTTTGGGTTCAACTCAGAGTTAACCCTGGACCCATTCATTATTCCACCTGGAGGGAAGTATCCCATATTTTTTCTTGGTATTGCGATTTATTTTTGTGGTATTTTTTGCAACCTGACTTTGCTGACTTTGATCATTTTGAAGAGGAACCTTCACAAGCCCATGTACTTCATCCTGTTTAGCCTCCCCCTCAATGATCTGATAGGCATAACCGCAATGCTGCCAAGAGTACTTTCAGACATTGTCACCGAGACAAATAAGGTTTACTATCCTCTCTGTGTTTTACAAGGGTTCTTGCTCCACATGTACGGTGGTGGGATTCTGTTTATTCTCGCAGCAATGTCTTTTGACCGATACGCTGCCATCTGCATGCCGCTCCGCTACACCTCCATCATGACCCCCAGAGTTATTGTGGGTATTATCTCTCTAGTTTGGGGTTTTGACTTTGTCTTGAATGTGTTGCTGTTCTCTCTGCAGACAAGACTTCCCCGGTGCAGATCTGTTATTATGAATGTGTTCTGTGATAACCCGTCTCTCCTGAAGCTCACATGTGGAAACACGACAGTCAATAATATAATAGGACTGTTCAACACGGCTGTCATACAAGTTGTGAGTGTGTCAGTGCAGGCGTTTTCCTATGTGAAGATCCTGATCACGTGCGTGGTTTCGAGGAGGTCTGAGACAAAGATGAAAGCCATCAACACGTGTGTAGCACAGTTGGTTATATTTATCATATTTGAAATCGTGAGCACTTTCACAATTTTATCTCACAGGTTTAAAAATGTCTCTCCTGACTTGCAAAAAATAATGGGCATGTTGATATTTCTTGTACCACCGCTTCTGAATCCAATTGTATATGGGCTGTATACGAATGAAATACGAAACACTCTGATGACAGTCTTAAAAAAAAATAGAGTATCCATCTAAATCGACACACAAGGCAGTTAACAGCATTGAATTTAGTCTTTTTCAACTGCAGACTCCATGATAACAGTGTGAACATTATTGTAGAAACAATATCAGCTATGCATGAAACATAATAGGTAAATGAACTTGAACACAAACAAAAATCACTTTTAACAGTTTTATTCATTTTGTAAAATGTTAAATTCTACATGAAATGCTGTTTTCTAATGTGGGGCAGGAAGCCATACTCTGCATTTCTGATGGTTTTGTTGATACAATTTTTCCTTAATATAAATCATTTTGTAAAAGGTAGGTATCATATTAAGTCAAGTTCCAAAAGTGTCTCACAACTGCTAATGATGAGATGAAACTCACTGTGTGCATCTAACTGCAAAAATAATAACATGTCACTTGACTATGTATGCTGTTATCATGTTGAAAATATACAAAAAAAAAGTACTTTGTACTTTGTTTCTTATGTTCTTTAAGTATAATACTGGACACCATATCACATCCAATGTTTCAAAATAAATGTTCATTTTCAGACTTTTGCAAAAGTGCCTGGGATATATAGCTTGTTCTTAACTTGTGCGTTTCCTCTTCACATTTATAATCATTAACAGCACCATATGTTTAAATGTTGTTGTTCTGACAAAAGAGGGTACCTTGTCTTATATTGATATTCATTTACTTAACATAACATAACATAACATGACATGACATGACATGACATGACATGACATGACATGACATGACATAACATAACATAACATTTTACATTAATAACACTGCAGTTACTGCAGAATCCAGACCAAACAAAATTGTGTAAAATATGTACAAAATGTGCTGATGTGTGCTGTGTGGTCTATCAATAAAATCCAAAATGTTCTGAAACCTAAACTGTGTTGCTCAGTCATTTAATTAAAACAACTAAAACATGACAAACAACACAGTTGATAACAGAAAATAGCTTCAAAATTTTAAATCAGCAAGGTGGAATGCATATACTCAGGTATCATATTATACTAAGATGAAGAAGTTGAGAGAAAAACAGACAAATATAAACTGAACATAGGGCAGGTGACAATAATATAAACCATGCATTTAATTTCTGTCTCTGTCAGGAGGTGGAGTGTACTTTTGAGTCAGCAGCAAGTAAAGTGGCACATCATACTGCTAAGTGAGTACTAAGTAGTCCCTCATTACATCAATTAAATAAAACTAAAGTGTCATCCTATAAAACTCATAAGTGGCTACTGAGTTTATATTAGGGGATTTGCAGCTATTTTCTTATTTTCATTTCCAT
Organism: Amniataba percoides; assembly: GCA_037176925.1. Classification (NCBI taxonomy): domain Eukaryota; kingdom Metazoa; phylum Chordata; class Actinopteri; order Centrarchiformes; family Terapontidae; genus Amniataba; species Amniataba percoides. The sequence goes on along the minus strand of JBAJHX010000049.1, from coordinate 6,470,553 downwards.
ATATGTCATATTCAGAGCATATATCAATATATCATAGATCGATAAACCAAACCAGTGTAATGAAGTGTAGAAACATACTTTAGAGCTGCATACAAAGAAAAACGGCACCAAACTCAATTTGCTTTTTCAAAAGAAAAAAAAAACTTGTTTATTTTAGAACACAGTGACCATCAGTTCAATTAAAGATTAATTCTCTACTCTGTGCTCTTCCTGCTTTGTTACCTCATAATCTTATCATCTACCAAAACAAGAAATGTAAGACATTTTAGATGCACCAAAGTGTCTATAAATAATTATAAATAACTTCTGAAAGTACTGTTTCTGACATTCATGTTTCTTTTTGTGGGTCCTTAACTGCATAAAGTCAGCTTTGACTGACAGGCTGGACGGAAGTTCATAATGAAAATTAGACAGTCAATAAGGCGGTATGTGAAAATATAGGTCTACTGAACATGCATTCATATTCAGAGCATTATTGATCATGTTACTGTAAGGATACTGAAAGTACTGGAAAGTTTTACACAAACTTTGCTTCACACTAGTGCAAGAAGAATATCTGCATTCACTCTCTTTCTGGCTTATTTTGATAGATCTTATTAGCTGACTGACTGTGACTGATAATGGAAGTTTCCTGTTTTTAGGATCTCTATCTCACTCAGACTGTTTGGTTATATGGAGCTGAAGAATCAAGTTGAAATGCGTTATTCACTTTGTTTTGTACTTTGCTCAGCTGAAAGTATGACAGAATAAACCGACTGGCACAGAAACAGTAAGCGAGCTGTTTAAACTCCTAATTAAACATCCTAATTTGAGCTAGTTTGAGACCGCATTTCATCATCATACATGTTTTTCCTACCACTGCACGCCTATCTCATCATAAAAAGCTTTTGCTCAGTACTCTTGGGTAATATTGCTGCTTACTTTTGTGCTTAAATACCAGACAGACTTATACATTACATCTTATAACACAGTTCACCTGCAGGTGAGAATCAGGTCACAAGCGGAGACAGGTAAGATGTGAGAGGAGCAGCTGAATTGTTCCACTGCGCCTCATCTGAGATTGTTAGTGTTTTCATGGGATGATATTTTAAATTCTGTTCTCCTTTTTTTTCCAGTTGAAAATTGCTCCTTCGTCAGTTGGCGATAGTTGAGAAAGGTTTTAACAGAAGAAGCAACAGTAAGAACAACACTTGTCTGTACGATCATGAACGCGAATGCCTCTCCTGCTGTTCTACTGAGACTGGAAACGCTGGGCTTACCTAATGCATATGTTTACCCAGCATTTTTGTTTGGGACTTTAACGTATCTGTTCATCATGTTTTTCAATTTACTGGTATTGACAACTATTGCTTGGAGTAAGAAGCTGCACAAGCCCATGTTTATCCTGCTGTTCAACTTGCCCGTCAGCGACATGGTGGGAGCCACGGCTTTTTTCCCTCAGCTCGTTTTGAGCATGATGACACAAAACAGACTGATTTCCTATCCTGCGTGCATTATTCAGGCTTTTCTGATTCATACTTATGGTGCAGGAAACTTGCTGATCTTGAGCGCCATGGCGTATGACAGATACGTTGCTATATGTTGTCCTTTGAAGTATAATGTCATCATGAGTCCACATAACTTAGTTAGAATTATTATCTTAAAATGGTTCATAAATTTCTCATTATTAGCCACACTGATTGCCTTGCTTGGACAGTTCAAACCTTGTAGGACAAATATAGTGGATTTGTACTGTAACAATCCATCATTACTGAAACTGGTTTGTGAGGACACCAGAGTGAACAACTACTTTGGATTATTTGGCATCATCGTTCTCCAAGGTGGGTCACTGCTGATAATAATATACACATATGCTCAGATTCTGCGCACGTGTCTCATTACTAATCAGACTAATGCCCGGCGAAAAGCCATTCAGACATGTGGCTCACATTTAGTCGTCTACTTGATGTTAGAAATCAATACTTTACTTACACTCATTTCTCATCGCAATGGGATTATGTCGCCCTTTCTGAGGAGGGTTCTTGGTGTGTCTGTTTTGGTTTTCCCTCCTTTCTTGGACCCAATTATATATGGACTGAAAACCACAGAGCTCAAGCAAACAATTAAAATGTTCTTAAAAAGAAATGCAGCTGTGTAACCAGTTTTCAATTTGGTCTTTCCTGTAGATAAATTTACATATATTTGGTGAATGAAACTTGTATTTACAAAAGTGTAAAAATCTTAAACCCAATTTACTAATCCAGTATAATTCAGTCCTTCCAGAAAACATTGTTTCCGTACAATACACAAATTGTTGTGCGTTCTTTCACCATGGACAGTTTTTTTTTGTGTGTGTGATGATGATATCTTTTTGTGAATGTGTAAATTATCTTAAGTTCACACTTGTGTTAAAAAAGTTATGTGTTACATGTTATAACAGCTGAGGTTTTTTTTCTAATTTGAAAGAAAGACGTTAAACATTGTACATTGTACAACATGTATCATTATCTTTTCTGCCATTTCATTTCTCAGTCTGGTTTAAAATAAAATTTGCACAGTATTTTGTCCTCCATGTACAAAACATTACTGCTGTTGCAGACCTTTGATACAAAAGAATATTTATAGATGACTTTCTACATACAAGCATAAAAGACTATTGAAACTGTTTACAGATATTTTTGATAAATGTCCAAGCTCTGTGTTAAACATTTAATCATGTGTAATTATATCCTAATAAAGAAAATTAATGGAATGGCAAATGTGTCATATGACATGATTTGACATTTTCTAATACTGTATGTGCACTATTAGAAAAACAAGAGTTGTTGAAATTAAATACTGAAATTTTAATGTGTCCCCTTTCATGTCTTTAACAATGAAATAAAGTAGTGAAGAATAAGTGATGAGACACACAGTCTCTTATTTTATGAAGTCATTTTCTGATAAATTTTTGACAAACCAACAGCAAATATTTAAGTGAAATATTCCACACTTGGATATTTATTAGCAGTCAGGCTCTCTTCAGTTGTGTGGGGGACTTCTCAGATAGGTGTGCAGTATATTTGAATGCAACAATGAGCAATAAAAAGAGCACACAGAAAAATACAACAAATGCTCTCAAATCTCGTCCAGCTCACCAACTGCTACCATCAGAAAAGTGCCAGAAATCACTGTCTGCTAATCTTTTCTCTGTTTATTTAAAAGGGTATTTGAACAGAACACAAACACATTTTTAAGGGGCTAACACTTTCTATCATTTGAGGGCTTTTTTCTTCTATGTTTCTTTAAAGGCTTTTAATGGTGAAACACTCTGAGGTTACAAGGGAGTGACTGTGCTCTGATGCATGCAATAGCATATGTTTTTGCAAGGCATCTTTTATTCCTACCTGCAAACCCTCCTTCACCCCTTTGCTGTGCAACTTCCTCTTAAACTTTCAAGTATCATGCTGGGTCACACATCTCTTACTCCCTCCTCTGTCTGGCTCGACTCTCAGGATCTGACCTCAAGGAAACTAAAGGGTAAATTTCAGGCATCTTGCAGCTCACTGGTGCACTCTGAACAACATTTGAGCCACATCTCTTTGCCATAGTGTCTTGAGTTACAATGATGGTTGGTTGTCACAATGGCCGGCTGTTCAACCACTGTGGGGTTAAATCTTCTATCAGTCCATCTGTCTAGAGGTGCGCTTCTTCTGCACAACCATATTTTTCCTCACATGGAAATAAAAACACATATGATGTAAAGTTTCTGCTCTGATCACTGCGAACGTCTTTAGGCTCAGCAGAGCAGCTTAATATTCCCTCCACTGGTGTGTCAGCTTTATGATGACCTTTGTGAAATATTCCACAGCTGCAGGGGTGCATCTAAGCACTTTGTCTGTCATCAATCCCAACTCTCTCAGGCCTGACATTCTTTAATCTGTCTGTATAAGATCAGTCAGTCTTGCTTTCAGTGTCAGAGGCTGGTGGGACAATTATCATCTTTCAAGTCCCTTGTGAGCCAGCGCTCAAGTCATGGCAATAACAATCTGAAGATAAACTTTATGGTAAACCAGAAGACTCCAGGGAGCTGCCTGCTGTTCAGCAAAAATCACTCCTATAAAGCTGCTAATCCTTCCCAGCATCTCAGCAGTTAGTCACTGCCAGTGCTGGGTGGTGATTAATCTCTCCATGTTTCTTACTGCGATATTTATTCTGCCTCCTTGCTCTCTGTTCTTTCTCTGTAGTTTCACTGCAAAACTGTAAATCCAAAAGAGTATAATTTGTTATTTCTGCACAGTATCTGATGTATGATGTGTCATGTTGAACTGAAATGTATGTGGACTCGAGGTGAGGTGATGTGGATGTATTTGAACTTTAATTTGGTAAGTTCTGATCTCAAATGTGAGAGTTTACAAGTATACTTAATTATTATACCTTTATGTGTATCTTTTTATGTTATCCTGTGTCCTTGCTACAATGATCACATGCCACTAATGACAAAATTGTTTTTGTTTTTTGTTTTTTTTCAGGAAGGACGTGCATAAAAAAAATGGACAACCTGTACAACACAACATCTTTTTTAGTGCTAAATCGCTTCAGTCTGTCCCCTGAAACTGTCTTTCCTGCATTTCTTTTTGCAACTCTGAGCTACATGATCATACTGTTCTGCAACCTTACTCTAATTCTTACTATTGTACTGAACAAAAGACTACATCAGCCCATGTATCTAATTCTACTGAACCTCCCAATCAATGACCTTATAGGCTCCACGGCGCTTTTCCCACAGCTCATCAAAGACATACTGACAGGCAGCAAGAAGATTCATTACTCAGTATGCGTTGCCCAAGCTTTTTTCATCCACATCTACGCAGCAGGTACAGTGTTCATTCTGAGTGCTATGGCATATGACAGATACATTGCCATATGCCTCCCTTTGAAATACAACACAGTCATGACTAATGCTCACGTCATGCGACTAATCACACTTATATGGCTGACTAGCTTATTTATAATATCTGTGCTTTTTATTCTGCTTTTGCGTTTGCCTCGCTGTCGATCTGAACTGACGCACCCCTACTGTGATAACCCGAGTTTGCTGTCCCTGGTCTGTGCCAACACGACCATCAATAACATTTATGGGCTTTTTTTGGTCGCTTTTACGCAAGTGCTTGCTAATGGGACAATTTTGTATACGTATCTTCAGATTCTCGTTGCATGCTTCCGATCCAAACGATCAGACACAAAAGCCAAAGCTCTGCAGACATGTGCTACCCACCTGATTGTTTTCCTCCTGCTGGAGTGTCTGGGGCTTTTCACCATCACATCGTACAGAATACCTGATGCTTCACCACATTTAAGGAAATTCCTCGGGATGTCAACATTAATTTTCCCACCAACATTGAATCCAATCATCTATGGACTGAAGACAAAAGAAATTCGAGAAACAGTTCTAAAATTTTTTAAGACTAAAATCTTTCCATTTTAATGTGCTTTTAATGCTTTATGCAGCTAACTAAAACTTCCAGCTATAAAATTATCTAGGTTTTGTTTGTCTTGCTTCCTTATGAATGCATTCTTTGCTGCCAATTGTTTCCCTGGAAAAAATGTTTCTTTGGTTTTATGTTCATGAACATTTCTGAAAAAAAATTATTTTCATATAATTCATATGAATAAATCTACAGTGCAGTATGCCTTTAACAGTAATTCATTTCTGACTATTGTACAAAGTAATGCTTGATCTATCTATCTATCTATCTGTCTGTCTGTCTGTCTGTCTGTCTGTCTATCTATCTATCTATCTATCTATCTATCTA
>JBAJHX010000049.1:6408450-6442599 GCA_037176925.1 Amniataba percoides | reverse complement strand
GGTAATAACAAATTTTGTGGGATTATAATACATACAGTACTGTACACAACACTGAATAAATGACCCTGTTACATTCAGGATTTAGGGCTTTCAGGATCACCCAAATGGTTAGAATTGGACCATAGATACTTTAAGTGGGTAGCTGGATAGATTAATCCAATAAGCACAATCCTAAATAACAATTTCCATATTTGGTGGATGTATCTGTAAATGTCATATCGGTAAATGTCATTAATAAGAAGGCCTTAATTTTGCCAAAGTGGGAGAGTTTTGAAACCAGTTTGCTCAATTTCATTGCTGAAGACTGATGGGTTTGAAAATAGTAATTTAAAACAGATGTACAGTCAATATATAGTGATCATAAGGTGCAATAGTTTTCTACCCAGTGTCCTCTGCACTAAAACAAGCATTTTAGCAAAAGTGGGCTAGATAACGTCCATCATCTTCAGTGCCTACATCACTTGTGGCAATGGATTGGTTGAGCATCTGTTTAAGTTGTCTTTCAGCTGTAACAATACATGCCTTGCTGGTGCAAAGCAGAAACATTATCTGGCCTGGTTATGGGAGTTGTGAAATATGTGCATGTGTTACTGACCTCAGGCTTAGGGGTACCTGGGCCAGTGGCAAAACTGCTGTATAACCAGGAACAGCTGTGGTAAAGAATAGAAAAGTTGTGTTGTTGTTTCCTTCACGGCAGGCAGATTCATTCTTCACCTTTCATAAAATACATTTCTAATTTCAAAACACATCTGTAACCTAGTGAATCGCTTCAATGCCTATTTTTATGGCTACTTTTCCAACACGCAACTGTAATAATAACAATTTCTTCAGAATCCATTTAGTCACAATAAAATTTAGATGACCAAACATCTGTCATATTCTCAAGACTAGTACATCTTCACTGACCATGAAAATAATACACTCAGCATGAACTCATGAACTGTCCTTACAGTGATATTTTAAAACAAATACATGAAATGGATTTTAATAATAATAACAAAAACGTACTATGTAATATAACGTTTATAATATATTGTTTTCCAGTTTTTAAACTTTTAACCATATTTACCTTTTTTATACTTTATCTCCATTGTGCATTCAACACAAGTGTACTTTGCAATAACCTTACGTGTTATAGATCATACAACAAATGTCCATTTGGCTACAAACAATAAACATAAATTTCATAAACATAAAATATTCCTATTAAATTCTACCTATTTTGTTTATCTTTCTCTTAAGTTTGTTTCTAATTTTAGCCATTCTTAAACCTCTACACATACACTGCCAGCCTTTTGGACGGCCTTCTGGTTATCTTGATACTTTTCTCTTTAGCATGACTGACCTGAATCTATCCAGTATGTCTAAGGTCTGTCTCTCTCTGAAGCTGTGTATTATATATGTCCTGTCATTGTTAAACATGCATTTATGAGAAATTCATGGTCATTTGAGCATGAATTTTAGTGAGCAGGGTGATTCTCTCACTTTTCACCAGTTCCTTCCAGCCTCTCAAATGTGTGTCACTTATCCAGTGAAATATCTCAAATCTACTCAATGGATTGTTCTTTCCTTTTTTCCTCTCTTTTTGGCTTTGAATAAAATGTCTTAATAACTAATTTGGTAAAGAGACTCATGTCACCCCTGAGATGAATTGTTGAATTTTAAACTTTTCCATTGTTTTGGTTCGTGGCCAGATACCAGAAAAACTAAAGATGGTCCCATTACAAAAACCTATGCATTGTACCCAGTGCTAGCAAGCAAAGATCAACATTGTAAACTAAGATGGGGACCACACATTATACCTGCTAAACATCAGCATATAAACACTGCAATTTTGCACAGCTTATCTGCAGTACAGTACGCACAGCCTCACTTAGACAGAAAATGGTCGATAATAACTTTCTGTCATTTAAAGGTTACAGCATGAACAGGTCACTCTTTCACAGGGTTAACAAAGACAACCATGTTGACATTAATGGCCAGTTTAGCAATTCTAGTTCACCTAAACTTAAACTCACCCCAAAACTTTTGGTAACCTAGTTTATGTTCATGCTTTCTATGAAAGTAACGTACAGTCTACTGATGTTGTGTATAGTGCATAGTGAGTTCAAAACCTGTTGTCTTGGAGGCAAAGTGTTGTGTTTGTTTTAGTTTGATACTCAAAGCAACAACACAAATGAGTTCCAAGAGGAAGCTAATTAGTGCCTCATGTCAACAGTGATCTCAAGTGTGTGATTAAAGTGTGCATGTGTGAGTGGAGGTCTCTCTGTGTATGTCTTTGTACCTTAGTGAATTATGGTTCAAAACAGTCTTATGCAATATTGTTTTCTGCAGAAATGCATATTTTCTTTACACATACATACTGTTTTTTTTCTCTAACGTTTGGGGACACAAAGCCTCTATTATGTTATTAACTGAAAACTTATTTAAGTTTCATAGATCTAAAATAAGCAAATCTGAATTATTGGTATTGTAAGGCAGATATTAAATTTGTGACACCAAGAAGACCTGCACTGTAGCTTTTCAGGTAGTTATACATGAAGCCTAAATGCTTACCAACCACAAACGTACAACAAACGTATTTGTTCATGGTGGAAGACAATGTGTGCGTGAGAGTCTTCAACACAGAAATCCACAGGTCCACTGTTTTTACTCTGATGATTAATCATTCTATCAATAACTTTATCAAGAATATTAAAAATGTCATGACAAATGCCTATTATTCAGTGGAAATGCCCAAATGAATCTTATCATCATCTAATTTTGTAAACATCATAAGTTTATTTGCATCTTTTATGAGCTGATGTAACAGAGTGCTTCATAGTCATGTCTTCTGAAGACAGACATTTTGATGAAAAGGTTAAAGATGACCATTTGTGGTGTTTCAAATTAGTCTTTTTATTATTTATATCTTTAGAAACAATTGTCATAAAACTGGAAACCATTTATGCAGCTGATTATTTTATTAAGTACACTTAACCCACTAATCATTCTAATTCATTCTAATACTACAGTTTTGTTTATCATTACATTACCCACACTAAAGCTATGACTGTAAATAACTATTGTGTTTAAATTGTAAAATTGTAAAAACAATCTTCACATGTCATCTATATTTGTGTGTAATTTTGAGTTTTACAAATGAAACCATGCACTCAGATTAAAAAAATGTCATGTAGTGACAGAGCAGTATTAAACACTGGGGATTTCAACCCTTCTTTCTCATTATTAATTTAGGTACACATTGGGGTTTTGTTTAAGTGCAGCTATTTATTCCGGTGGGACTTATTACCCATAAGCATTATTAAATTAATGGCTCCTCCAATTACCCATCATGAGATCAGTGTTCTCCAACTTGTATTACATAGACAATATTTAGATATATTTAATGTAAATCACTATGTTAAGTACTGCCTGACAAGTCACATATATAGATTTATTGAGTAACACATTATTAGTGACTTCAATGACAACTCTACTTATGGTGTATTTTGATAGTAATTGGTGTATGTCTTTCTTCATGATGAAAAAAAAAGAGGAGAGATGGTTAGTGATCCATAGAGAATTAAAGAAAGGGTGGTTATTTTACCTCCATCAGAAGCCATACTGTAGGAAGTTTTTTAAGAGGTGAATCAGCAGCTGCCGAACTGTTTGAGAAAGGTGAGTGTACGAGGATGAGCACTGGTATATCTTGCTAAATCTTGCCTCATAATAAGATTTACTAACACTCCTGATTTATTTTAATGCATAAAAGTTCTGATTAAAAAAAAAGCTGTCAGTGCAGAGATATTAGATTATACATCTGATGACTAATGCTGTTATATTTCTTAAATGTTTGAGATGATATCAAAGAGTTTTATCTAATGTGTCATGTCACTGCTTCTATATGTCCAAGGTGTTGAAGAGATTTCTGGTTCATCATGCCAGCGGGAAATCAGAGTGTCATGACTGAATTTATCCTCACTGGATTCCCTGGACTTCATCCAGAGTACGAAGGCCTTGTCTCAGCTTTTCTGTTCTTTGTTTATGTCTTAACTGTGATAGGCAATGCCACTGTTGTTTTGTTATTTGTGACCGACCGCAGTCTTCATAAGCCGGTATATTATATCATCTTAAATCTGAGTGCATGCGACATTCTCTTCAGCACAACCACTTTACCTAAAATCATCAGTAAGTATTGGTTTCAATCGGGGACCATTTCGTTCACGGCTTGCTTTGTCCAAATGTATTTTGTTCACTATCTTGGCTCAGTAAATTCCTATATTCTCTTCCTCATGGCTTTAGACAGGTATTTGGCCATCTGCCAACCTCTCAGGTATCCAGTTGTTCTTAAAAACTCCACCATCCTCATTCTCAGTATTAGTGCATGGGTTATTGCCAAGGCAGGCCCTCTGATGTTAGTTATTCGGGCATACCCTCTTCCTTACTGTGCCTCAAATATAATCAACCACTGCTACTGTGATCATATTGGTATAACAACCCTAGCATGCACTGACCGGGCTCCTTATGGTTTTCCTGCATTTGTGTTTGCAATGATTTCATTACTGGGGCCTCTGGCATTTATAGTTTTCTCATATTGCTCTATACTTAAAACAGTGCTTAAGATAGCAAATTTACAAGGCCGCTTAAAATCTCTGTCCACCTGCAGCACTCAGCTGATTATAATCTCACTCTATTATTTACCAAGATGTTTTGTATATTTAGCCAACAATGTTGGCATCAAATTTAGAGCTGATGCACAAATAGTAATTATCATGCTGTACAGTCTTTTCCCCCCAATGATTAATCCACTGATATACTGCTTGAGGGCTACAGACATGAGAGACAGCTTGTGGAGGCAATTTAACAGAATAATCACACCACAAAAAACACATGTTTCAGCTGTTAGTAAATGATAAACCACTATTGTGATGTCATTTCCTCCTACCAGTCAGCACTACAGATTAAGGACACATTTATGTAATTTATGATATCCTTGACAGAGTGGCCAAGTTGTGAACTGAAAGTGTTTTACTGTCAGAATACTTTCAGCCTTCTAATTTTCTTGCTCTGCATTCTTTTCTTTTAACAAGAGACTAGACTGTTATCAGAACAGGAAATTAACAAGGTATTAATGAGATAAACTCAGAATATGTCGCTATGTTATTATATAGTTTCTGTAAGATTGTAGTTTGTATTTGGATGCACTGAAACATTGGTTCTGATCTCCAAAAACTAGATCATAAAAACAACAGACGACAAAGTGTCCTCAATTAATTTAAAAGATGAATTGTTATGATTTATAACACCACAGTCTATGACAAGGATTCTTGCATTTCCATGACTTGAACTTGCATATTACAGACCTGAACTGCTGTTTTTTGCTTCACCTACTTGGTTATTCTAATTTGAAACACTTTTATTTTAGTTTGATTTGGGGTTGAGATAAGCCAACTTATTTGATCTGCTGTCATCTGGCAGTGAAAGATTTGTTAATTGTGACTGTGACCTTATTACAAATGATATCCAGATATTGGTGGAAGTGCAGTTTGTCCTCCTTTTAAATATCCTGTTCTAATTAAAGACAACACTATTTCTATTGCTTGTCATGGACTGGGACATTTCTTAGAATGACAGTTGTTGTTCTTCATGCCCTAACCTTAAACTATTGTAAGTCTCACATTGTGCAGTGTTATTATGACCATATTTCATTTATAAGTCTGGCATATGTTGGAAACATCAAATCTGTGTGGGCTGTTGCTGTAATGTTTCTTGCTGCCGCTTTTATCTACAGTTTTGTCCTATATTTACATCTTTATAGTTGTTTTGAGAATTCAAAACACAGAAGGATAAATGAAAGCCTTATCAATGCTATTCTGGCTATATTATGAGAAATGTACATGATCCATGTGGCATTCAAATTAAACGACAAAAATATACAAAAGACCACACTGTCTTACTTTTGTTTTACGTTGAATGTATTTTTCTTCCAGATTTTCATATATTTCAATGAGCCTGTTGTGGAGAAGGCTTTAGCACAGTCATATGTCAAACAGAGCTCCACAGTTCAACAGGACCAAAAAATGATGCACTGTAGTAATAATTAGTATTTGTATAAAGTATTGATACTAGCTTATGTACAGCTGCACTGGTCAGTGTGGGGCTGTTTGTCAAATGCTTTTGATACAACTGAATGAGTGTGCAAAGCCCTGTCATGAAATACATTCAACAACAAAGTTTGCAGTCATTCAGTACCAACATTTATTCATGACTTATTCTTACATAAAAACAGATCTTGACTATAAATCATAGTGTACATGAAGCATGTAATTTAGATGACCACTCAAGCATTTTTGTGTGTGTGTGTGTGTGTGATGAAAACAGCAGATCTTCATGGAGCAATGAGAAAAACTCTAATAAATATGAATAAATATAAAGCAAACCAGAATTGCCATATTTACATAATTGCTTACCACTTATTTGACCGGCACTCCTTTAATCACATCTTTGCTGTTGTAAAAGTGAGTGAAAACAAAAGTATGCCAGATCGGTGTTGGCTGGTGAACCATCTATGATAAATACGATATGGCAAGTGTCTTTGTGATACATTTATATTGATACATACATACATACATATAACATTTTGAAAACCTGGCTAATATCAACCAACCATATTATATACACAATACAAACAACTCTTCACAACCTATAGGCAAACTATTAAAAACTTATGATTTTTAAAAAAGTAAAAGTAATTGTAATTAATTCATCTTTATTAAAAGGACAAGGTGCCAAAATGTTAAAAATCTATGCCATTAATAGATCTTTTACTGTAATTTTGAACATAGACAGAATAACACATCTTAATATTACAGTTTCTTAGGCCAAAAGGCCTCTTGTTAAAATACTCAGACACTAGAGTGTCAAAATATATTTGCAAATACAAGTATGAGAATATATTTTTGAAGATGGCACTTTCATCAAGGCAGATTTTTTTTTAAGTTTTAAAGTTTAAAGTATTAGGAAAAAGTTTTTCAATGTGAGGACTTGAGGACAAGCAAAACCCAAATTGGAATATCAAAAAATCCATGTGACTCTTTGATTCACATTGTGATCCTTTGAGGACATGTCAGGGTAAACTTAATAAAAGGCTGATATCGCCTGATGTTCAGACATAGTAATGGGTGGAACTCCAATCTGGAAAGTAAGAGACATTATCAAAATGAATGTGGGAGCGAGAGTTATAAGATGCTTTTTTTATCTTTAAAATACAGGGCATCATCTTGAATAGCAGGATTTAGATATCTCTGTTACATTACCTGGTGTGTTGGTAGCTTATTCTGCAGTTAGTATTTTAAATGTCTAATCAGTGCTTTTGCTTTGCAAGGTCTTCACTTGAATGTTTGATGTCCTGATCGATTCTTATGGTAAACTCAAATTATGATCGCCAATTTTACGAGAATGAAGAGCTTCTCCATCCTTGGATTCCCTGGACTCTCACTAGAGTATTATGGACCAGTGTCAGCTCTGCTTTTTTTCATCTATCTAGCAATTGCAGTGGGAAACGTTTTTATTTTAGCATTTGTCGTCTCTGAGAAGTCACTTCAAAAACCGACATATCTGGTCTTTTGTCACCTGGCACTGAATGACTTAACATTTGGGACTGCGACTCTCCCAAGGATCATATCAAAATACTGGTTTGGTGATGATGTTATTTCATTTTATGGCTGCTTTACACAGATGTTCTTTGTTCACTATCTAGGATCAGTCACTTCTTTCATCTTGTTGGTAATGGCTCTTGATCGATTTATTGCCATCTGTATTCCGCTGCGTTATCCAGTCCTGATCACAAACAACATCATATCTGTGCTCTGTGGCTTTGCCTGGTTCATACCTCTGCCTCTGATGATATCTGTTGTACTTCATGCCCTCACTTTACCCTTCTGTAAATCAAATGTCATTGCTCAGTGCTACTGTGACCATATTTCTATAACAAGTCAGGCATGTGGTGAGGACGTTAAAATTGTTGCAGTCACTTCTCTGTGTTTGGCCATGTTTTGTCTTTTGCTTCCTCTTGCATTCATCTTGTTTTCCTACATATCCATTATTATTGTTATTTTGAAAATGTCCAACGCAGCAGGGCGCAAAAAAACCTTATCAACTTGTACCCCACAAATATTTATCACGTGTCTGTTTTACCTTCCCAGATGTTTTGTTTATATCGCTAATACTGTTGGCTTTTCTTTCAGTCTGGACATTCGCATTTTACTGGTATTGTTGTACAGTCTGATGCCTCCCATTGTTAACCCGATCATATATTGTTTTAAGACTCAGGACATCAAGCAGACTTTGATAAAGAAGCTGAATAAAACTAAAATTGGAATAGAGATCAAACTTTCATATTGATATGAAGTTGACAGATGATGGCAGAGTGCACATGATGAGAAAACAGGATTTATCTGTCCCAGATACTGAAGACAAACCTCACTTGTTGCCTTTCCCAACCTTTAATTTCTCTGAATTTCACTCTTAGACTTATTTCTCTGTTCTGCACCTTTAGTGCACAGCAGAAAGTAGTGGCACACTGCTATCTAATGTCCAGTTTCATCTCATCCAGTCAAAAGTGACATCTCCCAGACAAAGCCTGATGGAAAAATATGTTGTTTAAGGTCTTTCCCCATTTTCCAAAGTTGTTGATTCACTGCATTTAAAATGATGCATGAAAATTAATCAGTTCAACTGATTACTAAAACCACTGTGCTTTTAATGTGTGTTTAAAAAACTGAGCATGGACTGTATTTCTTTAATGAACACAACTTATGTACCGGTAATTCATGTCCAGACAATTCTGAACCACAGTCATTAAAATTCATGTTGGTTGTAAATGCTACAGAAAACATTTGAATATTTTTTTTGTACCTTGTTCTGAAAGCTCATTAAAATGATCACTTTGTGACCACAACAAGGATCATCCCTGTCATTTGATGTTTTGAACTGTGTACCACCTGGTGGGTCTTCATATCCCTGAAGTCAATAATGTCAAATAAACTCAAGTCATTTCCATTCTTATACATTACATCAAGTCATTTTCATATATATAGCACCTTTAAGTTATTTCACGACACTTTACACAGAGCAGGTCTACATCTTACTCTTCATCATTTAAAGACAAACACTCAAATCTTTAAACTGAACTGACTAAATCAGATCAGTATTACCACTGACTGAATCTGTAGTTCATTGCAGTGGAGCTCCACTTGCTGGTGACTGAAAGCATTTTATTCATATTTTTTTCCACATCAGCGCATTCCTGTACCACAGAATTGCACTTTGAGTTTTTCTTCTGTGTGCACTTTGTGTCTGATCTGTTCGATGTCCATCTATTCATGCGTGTCACAACAATATGTGACATGGCCAGTGTGTGTTGCACATGTACTCAGTGTACAGGGACACATGGGCTTTACTGAAAAAAAAAGAAAACACTGTACAGCATTTAAACAAACAGAGCAAAAGAACAACTACATACTGTCATTTTAATTTCAGGCCAATGTAAAACCAATGAAATTTAGGCCTAGTATTTAAAGTTTAGGCTGAATTTGTTTGTATTGTATGTTCATGTCAAATAATCAGAATCTCAATAATATCTGAGCTCAGTGGGAGCAGATCCATTGCAGCTTAGGTTATACCACAATAATGTAACACTCTTCTGTTTTTATGGATCTTTTTCTGCAAGATTCAGCAACCAGATTGAATGTAGCTTCAGCATTTAAGTGTGACTTTTAAAAGAAAACAAAAACAGATGACTGGTAATTGTAAGGAAGAAGACAGCATCATGCTATTTGGGCACTTTTAAGATTCATTTGAGAATACAGCCCATGAGGATAAACATGGTCAGACATCACTATGAGCAGATATTAACTCTCACCGATGTGCTGCACTCAGCTTTTAGTTGTCGGCCTACATCTGAAAGGTAAGACTCTAACTTGGACTCCAGATCATGCAGCTGTTCCCTTTTATTTATTATTACTGTCAAGTAAAAGAGTGTTGAAAAGTTTATATCCTTTAAACATTAGTGTAACATTCATGACCAGAAAGCTCAAAGATAATAAATGTATAATCCTATGAAACAGAACATAAGAAAAGTTAGCTGACACATTTCATCAACTAACTAATAATTTTGTGGCATATTGTTAATGTTAGGCCTTGTTAAATAATTGAATATGTTGTATCTAATACATTTTGATTTATAGTTTTCAGGGCTTTCTTGTCCCCGTGCTGACTGTAACATTGTTTATAATGATTTACTCAAATGTCACAAGAATGAGAAGTTTCTTCATCCTTGGATTCCCCGGACTTTCACCACAGTATTATGGGCTTGTGTCAGCTGTGTTCTTTTTCATCTATCTAGCTATTGCAGTAGGAAATATCTTTATTTTGGTATTTGTGCTCTGTCAGAGGTCACTTCAGAAACCAACATATCTGGTCTTTTGTCACCTGGCACTGAATGACTTAACATTTGGGACTGCGACTCTGCCAAAGATCATATCAAAATACTGGTATGGAGATGATGTTATTTCATTTTATGGCTGCTTTACACAGATGTTCTTTGTTCACTATCTAGGATCAGTCACTTCTTTCATCTTGTTGGTAATGGCTCTTGATCGATTTATTGCCATCTGTATTCCGCTGCGTTATCCAGTCCTGATCACAAACAACATCATATCTGTGCTCTGTGGCTTTGCCTGGTTCATACCTCTGCCTCTGATGATATCTGTTGTACTTCATGCCCTCACTTTACCCTTCTGTAAATCAAATGTCATTGCTCAGTGCTACTGTGACCATATTTCTATAACAAGTCAGGCATGTGGTGAGGACGTTAAAATTGTTGCAGTCACTTCTCTGTGTTTGGCCATGTTTTGTCTTTTGCTTCCTCTTGCATTCATCTTGTTTTCCTACATATCCATTATTATTGTTATTTTGAAAATGTCCAACGCAGCAGGGCGCAAAAAAACCTTATCAACTTGTACCCCACAAATATTTATCACGTGTCTGTTTTACCTTCCCAGATGTTTTGTTTATATCGCTAATACTGTTGGCTTTTCTTTCAGTCTGGACATTCGCATTTTACTGGTATTGTTGTACAGTCTGATTCCTCCCGCTGTTAACCCGATCATATATTGTTTTAAGACTCAGGACATCAAGCAGACTTTAATAAAGAAGCTGAAAACAACTAGGGTTGGAATAGAAATAAAACTTTCAATCTGATTATGAAATGATGATAAAAGGCTTCATTATCAAGAGGTTGTTTAAATGTTTTTTTTTTTTGGTGTGCTTGTGTGTTTATTTACTATAAAACATGTATTGACATCAATTCAGATACTATATCTCTACAATGAAAATGATATATAAATGGTGCTCATGTTTAATTGTTTTTCAAATACTTAAATGTCATACAATATAAATGATGTCCTAGTAGGAATGAATCAATCTGTACGTGTTCTTTATTACAATAAAGCTTCATATACTATAATTAAAGTCTTGTTTTTATTAATTTGGGGAGGTTTATATACTACACAAGCCACAACCATCTTCCAGAAGCAGTGTGTTTGTAATTGGATAGCTTTGAATAGCAGGTCACTTTCTCACCTCACACATAAAAGAGGCAAGAAATCCAATATAAGCAAGAGACAACCAATGCACAGAAAAAATACCAAACACATTACATTCTGCCAGTGTCAACAGAAAGCCTGAGGAAAGAGGTATTTCTTTATCCATCAGTGACAGAGGGATTAACAGATGTGGATTTACTGTTCACAGATATGGAGTTTTTTTGAAGGTATATTAAGTTGTTCTCCACACCTGGTGCAATGGTTCAAGTTATATTATGAGTTTTGAGGGGTCTCTGAAACAATAAATGTTAGGGGTGGAGATAGGTGCACTTTTTGGTAAAGTGAGAGACTTTAGTGCACAATATGTGGTTTAAGACTTTTACACATGCACACACCATACACTACACCACAACTAGGGCCATGAATCTAATACAATACAAGTGGCGGCAGCTTGCTATGGCAGCTTGACAGCTTGGAGACATCCAGGAAGGTTTGTAGACTGAGGGTGCTGTTCTGACACCTCAGCAGCTATCTCATGATTGTGTGGTGTAAGTGGGTTGCATGAATACAGGACACTGCTTGAAAAGCAAACAACAGCTACATTTTAGAGAGGCCTGTCATAGAACTGGAGCTGTATTCACTGACAGCTATTTTTCAATGTTAGTGTGACCCATTGCAACTTATTTTGTTATTTATGCTCTATTCTGCATTAATAATTTGTATATCTGTATATTCTGTATATCCATTGTATAATAGCAGTTACACCCTGAATCTTCATGTGTGATATTGACACTAAGTAGAACAGGTGGAATTCCTTTGAGAATATACCCTTGAGATCTACATATGTATATAAAAAAAGAATGTCACATGATTTTAAGCCCATATTAGGTGACACTACAGTGAGATACCTCAGTCTGCTCTCAGTAGCAGATCTGCTGCAAGTTTTGCAAGGTAAGTTTTACACTTAAGATCTTCCACAGAAAATATGAAACCCCACAGTGGAGACTTTGCTTTGTTTGCAGATCTATCAGATATGAAGTAGTTAGCAGATCATGGTAAGGTTTCCATGTTATTTGATATTTATTTTTCTCAACTTGTCTCATCCAGTTACTTCTTTCTTTTTGTGTGTTTTTGATAGATTGCTCTTGCATATTTGTGATTATGTCCTACACAAATGTGACAACGATAAAACATTTCTTCATTCTTGGATTTCCTGGACTTTCATCAGAGTATTATGGACCTGTGTCAGCCCTGCTCTTTATACTTTTCTTGACTATAGTCGTTGGAAATATTTTCATTTTAGTGTTTGTGAAATGTGAAAGGACTCTCCACAAACCCACATATCTGATCTTTTGGCACTTGGCATTAACTGACTTAATGTTTGGTACTGTTACTCTGCCAAAGATTATATCAAAATATTGGTTTGATGACAGCATTATCTCATTTTATGGATGCTTTGCACAAATGTATTTTGTTCATTTTATAGGGGCGACTCATTCTTTCATCCTGATGGTGATGGCCCTTGATCGTTTTATTGCAATTTGTACTCCACTGCGTTACACAGTCCTTTTCACTAACACCACTGTGTCTGTGCTATGTGGAATATCATGGTTTATGCCTGTATCATGGATGGTTGGTATAGTTTTAGATGCTCTTACATTGCCCTTCTGTAATTCAAACATAATTGTACAGTGCTATTGTGACCATATAGCAATAACAAAGCTTGGATGCGAGAACGTACGAGAAGTTCAAATAGTGGCATTTGGTCTTGCCATGTTCAGTTTGTTGGTGCCTCTGGGTTTTATCATATTTTCTTATTTTGTGATCATTGTTGCCGTAATGAGAATGTCCAGCTCTGAGAGCCGCATCAAGGCGCTGTCTACCTGCACGCCACAGCTTCTCATCACATTTCTGTATTACATGCCAAGATGCTTCGTGTACCTCGCAAATAACGTGGGGTTCACCTTCAGTGTTCCAGTCGGCATCGTAGTTGTAATGTTGTACAGTCTTTTACCTGCTGCTGTCAATCCAATAATATACTGCTTCAAAACAAAGGATATCAAAGAGAGCTTGAAAAAGAAATTCTCTACTACAAAAATTAATATTAGCAGAAAACCTGGATAAATGGATGTAACATACAGCCTGAGATCCTGAAGAAGGAGTCTCCTCATTGTTACTTTTTCTTTTTTCTTTCTTTCTTTTAGCTGTTTGTATCATTTTCTGATAATGTTTTTGCATTTTAGATTATTTTTCAGTTTTATCTGTTTATTATGTACTATGTAAATGTCCCCATTGTACAAACAAATGTTGACTTCTTCTTTTGCTTAACATCTTAACAAATCTTTTTATTATTAAGTGCATGGCTATAATTTAAGGTATTACAGTTTCTCCTTACTACAAACACAAAAAATATTCTGCGCAAAACAAACAAACAAACTGAATGTCTCTTTTCCCCTCTCAGCCATGTGAATGTAAAAAACTTCTGCGCCACTAGAAAATATAAATAAATATATTTTAAAGATGACATGTCTTATTTTGTGGAGACCACTAGTTCACAATCTGAGTTTAGATCAGATCAGGATCCAGTATTATGATTTTTGGTGAAATAGGTCAGCTCAAGAAATGAATAAGCTTAAAAAGCATCAAAATAGATAGAAATTCATGCACCATCTGTAAAAACAGCAAGACTTTAAACTGTACTATATAACAGAGGTTATAAATGATAAATTTTGTATCCATGCTATCTACTCCTGTAAACAAAAATCTGTGTAAATGGGATTTATGTCTTAGCCTACTGAAATTTTTTATTATTAATATGGCCTTAGCCTCATAATGAAAAAGACTAGTACCATATTGCTCCAATTCAAAATGCATAATGTCTCCTTCATTTATGTTTCAAAGTAATATTAGTCTGTAGTGTCATTTTGTCCCATAAATATAAATAAATAAAGTGACTACACAATGGTTTCTGATGGTTGCAATCAATGTGTCCAATAATAACATGTCTCTTTCTGTCTGGAAGTAACTTGATGAAAAGATGTTTTTATCACAGTATTTTAGTTCTACGTGAAAAGATTCCCTGAATCTGTCATCCAAAGATCTTACTCTCAGTTTGAAAGAAAATAAACAAATATTTAAAATATTGAACACTTTGCTCAGGTTACATGCTTGTTTGCAAAGATTTATCCAGAATGAAGCCTCTTTGACAAAGAGTGTCTCAAATAGCTATTTTTAAAGAAATGTTAACAGGTATTCATGAACACATTTTTGGCACGCATCAGTCATAACTTAAAAAAAAAATTACTGCACAGATTTGACATGTCAGACTGTGTTTGTAATAATATATGCAGGCAGGTATTTGAGTTCAAGTGGGCAAAGGCTCCTTTGAGTGTCATTCTCCACCCACATCATTACCCCAGTCTCTGACACATTTACACTATAAAGTGAGTGGAGATTCATTGAACAAGACCATTTCGTTTTTAAGGCGGACAGGTAAGACATTATCATTACATGATATTTGATATTATTACATCAGTATTAACATTGAAGTGTTATTCATTCTCTCTTGTCTTATCCCAGCTCCAGGCTTGTTTGTTTTACTTCAGTTTCATATAAAGGCTGTTTTGTACAAGTGATGATGACATACACAAATATTACAACGATAAAAGACTTTATTGTCACTGGATTCCCTGGACTTCCACCTGAGTATTATGGACCAGTGTCTGTTATTCTTCTTCTTGTTTTCCTTGCTATTGTGGTTGGAAACACTTTCATTTTAGCTGTCATTGTGTATGAGAGGATTCTTCACAAACCAACATACTTGATCTTTTGCCACCTTGCAATGACAGACATTGCATTCAGCATAGTGACTCTTCCAAAAATCATTGCCGTATATTGGTGGAATGACAAAATATCTTCTTTCGGAGCATGCTTTACACAAATGTATTTTGTCCATTCGTTAGGAGCTATTACTTCTTTCATTTTGTTGATTATGGCTTTGGACCGCTTCATTGCTGTATGGTTTCCTTTTCAATATGTTACTGTGATTACAAACAAAACAGTAACTATTGCTTGTAGCCTGTGCTGGATTTTAAACTTTATACGTATGATGGGGATTGTTCTTCATGCTTTGACTTTACCGTACTGCAACCTCAATGTCATCACACAGTGCTACTGTGATCATATGTCAATAACTAAGCTGGGATGTGGTGAAGATGTTGTGTATGTTAACAATGTTGCATTTTCTAATGCCATGGTCACTCTCTTGCTCCCTTTATCATTCATCATATGTTCTTACTTTTCTATCATCGTAGCTGCTTTGAAAATGTCAAACAGTGAGAGGCGCCACAGGGTCCTGTCCACCTGTGCTCCTCAGCTCTTCATCACTTGCCTTTATTATGTGCCCAGGTGTTTTGTTTATATCGCTAACAATTTGGGATTTCGTTTTAGCATTGATGCCCGTATTGCTATCACCATGATGTACAGCCTCATTCCTTGTGTGGTTAACCCTTTGATATACTGTTTGAAGACTAAAGATATCAAAGATGTTTTGACGCAGAGACTTAGAAATAGAAAAGTAATCAATGTAATTAAAAAATGATCGCAAGCAAAATACTGAGTAATATTACACTTAAACTGAGCTATGGGAACAATCCAGTATGTGATGGTTATTATAAAATTGATCTATTTGTTAATGTATTACTCTTTATTACTCACTTTATTCATTACCAGTTTTCAAAAGTTTTACTTTAATTATTTCATACTCCACCTTGGAGTGTGTCTCAGAGCAAAATTTAACCTTTGTCCTTTGATTAACCTTATGACCAACCACAGATAAAGATATATATTGAGACTTGCAAAATAACATTCCCATAGATCTGTGGATTGTACTGTAGACATTGTTGATTGTGATACATGCACTCTTTTTCAACTAAAAATGTTTGTGTGACTTCAGGTTTAATCAATTGGTGCTATTTATATTTTTGATATGTGCTTTTTAAGTGTATAGATATTTTTTTCAAAGATTATCATTATAAATCAACATGCAACTAAGAAAGAAAGTGTGAAGGAGTCCTCTGGCTTTTATACTGAGTCCATACTGTCATAAAAATCATCTTGCGATGATGTGTAATCTTATATAATAAATTAAAAACCCCACAGACTGAGAATAACAGTCTACATATTTTTACAAACAGTATTTATAAAAACTTTCTTTGTGTATGTATCTGAGAGATTCTCAGATACATACATACATACTCAGCATATTGTTAATTATATCTGAAAATATTCTTGACATTTGCAATCTGAGTTATGTTTTCTGTGTTAAAAAAGAAAAAGGAAATGTTTTTTACACACTCACTCAAATTCCTCAAGGACATGTTACCTTCAAACATCACTTTATTTTATTTTATTCATTTATCAATATTACATGCCTCTCTATCGGTCTTGGCAAAGCACTATTTTGGGCATTTTATAATGTGCAAGAAACTGCAGACAGCACCCTGAATACTCATTTATCTATTAATGCAACTAACTTACTAAAAGAACAGACCAGACATACAGAACAGTTGGGTGGCATGAGGAATTAGTGTGACATTTAAACAAAATCTATCTGTATATCTGTATATAAATAAATAATATTGGTATTTTTAAATTATGTCAATAAAGTTACCATAACATACCTCATATATATTTTATGTTTTCCACCTGCCCCATCAGCTACATCTATATAATAACCATCAAATAATTTCCTCTATGTCACTTTGCATATCACAGCTATGTCTGGGTTCATTTGGTAGACAGGAAATATCCTCAAATACAGGAGCATAGCTGCTAAAAGGCAGGTGCATGTTTAAAATATTTTCCCACTGCTCAAACATACTGTCAGGACTCTCAGCTTCATGGTGACCTGCAGCAGAGTGACAAGTGTGTTTTATGAATGAGCTGACAGGCACCGTGCCTTGCTGTCTGAAGCTGTATCCTGACAGGGAGCACTGGTCATGTATACACTTCCAACCGCTAGTGATAGAAAACTGACCACATTCATACTGAGAGCCAGTGAATGTGCTGTCTGTTTCGCTGTCAGATGACACATCGATCATTGTGACGCACTTGCTGAGTCCCGACTTCAGGGATGCTCGATGTGACACTGTTTGCTCCAGAGAGGAGTTTAGTTTGCGGATTTCTTCAAAAGTGAGGCATTGTACAGGTTCAAGGAGCTCTGACTGTAGGAACCTCTTCTTGTAACAGGGTGGCGTATCCTGCGATTGCTCTGCATCAATCTTAGTCAGCAGCTGCTTGTTCAGTGAAGCCGCACTTAAAGATTTTGTAGGACTCTTTGGCCTCTCTTCATTGGAGCAGTCTTTCTTAAATCCCCCCAACAGCGTCCTCAGATCTCCCCACTGTTGAGCATCAGCTTTCACACTCTTTGTACCGTATAAATGTTTGTGCCAGCTGAGCTTCAGTGAGGCAGTGTCTGAATGAAATGCGCTCGAAATGCTGCCAATCTCGTAATACTCCAGCTCACTATTTGGCACCGGCTGAGCACTCGACAGACTGGCATCACAGTAAAACTCCACACTCAGCCTCTGCTGATCTGCACTCATGGGGTCGTGTTGTTTCTCTGTCTCTGCACGTGCGGCATCTGTCACTGTTCTGTTGTCATCAAAGCAAAATGCTGCGTTGTCTGTCCCGTGCCCTGTTTCCTGTGGCGAGCTATGATTCAGACACTTTACATTCTGCTGCCTCACTCTGTGAAGAGCAAAAAACAGTCCCATAATCACCAGGATGGAAAGCAGAGGAAGTATCACAGCTATGAGCCACAGAGGCACGCCGTCCTGAGCCTCAGAGCATTGATGGCGGCTCTCTGTTGTCGAGAAGCAGATATCACAGGCGTGGTCAGAGACATTATGTAAACAGATACATGATCTGTTCTGCACAGCAGCTCCACACCTCCACTGGTTTTGACAGTGTGCAGAGAGACAACCCCTCCTGGTTGTGCCCTCCCCAGAGCAGGAGGAGGGGAAGCAGAGAGCCGGAGAGCTGCAGCTCGATTGGTAAAACGTTGGGCTCGGCCAGACGTCCACCTCCACACTCTGTCCACTGAGAGGCAGAGTGTAGCCGGTCATATTGAAATACTGCACACACCCAGTGAATCCTGTGATAAAAAGAATAAAGACAGTTTTATCAGTGTGCTGAAAAAAAAAACATGTAGAGAGATGCTTTTATCTTTATCCGCAAATACATGCTGTATATTATTCAAATTGTATGATTAACAGTACATGAATAGCATGTGTCCAACATTTGCTCACTGTAACACAAAAAGAATCCTTTATCAATTGATGATTATGAAATGATTATGGCTTTTTATCAAGGAAAATAAATGAGGTGTTTTTATAATACATCTGTCTCATACATGAATATTCCAAAAAAAGATTTAACTTGGCATCAGTGACGTTGTAGGGCATTTACCTGACTGGTGGAGGTTCAGCTCGCCTGTCCAAGCTGCACCAAAAATAATTTTTTCCACACTGAGAGGAGTGAGATCGAAACTTTGGGCAGTGAGGTTCAGCACTCGTTTACCATCCAGGTGCAAGAACGTTTCCTGTCCACTGCTGAACAGGGAGAGGACATGCCAGACTCCATCAGCCACAGGAGAGTCCACAGTGAACTCCAACAAGTGTCCTGACAGTGTCTCTTTGGAAATGTACATGGGCTTTCTGTCTTTAATCTAAATTAGACAGAAACATTTTTATACTCCAAATGTAATTACAAAAAGAATAAATCTGTGGATAAAAGCATTTCACACATACCATCAGCATCCTGTATCCTGTCTGTCCAACAACAAACATTAACACTCCATTATCTTGGGTCTTAAATTTGATGTTAATCTCTGTTGGGTGTGTGGTGTTCCCATCTTTTTTATCATTCAGCAAGTTGTTTAGCAGGTAGTCTCTCTTGAACCGCTCCTTGAGGACATACTCAATGTATTCATGCCCATTAAATCGCAACCCAAGCTCCTCTGACATTTCTATTTTTTAAAAAAAGAATAAGAACAAAGAGCAGTGAAGTTAATACAAAAACCAAACACACATCAGGTCAATACAATAAAAGGTATCTTTACCTGTGGCACAGTTGCTTCCAGTAAAAGGACTTTTGCACTCACAAAGATAGTCAGACCAAAGGTCACGGCACATGCCACCATTCTTGCATGGGTTGCTGTGACATGGTGATGGTGTTGCCCGAGTACACCTTTAAAAAAACAAAAAGGACTTACAAAACTTTGTTCTAATATTAAAACATTATATACAACTCAGGTCCCCTGACGGACTCAAAACAAAGATGCAGTGACCTCAAACCTCCAAAATGCCACCAAGATGCCCTGATGGTACAGATGATATAAAGTCACTGAACTTCACAGTTTATCATTATACCGGGAAAGGGAATTGTGGAAGAATATGCTGTGCTTACCTGTCAAAGATGTTGTCTGTTGCAAGGGCCATTGAAGGCCTCAGCAGGATGCCATTCACACGAATGTTACGTATACATCCGACAAAGTCGTGTGTTTTTATCTGGGCAGGATGCATTAAAATAGATTCAAAAGTCCTCAGTCCTCCAAATGTCATATTACTGCCAACGTCCAGTGTCCTGATTATAAATAATACAGAGGGGGGTCATTAATAAGGATAAAACACTGAAATTATGACAAAGTAGTTATTATTGCTACTGCTGTTACCTCTCTGAGCTTCTGCCATCACTCTGTGAAAAACAGAATCTATTGTTCTCAACATCGGTGCAGTTGTCCACATGCAAAGAACCCATCTGTTAAATCCAAATAGTGCAACATCAGTTTTTTCACTCTCATTTCTGACTTAAGAATGCCATCTGGTAAACCCTGTGTATGTGCTGATATATCTAAAACTCACATTGCCAATCCTTCTGGCAGTGACACTGTGGAAATATCCATCTGCCACTTGCTTGTGCGTCTGCAGCCTCACAGGTCCAGGGCCCAGGTCATATGACAGATTAATGGTCCCATCCAGGATCTCCAATGCAAAGAACTCCCTGCTGGATGATCCTCCAGGGTTGTACAGGAGCAGGGAGTTCCTCTGCACTGTCGCAAATTCTAAAGATATTAAATTCGTCCTGCGATCCAGCTGGGGAAACTCCATGAAAGACAGCTCGCCAAATCCAAAGCTGTGCTCCTCGCAGTGGACTCCACTGACTCCTAGAATAAAGATGAAACATAGTGAGAGTACATTTTAATAGGTTTTTTTCAGCTGTAGTTTGGAAAAGTTAGGGTGTATTTCAGTTCAAAGGATTAGTTAAAAATTTTGGATGAGAAGTTTGATATTTGGTCAGTTAAATATAAGGCTGCAGTAAGCATCCATTTACAGTCTTTGTGCTAAAATATTGTCACCAGCTGATGGCTGTTGCTCTATATTTAACATGCATATATGAGAACTGTATTGATTTTCCCATCTAACACGCTGCAAGGAGGCAAATAAACACACAAACCAAAATGTCAGTTCATTTTAATGCATTATTCTTACCAAAGGGACAATGACATGAGAATCCTGTCTGTGAGTTGATGCAGCTGCCCTGAACACAG
Source organism: Amniataba percoides (assembly GCA_037176925.1). Taxonomy (NCBI): domain Eukaryota; kingdom Metazoa; phylum Chordata; class Actinopteri; order Centrarchiformes; family Terapontidae; genus Amniataba; species Amniataba percoides. The sequence continues at coordinate 6,421,401 of JBAJHX010000049.1, read as the reverse complement.
GGGGCTGATCCACAGTGGTCTATGACCTGCTTACATGTTACCCCTGATAAAAGAAAATAAAGGACATACTTTACATAGATTCAGAAATCCATTCGTGCAGAATAATCTATTCTTTGTTGATACACCAAAGTCTACCTTCAAATCCAGGCACACAGTGGCAGTGATATCCATCTTGAGTGGGAATACAAGTTCCTCCGTTTTGGCACTTTAGCTTCAGGCATTCATCTACATCAGGAGAGCAGACAGTGCCAGAGAAGCCACTCTGACACTGACAGAAGAAACCTCCCGGAGTATTCACACATGTGCCGTGATTGTCACAGGGGTTCACCTCACATTCATCAGTGTCATCTTCACACAGTGTTCCGACGAAGCCGGATGCGCAGGTGCAATTGAAAACCTCTTTCTGCGGAGACACAAAGATGACTGCCGGGCTCTCCAGAACAGCAACATCCTGGCTGATGTAAATGTTTTTGTTGCACGTTGCCCCATTCTGACAAGGGCTTGTGAGACACGGATCACCGGTAATGTGAGAAATCTTCACATTGCTCTGAGCTTCCAGTAATTTCTTATGGCCTGCAGAGATACTGCTGGCCACCTCTCTGCTAAGATACTGGCCATTGTAATTTTTAACCGCAGCCAACAGAAGGATTTCATTGCCAATATGTTTCATTCCAAATACATGCGTCTTGGAGGCCTGTAGGTTAAACAGACTGTCAAGAGCTTTCACAAATCGCAAATACTTATTGGACAAAAACTCTCCCATCGAGGATGATGACACATAGAATAGTATGCAGCTGTCTATAGAGGCATTTGTGAAACCTTTGTAGTTTACATAGATGCTGTTATTGACGGGGAAATGAAGCTGGTCTGTGGCTTCAATAGTGACGTTAAATGTAGCCTCGCCTTGAAAAGGAGACGACCACAGCTCACATGTTCCGTTAGGTATTATAAACATATTGAGTGGACCACTTCTGATGGCACAGCTGAAAGTATCAGACTCATCTTGATCCTCAGGATGGACGTTACCGATCATTCCTCCTTCGAAAGAACTGCCAAAATATTTCACCTCGATAACAATATTTCTAGGCAGTGAAGGGTTGTCATTTTCATCCGTGATCTTGATGTGGATCGTTGCAGTTGATGACAGCAGTGGGATCCCTGCATCTCTAACAGCCACCAGGACTTGATATGCAGAGATTTGCTCCCGATCAGTAGTCTGTGTGGTAAATAAAACTCCATCAGGAGTCAGTGAGAAAGGACTACCTGTTGAAGCATTTACCAACCAGTAAGTAAAGGGTCCCTGGTTTGGTGGCAGATCTGAATCTGATGCATTCAGTTTGGCAACTATCGTGCCTTGAGGTTGATTTTCCCTTACTTGAACTTCAGTGAATGTGAGTTTGGGAGCATTGTCATTAACGTCATCAATATTCACAACAACATTGGTAGTCCCGGTGGCAGGTGGAGAGCCATTATCAGTGGCTGTAACAGTCAGATTATAAACTGGCAACTGTTCTCTGTCGAGTGCAGAGTTTACTGAAATAACACCACTGGATGGATCAACAGCAAATGAGAAATTTGTGTTCCCATTTTCAATACTGAAGAAGAATCGATTCCAGTCCAAGATGGAGTCGTGATCCAGAGCACTCACAGTTATCATGGACGTCCCAACCGGACTGTCTTCGGTCACATTTACAAAGTAAAGTGCTGAGGTGAAAATGGGCGCATCATTTGTGTCAATCACGCTGATGTAGACCAAAGTTTCGTCTACATCCATGCCAGTAATCACACCAGAGTTCTTCGCCAGAACTTTTACAACTACGTGATTGTTGGCTTGTTTTCTCAAACTGCCAGTAGTGTGTATTTCCCCAGAAAGCTCGTCAATTTCAAAGTCCATGTGTTTATTTTGGCCAAATGTCAGGTAAAACACCTGACCTTCAGGACCTTGGTCATCATCTTTAGCTGTTACTTTTCCAATCCTCGTTCCAATGGGCACATTCTTAAATACCGAAAAGTTATATTCTTTTTTTCCAAACTTGGGCTTGAACTCATTGACATCTAAGATTTGAATGATAACATGTGCCAAACTAAATAAACTATGACCACCAACATTTGAAGCTTTGATTGTTATATCAAAGGTCTGCTCTCGCTCATAATCAAAAACATCCAAAGTGGTGATTGTGCCATTTCTTGAATCAACTGCAAATTTATCCACATGCCCGGCAATAAGAGAGTAGGATATTTGTCCATTTGCACCTGAATCAGCATCAGAAGCCTTCACATCTAGGATATTTGTTCCAATTTCTGAGTTTTCCAGCACTGAAGTGGTATACTCTGAGAATGAAAAGATTGGAGGGTTGTCATTCACATCCATAACTACCACTGTAACATTTATGATGCCAGTTTTAGAGACCCAGCCACCATCTATGGCTTCTATTTGCAGATGATAAATACTTTCTGTTTCAAAATCAAGTTCTCTAATCAGCGTTAGCAGCCCTGAGGCCTCACCTACAGAGAATGGTAAATATTCATTCTTTGATCTAATGCGGTACCTGATGGCACCATTTGGACCATAATCCCTATCTTCTGCTTGAATTTTCCCAATTACCGATTGCACTGACAAGTCCTCGGGGACAGAGGAAGTGACATCTGGTTCTCTAAAGCTTGGAGAAAATTGATTCTTTCCAGTAATTTCAAAAGTGATTTGAGTTTCTGAGGATAAAGAGGGATAGCCCTGATCTTTTGCCGTAACTAATAAAGTGAAAAACAAGTTTATGCTCTCCAGCAAACTTTGATTTAACATTACTTTTCCACTGTCAGCTTGGATCCAGAAAAAACTAGATGCATTACCTCCATTCAAAACATATTCAATACCAAGGCTGGTGTTATTGACATCCTGATCTACTGCGGTAAACTGGGCTACCTCAGTACCAACAGCCATGTGATATGGGATGGCAATCTGAGGCTGAAAGGGTAAAAACATTGGCGGGTAGTTGTTACGTGGCTCCAGTCTTACTGTGACAGTGGCATTACTGTGGAGAGGAGCACTGCCGCAATCAAAGGCAACAACAGTAAACTGGTAGATTTCAAAAGGAGAATCACGTAATATCAGTGGCTGCTTTGTATAGATGTTTCCAGAGGACGCGTTCACCCAAAACTCTTCATTCGGAGGTTCAATAACATACAAAATATCACAGTTTTGCCCCACATCAGCATCTGTAGCAAGAACCTGTATAAGAAACACCTCTGTGTTGTTTGTTTCTGGGAGGACTGCGGTGTAAAAGGGGTCAGTAAATAGTGGCCTGTTATCATTTACATCTGTGATGAGTATAGTTACGTCAGTGCTAATGCTCCAAGCAGAATCGTTAGCATTCACTTTCAAGATGTAATGATTCTGAATCTCCCTGTCCAGAAATCTTTCAACAGTGATGTAGCCAGTGGTGAAGTCAATATCAAATGGCACATCATCACTTTGGTCAATTATGGAGTAATTAATTACTGAATTGGCACCAGTATCATCATCAGTTGAGGTGACTTGTATTACTGTGTGTCCAACGGGGGAATCTTCAGGTACCTCTGTGAGAAAAATCTGCGAAAAACGAGGTGCGTTGTCATTTCTGTCTAAAACAACAACAACAACAGTGGCTCTGTCTTTACGAAGAGGGTCGTTTAGCTCTGCAGCTTCAACTGTTAGATTGAACTGAGGTATATCTTCTCTATCTAAACTTGCAGTTGTGCTTAATAAACCATTTTCAGGGTCAACTGTGAAAAGATTATCAGCGTTTCCTTCTGTTATGTTGTACTGCACTGTGCTGTGACTGCCTGAATCAGCATCAATGGCGAGAACATCACAAACCCAGGATGGCGGGGAGTTCTCAAAAACCTCACACCTGTACTCAGTCTGGGTGAACTGGGGGAAGTTGTCATTTACATCGCTGACGTTTATGTGAATCTCTGCAAATGAAGAGAAAGGAGGTGAGCCAGAGTCTCTGGCTTCTATCAACAAAGTAAACTCCTTTTTGTTCTCGTAATCCAGAGGGTTCTCCACTGTCAACGCTCCGTTTAATTGCTCCACATGAAAAATGTCTTCAAAGTTTCCAGAAGCTAGATAAAAAGAGACGGGTTCAGCTCTGCTGCTCGCTGCAGAGACAACTGCCACTAATGTTCCCACTGGCTGGTTCTCCGAGAGGGAATCACTCAAAACATCCACGTTCATCTCTGGAAAATGAGAGACGTTCTGAAACCTGACACTGATGGTAGTGATGTCAAATTTAGGGTTTTCTCCAGCATCTTCCACATGTACATTGATAATAATATCCTCAGTTCTCTGGAGAGCTCCTGAAGTGAATACAGTGCCGCTAAAGGGATCGATGGAAAACAGATCTGAACTTTGTCCATATAACGAGTAATGTAGTTCTGCATTCATCTCAGTGTCTCCATCTGTGGCTCTCACTGCACAGACAACTGAACCTGCAAGAAAAAAAAAACAAAATAAAACATAATCCTCATAATACAATATGGTCATGTTATCTAGGCTGAAATGTACAGTATAACCTTTAAGTGGAAATAAAAACTCTCACCTGGAGCCATGTAAGTGGGCACATAGGCCACATAGGGGCTGTTCATGAACTGGGGCCAATTGTCATTAATATCTCCAATGAGCACAGTAACAAGCACCGAGCTGGACAGAGGCTGCGTTGGATGTTTATCGCTGCCAATCACCACCAGTCTGTAAATATCTACTGTCTCCCTGTCCAGGACATCGGTTGTATAAAGTTCTCCAGATGTTTCGTCAATAGCAAAAGGTACATCAGGATTCTCCATTAAATATCTGAAGGGGAATGAAACGATGCAGTGATTAAGATAAAGTAAAATATTAGCCTTAGATGAATTATTAATCAACATAATATATACAGAATTAAAGAGTGACCCTATCCAATATATTCACCAGTATAAGAAATGTTTAGCCCAATGTTACAAATATTACCTCTCAACATCGCTCTCATATATTTAGTGACTTTTTAATGTGAGATTTTACCTTATTTCCCCACTGAGACCCTCATCGATGTCAGATGCTGTGATCATGGCAAACACAGTGCCAGTAGGACTGTCCTCAGACACTATGGTGTTGTAGACCTCCTCGGTAAACTCTGGATGATTATCATTGATATCTTCAACCAAGACATGTACGGTCAGAGTACCAGTTAGGGGTGGCAATCCTTCAAATGACAAAGGAAAGAATAAATGATCAAACCATTCAAAATAACACAGATTGTAAAAGGTTTGAAGAACAACATCACATTTTAGCTTTGAATCACCTGAATCAACAGCAATGATGGTAACGAAGTACAATGATTCCCTCTCTCTGTCTAAGATGTGCAAAATCTGAAAAGTGCCATTGGGAGTGATGGAGAACAAACCATCACTATTTCCTTTCTGTATAAAATAGGTAAGATGGCTATTGACGCCTAAATCTTCATCCAAAGCTGAGACCTGTTTAAAAAAAAAGACATAAACAATCCAGAAATTAACATCTGAACATTTTATGATCAACATTTGATCAACTCTTAAACAAGTTGCACCTCATGTGTCAGCTGAGACGGGTCCTCCTCATTCTCCTTTATGTGTATGGTGAGTGTTTCGGGAGTAAAGAGGGGTGCAAAGTCATTGACATCCAGCACCGTGATACTGATACTAGCAGTAGCAGACCTGGGTGACTCCCCCTGATCTACCGCAGTTATGATTAAGGTGTAGTTTGAATCTCTCTCCCTGTCAAGCTTATCCACGACTGTGACGACGCCTCGAACCGAGTCCACCACAAACACACTCGGCCGGGTCAGTATGTACCGCACTCGTCCGTTCATCCCAGTGTCTCGATCCAGAGCCTGAACCTGAAACAGGCTCGTTCCTCTGGGGATGTCCTCTCTGACTGTCAGGCTGTGGGTGCTCTCTGAGAACTCAGGGTCATGGTCGTTTGCATCCTCGACGTGCACTGTGAGATTCATGCTGGCTGCCATCCTGGGTGAGCCTTTATCTGTGGCTGTCACAGTAATTGTCATGATATCTACCTGTTCTCTGTCTAGCGCCTCTTCCAGGTATATTTTTCCACTTGTGTTATGTATGCTAAAGGCGCTGTTGTTTAAATAATATAAAATCTCTCCATTGGATCCAGTGTCTTCATCCTCAGCACGTACAGTCATTACAACAGAATGAAGTGCAGTGTCCTCTAGTATACTGACTATTGTGGCTGACACAAACAATGGAGCATTGTCGTTGACGTCATCAACAGCCACAATAACACGTGCCGTGCTGGTGAACTGTAAAGACACAGGCCGGACACAGTCATTGGCTGTCACAGTCAGATTGTAGAGGAATTGTCTCTCTCTGTCTAACTCTGTCCTCAGGCATAAACAACCAGCTGGGTTTATGAAGAACACTTCCTCTTCATCTCCACCGACCACTCTCATTTTCAAGTCTCCATTGTCACCTAGCAGGGAGGAAAAGATAATACATGATGTTATTACAAGTGCTTGAGTGTCCTTCTCGAAATGTCTTTGTGTACTATATATAACTCTAGGAACAAAATGTTCCACTTTTCCCATGTTATACTGTTACTAAGACCTGTTTGCTGCTAAAAGCATCTCCTATTAATATTCTTTAACCAGTATTTATGAACAATAAACAAAAGAAGACAAGAAAAGGAATGCAAACATAAGACTAAAATGTGCAAATTTTCAGGCGGTATGTCCAGCACAAGGCACAATCAAATAAATAGATAAACATACTGAGGCAAGATGATCATGTCTGGAACTAACATGCAAAATTTGGCATGTGAAGCTGAGAAATGTGTGAATATTAATTATGCTTCTCCACACTTGGAATCTTTCATTTTCACAGCCATCCATGTTTTTCTTTCTTCAGACTGCTTGCCATGCCCAGGTCAATCAAATTAATGGGGCAACATTTTCTGTTGGTATCATTTTTATTGCTGTCAGAAACTGGAAAGATGTGGATGTGGTAAATGCTACAGAATCTGTATAACATGTGAAAAAAAAAGAATTGCTATCACATATGTTTATAGCATCTCATTAGCTTTGTTTGACCTGTGCAAGGCAGTCAAGATTGTGGATATGACCCCAATTAATTGCACAGACCTATAAATCCCCAGCAGCATGTGAATTCTGTATTTATAGTAGACTTCAAATGATTCATATAAAAAAAGTTCTCCCTTAGAAAAAAGTTTAAAACTAGTATTTTTACTTTAGGAACCGTAATGTCCACATGGTGGAAATTTGTTTTTGGCCTCATCTATTATGCACCCAGAGACCTCTGGCAGATGTAAAGCCTGATTCTCAGTCATGGCCACTGGAGGGAGTAATTTCCAAACATGTATGTGTTGTGTTGCAGGGATGAAACTTATCAGATCACTCAAGAATGAAAATATTTCTGACATTTACACATATTGTTTTGCTTCACAGTTGTTAACAACTTTAATCAATGATTAATTTATTGTTCTCTGAAGGTGCATTTGTGGTGAAATCTTCTGAATGTCAGACAAATGTTTTATTTCAGTTGTACTTCCGCACTCACCATCATCTTTATCTGACACATTCAAAGACAGAAAGCAAGTCCCAACTTGTGTGTCTTCTGGCAATGACGCAGAGAAGATGTCCTGGCTGAAAACAGGGGGGTTGTCGTTCACATCCAACACACTGAAGTACACCCTGACACTGGATACCTGTAAATCCCCCTGCTGCACCGCCACAGAGAGTATGTAAAATCTCTCTGCTTCGAAATCCAGGCTGCGGGATAATAGGAACTCCCCTGAGAGGGGGCTGAGGAGGAACAAGTTCTCTCCGTCATCCTCCTGCACTGAGTATGTGATAGGCGTGAGACTCTCAAACACTGCTTCCACCTTTCCCACAACTGTTCCTGTTAACACATGGATTAGGCATAATCACTGGGTGATCTAGTGACTGTGGAATGAAATATGAAAAAACTCAAATCCCTAAATGATCAAACCTGAGGATAGTAGAGATTTAAAGTCAAATAATAGTATTCAAAAACATATCATGCAATACCAAATTCACTGTTGTCGGTAAACATTATTTGTTTACGGTATTGTGCCTAATTTACGCAGGGAAAGGCCTCACTGCACAGATGACTAACCTGGTACTGTGTCTTCTCTCACTTCAAATGAATAAACAGTTTTGGAGAAAGCCATCTGTGTTCGCCATCTGTTCTGAGAGTGTAAGCTGACTGTGCCGTGTCTGGGCACAGCATCAATAGATGTATAATACCAGGAGGGAAGCGTATGCTGTCCTAATACAATATCTGCAAACCGTCTCTCGCTGCTCACGTTCACCGTATTTCCAGATGAAGGTTCACGACAGGATGTGGCATTAAACACCTGATGAACCATAAGCAAAAGAAAGACATGAATTTAAATGATACACAGCTGTGTTTTATCGTCCCAGGGGGATATTGGTCTTCACAGCTTGTACATATTACACACTTTTAAATGCACTGTAGCCTTATGAATGTAATAAATGATCCAACAGTGGTTGATACCTTTAAGTGTAAGTTCTAATATCTTATCTCACAAACCTACTCTTGCTGCTACAATAATAAGCTAAGAGAATAACTTACCAGAAAAAGAAACAACAAAATTGCACATTTTCTCCATCGTCCAGCAGAGTCCATCATCAAGTTTACTCCCTAAGTGCCTCTTTCTCAGTCACAGTTGCAAAATAGAGTAAGAGAATAAGATCCCAAGTAAAGTAAAACAGACATGGCAGTGAAACGTGAAGTCCTGCAAGTTGTGCAGTGTTACCTCCACACTAGGCCAACAAATGGAAAACTATAAAAGCTGTATCCATAGTGATTACTCAATCTTCTCAGCTTGTAATCCTGACTGACACGCCCCTTTGACATCACTCTATGCAAATCCGGCAGCAAAAAAAAAAGTTCTTTTGAGGCTCCAAAATGCAGCAAATTGAAAGTTTGTTGTTGTTATACGTCTTTCAAAAGAAAACACGCCTCAAAAGCTTAAAACTAATTAGTGAGCCCACATGTCCTTGTTCTCCCCATCAAATGAACCCAAATTCTAGAAAAGCAAAAAAAAAAAAAAAAAAAAAAGCAAAAAAAAAAGAGTAATAATATTCAGCCGTGTGTTTTGCTGAATCAGTCTGTTTTCGTATTCTCTCAATGGATTTTGCTATTGAGGTTCATCAATGTGGAGATGAAATGGACTCTCGGAGCAGCTCCCTCCTGTAAGGTGGCCTGGGGGGAGCCTTTCTTGCTGCATGTCAGATGGGGGATTCATTCAGAGACTGCAAGGCGTTCATTCAGTGCGTGAAAGGAGAGAAAGGAAGAGAAAAAAATCTGCTGCTCTGAATCACAGGTTTTGAAAAGAGAGCTGACATGACACGGTAGAACTGAATTTAGACCAACAGATTGTATCAGCATAACTAAAATCTGACTGTTTATTGCAGCGAGCATATCTAATTAATTTGCATGCATGACTGGCATTGCCAACTTATTCAAATAAGTTTTCCCACTGACAATTAAATGAAAATTAAATTACTGCCTCTTACTTTTACACATTGTATAATTGGTACGCAGGGGAACAAGACCACCATTATTACTGCTTTTTCCAAAATAAAACAAATGACTGTTGTAATCCTAATGTTAACGACATGCAGAACCACTGAGGATGAAAGCCTGTTTCTGTGTTGCACCCACTGAAAGGAGACCACTGTGGCTTCATTCATATTTGGAAACACTTTTGAGAGGAGGACAGTTCTTTGTATGGCAAAGGGCAACGCCGCTGAGAAAAGTCTGATAAATGGACATGTGAACCCCCCTTAAGCGACTGCGAGGCCACCGTGACTGTGAGACCGTCTCCAATTACGCGCAGAGGGAACTCTATCCCAGCAAAGGATCACAAAAGGTCCCCGTCTGGACTCACTGGGGAAGTGCACACACACAACACAAGAAAGTACTTTTCTCTGGACACTTTGGTTTGACTAAAATAAAGACACAATACTTCATTACACTGAGAATAACTCAGCAAACAGTTCAATTAATCCTGCTTTAGACATGAAAGTCACCCACTAATTCTTATATAAGACAGTTTGTCCTATTGGAAAGGTGTCTGTTGCATGGATCGAATTCTATGATATAATGTGGAGACATTTAGAGACAATCAATATACGCACTGTGTAAATATGTCTTGGATAAAGCCTCAGTGGTGAACGTGCTGTCTGATGAAAAGGATCTCGAGTGTGAACGTTTAAGGCCTGTAATGTGCATAATTTAGTCACAACTCACAGATCTGTGTTTGCTCAGGTACATTTCCATTTACAAGAGAAAGAGGCAGGTTTATTGGTTTGCCAGAAGCAAACTGACATCTGCTGTGATTTAAATGAGACTGAAGATGACGTCCGTTTAATGTTTTATTGCCCATTATTTGATTATTTAAGGACTAGTCTCTTTAATAAAATGTACTAACTGAAAGTCATATTATATTTCTGATGGGAATGATTATTGATTATAAGAAACTTGATTCTATTTGTTGAGCATGGGACAGAGGTTTCTTTTCAATGTTATGTATAAAGTTGCGATCAAGTCTGATGAATGCTGCCATGGTATACTTTGGTGTTATATAAATCTATGTGGGCTGGGCACTGATTAACTAACTTTAATCTAAACTTTGAACTGCATATACTGGTCAATTTTACAGCATGGCGCCACCTTCTGGATTTAGGTGGCTCAAACCGTAGTACAATAATTAACAAAAGACTACACTCTATTTTTAGGCAGTTAGATAACACAAACACTTTTTTCAAAGTTAATACAATAATCTTGCAACACATTCATTCATTAACCTCTGCCAGCCATTGCAGTGTATTTTGCAGCAATAACCTCTAAGATTCATTACTTTTATTTCTAACAAACCCAATGCGTGTTTGATTCTCATATTATTGCCAACTTCCTGGCCTGCTGGCGAAATATTTCCCTAAATCAAACCATGTTTATGCAGAGGCTTCACTCAGGGATTTACACTGCATCAGAAATAATATAAAAATCTAGTTGATAACACACATTGAGTTTGAAATGTTAAATGTTTCACTAGAGCCTGGCAGCAGAGACAAAGAGTCACTAAGTGTTATGTTGCACTTATCCACTTGTGCAGCCTCCAGCACTCCCTTTTAAATGAAAAGCTTCAAACCCCAACGTGTGAATTATTCATGGGTGTACTACATGTGCTACACGTTCTACATCTTTGATAACCGACTGGTTGCCCTGGAGATGCCGAGATAACTAAACTTAGAGGCAGAAAAACAAACTCTTAAAAAAAACGACCTTTATTGAAGACATTCTTGAATGTCGACAGCTGCATTTGATATTAGAGTGGTATTCAAAGAACAATAAAAAGACATTGGGACAGCACATAAAAAAATATTTTTCAAAATAAAGAAAAATACACTACCAACTCAGAAATCTCATTTTTGAGTTGTGACACCTAAAGACTAGTTACTTTCATACTGATTTGTAGTCCTCCTAAATTGTTACATAATATGGCAGGGATAAAGAACTACCACTAGAAAATCCCAAACTTAAGATATGTAGTGTTAACTTTACAAAAAAAGGAGAATAACACTGTACATCTTAAAAACATTAAATATACACATGTTCTTGTTCAATCTGACTTCTGTTTCAAGATGATGAATTGAGTATATTAGGGTTATATGGCATAAACAAAAATTAAGGTCCCATCCCGATGCAGTCTACTCATCATCGTCGTCATCCTCCTCCTCATCCTCCTCGTCTCCCTCCTCTTCTTCCTCATCATCATCATCGTCGTCAGCTGCAGCAGCTGATGCTGAATCCACTTTGCCCTTCGTCCGGTAGGCAATGATATCCTATAGAGAGCATAACAATTTAGCGTTTTTTTAAAGACAGAGAGAGTTCTTCTTTTACATACTTTAAAAATAAAAATACCCAATTATTTCACATTCAAACCTAAAAAACCCAACTAAATATAATTTAAAATGTTCAAAATAGCTTAATCTATTTCACCTTGTCGTATTTCTCCTTCAGCTTGGCGGCTTTCTTCTCATAAGGTTGCTTATCCTCTGAAGGTGAGTCGTTCCACATAGCTCCCAGCTTCTTTGCTGTGTCCCCAATGGAAAGTCCAGGGTTCTCACCTTTAACCTTAGAGCGAAAGTCTGCGCAGAAAAGGAAGAATGCAGACCTGTGTGGGGGAGACAAAATACAATATCATTACCCAGTCCACACTTGAGAGTCTGAAACAAAAACATTGTACGAGAACACAGTGATTCAGGTACATACGGTGGTCTCTTGGGTGCATTAGGGTCCTTGAATCGCTTCTTCTTCTGGCCCTTGGGGGGAATGTAGTTCTTCATTTCCCGCTCATAACGCACCTTGTCAAGTTTGGCCATATCTTCAAACTTCCCTTTCTCTTTTTGGGACATTGTCTTAGAAGGAAATAGCAAGAAGTTTAAAAACAAATCTAGAAGATGAAACACTGCCTGGAAGACAATCTTGGAATCAGATAATTTAAAAAATATGTACTTTAAAAAAAAAAAAAAAAAGGGGGTGGGTGGGCTCAACTACTGTGTCATTTATTATTTTAATTTTTACCTTCCATCGCTCTGAGCATTTCTTGGAGAACTCTGAAAAGTTGACCGTTGCATCGGGGTGTTTCTTCTTATGCTCCTCCCGGCATGTTTGCACAAAGTAGGCATATGAGGACATTTTGCCCCTGGGCTTGTTTGGATCCCTCCTCATCTTGGCTCTCTAAATAGAGATAGTGAAACCAAAAAATGAAAATGTCATCTGAAAAAAAAATGTTTGTGTGATTTTATATATACACACATATATAAATGTATGTGTGTGTGTGCATATACATATATATACATATATATA
>JBAJHX010000049.1:6379509-6408350 GCA_037176925.1 Amniataba percoides | reverse complement strand
TAGCAGCTGCAATATCTAAATAACCCCCTGGAGTCAATTGTCTGCCACTTGCTTTGTCAGTTGCATCTATTGTTTAAAATGGGTGGTGGGAGGAGGGTGTGTGGAGTGACTGATGATCCATTGTATGCAGAGGCCAAGATGATTCTTAGTTTAATAAATAAACAGCGTACATTAGATCACCAATGCTTTACTGTGTCACTGCGGGTGGATGCTGGAAAGAAGTGCAGTGCAAGTGAAAACCTGCACAATGTACAGCAACATTACCCTCCCATTGATATTACGTGTGGTTTTGGGTGAGTGAGAAAAAGGGAGGGTAGGGGGGTTGAATGATGAATACATTAGCTCCCACCGCCTTTTGATTGTTCCCCGTTAGCTGCTAGCCTCTCGCTTTGTGTCTTCCTGCTTTCAGCGCTAGCCCGGCTAGCTAGCAGGGCTCGTTTCATTTCATACGACGATTATTAAAATGGCTGATTAGATTGCTAACAATGGCGAGCGCGACGTTTTCGCACGCTACGCGCCCTCACGGCCTCTGGAAAATAAAATAAAAGCAAACTCCTGATAGCCTGAGATGCAATAATGCGCATTGTTTTGGTTTAAAATTGTGTAACATTACTAGCTGCGCCTATCTGCTCCAACAGCAGCCAGCTATATTAACCTCCGTTCACCTTCTAGTCTGCGTTAGCTTCGCTGCTAGCAACACGGCTAACCTCCATTGTCGTGCTAACGTTGACGCGCACTTAGCTCCTTTCCTCCTTACGCATTAAACGCATAGTATTTTGTCGATTTGCAGGCCTTCTCCTCCTCCTTTTTTCCCTTTTTTAGTCACGGCTGTTATTTACGACCGCGTCTAATGTCAAATGGTGTGTAATTGCGCAGCTAAGTTAGCTAACAGCGTTAAACACCACCGCGTTAGTGTCCGGCTCAAAACAACGCGGATGTTGCAGAAGACGCAAATTACACACCGCCGCCTCGGCTGCGACAAACACACACACACACTCCCACACGGGTCCGGTTTGTTTTTAGTGAAAATGAACATGTATAATCTGTGCTTACCCCGACAACGCTACAAGAGGCCAGCTGTACGTCTGTGCGTCTCAAACAATGGGACGAGAAGCGCCGTCAGTGCGCGGTCTTTTGGCAGTGAGGATCCCCTGTGTTTGTTCCGTGTGTTGGGCTCCGGCCGGCGCTGATTGGCTGTCGTCGGTTCGGCGGAGCAGCTGATTGGTCGGAGCGCCGCCGCGGCCCTGCCCGGCAAACAGTTGGCTGTCCAAAACAAGACTGGGCGGAGGCGCTAAACTTGAATTACAAACAGTCACCGCCTTTATTTTTTAAAAACACAAGAGAGGAGACGCGGTGAAGCAGCCAAACACAAGCACAATACCATAATTCATGTTAAATAAGAAAATAAAACCCACCTTATAAAAACAGGATTAAAGCTAAAGCTGAAAATAACAAGAAATGAAAATAAAAACAGGCATAGACAAAAGATGAATGACATAAGATGGAAAATAAAATAAAACTCATGCATGCATCCTAAATTTTCTCTCAGATGTTGTTGGGATAGCACTTATTTAGCGTGTTATATTGTAATAGGTCTGTAAGTATACAGCATCATCTTACTGGATTACTTTTATTTGTGTATTAATATATAAGCAGCACTTTTTATGTTGTCGCTGGTTTAGTTTGAATTTATTTTCACATGATTTAAAGATCATCAGATAACTATCTGGTTACAAGATACGATCTGGAGGATTTTCCTCTTTGAATTGTATCATCTGTGTAAACATACACATTTGTGTATTAATACCATCAAAAATATAAATTTCCTGAAATAAAACAGCAGATGGGATGTAATAATTTTAATTAATGTACATATATAATCTATCATTTTGTAAGGTGTTTCCATATTTTGTGTTAAATATAGCATATACAGTAAAGCAACAGAGTAGAAAAATGAGTATTTCTCTCTGAAATGGTGTGAATTGAAAGATTATAACATTGACTGAGTTATTAAAAGTCATAAGGGCATTAAATTTGGATTTATCTGAGTGACTATAATGAGTTATTTCCAACTACTGCCAGTAACAGACATAAATAAAGCAGCTGTATTGAATTTTTAATGCAACACATCCCCTGCTGAGCAGCTCACAGGCCATTCAAATGTTGTAGGTCTCCATAACCACAGCACATAGAGACATCCTGCTGGGATCAGCGCTGCCTCTGCTCAGATAATGACAGCACCCGAAAGTGAAACTTTGTGATTGTTCTCTACACAGGCTCAATTTTAGGAGCCACTGTTGTCAGTCACGCTGTTCAGCAAGTGAACTTTCTTCTGGAAATGGAAAGATTTTCATTGCACCGAAACCAGCTGTAAAACAAGATACCAAAACAGTGGTCACCAATGGCAACCGCAGGTAATGTCAAACCAGGGATATGTAAAAACGGATGGAAAGTTGTTGACGTGAGAAGTTTTTTAGTTGCAAAGGCATTTTAATCTTATTATGTGGTGAAATTGTGCATGTTGGTGTGTGCATATATATACATACAAAAATACTTTTGTATATTTTACTATCTATTTCACTACATAGATTTGAACAGGTGGAAATTCACTATTACTGTGGACTGTTACAGGGCCACATTTGTTATAAATACTTCTGCAGTTTTTCTTTCATTTTAATTTTAATTTTAAATTAAATGATTGCCTCAGGTTAAATTTGGCTCCCACCTGCTGCTTTTAGTGTGTGTGTAAACAGTGGTGTAATTTCTACTCAAGCTGAGAGTGACATGTCCCTAGAACTTTACAAAATTATGATAAGTTAGAAAAATCAAACTGAACAGTAAAAAATAAGACAAAAGCTCTTACACTTATTTATCATAGTGTCAGGTATTTATCAAGGGAAGTAAAATCATATTAAGGTTACAACAAAGAGGTTCATATTGCATGTCCAGCTTTTTATATTAACATTATAACTGAACAACCATAACAAATGAGTGTATTTTGTCATTTAAATGTAGTTTTTTACTTCATCCTTACACTCTCGAGACTCCGTCTCATGTGAATTCTGAGCTGTGTGTTTACTGTCTTGCTGTGTTGAAACTGAATAAACAAGATTATTCAGAGAGAAAGTGCACCCTGCTAATTACCTGTAACCCAGAGTGACTGCTGTACTCTCCATGAAGAACAAGAATTCAGGCTTTTGATCTAATTGTGAAGTGTTTTGTAGAGGGCAAACTGTGGTGGGATCCATATGAAACAACTAATCAACGACAGTTTGTGTACCGGCCAGCCTCAGCTGCAGAGATTCTGCTGTAAGTTCTTTTTATGGGCTCCTGGCAACGTTTTGAATGGTGTGCAGAATTTGTGTTTGTTAATTGTATGTTTATTTTGATGCATATGTAGGTGTCCAATGTCAACATCATTTATAGATCCCTATTCAAAGTCTGGGCCTTTTGGTTCAACTGTGTACAATAAGGATTTTTGCTGGAAGCCAGCCTGTAAACCTGAATGCATTCGCACAGGGACAGCCTCAGGGCAGAGGAGGAACAACCCACATCCCAGTCAGGTTGGTATTTAGGCTGTGTTAGCTTCAATTTTACATTCATACTTGAATGCCATGCTTGACCTCTCACGGTGTATCGTAACCTTTAAATCAAGCTATTTTTCTCAAGTCTTTCATGATGTGGAGGCTGCCTAGGGACACCACACGAAGCTCTGAGTATGTCGGCTTCCCTTGGAAATGTCCACCATCTGAGAGGGAGATCTGTAAGGCCTTGACAGCACAGTACTGCTCCACCTACAGATGTGACTTCATGGGTATGCCTCAGGGCAGGACAAGCCTGTTGGTTCAGTCTTGTGTACATGGAAGCATGTCAGAAAAGGCCTGAACTAATGGCATTCAAGCGCACTGTTCTTGATAGTTTATTTTTCTTTTGCTGTTGACAGGTAATGATCTTATCAATAGTGCAGAAAAAAGACCTCTGTACAACAAGCGTGAGATGCCGACTGACACAGAGATGAGGGATAACTATCGCCCACCAAAGCAAAAACCTGAACCGCTGGGAAATCACTCTCTCAGCACAAATCTTAACGTGGCCTGTCGTGGTATAGGTACTGTAAAATATCACGGTAATCACAATAAGAAGTGTTTTCAATTCACCCAGCAGAACGATTTCCACAGTCTGATTGCCTTCTGTGTTTTGCAGTTCCAACTGTTGTGCAAAGGCATATCCTCACTCAGCAGAAAAGGTCACATTTGACAAACTACGACAGGTTTTGTGGCAAGCGAGCCAATGACGTCACCTGTGTGATGAAATCTCTCTTCCCCCAGGAACTACAGCAGAAACACAGAACTTTGCCAGCGGAAGGTGAACACCAACTCACACCCATGAATATTTTTAGCCTTTTAAGCTTACTAATTTGGCATTTGATGGACAACTAATTCACGTTTTGTGTCTTTTGGCTTTGCAGAAAAAGAGGCTGTGAAAACACTTTTGAGTAAAGATGCTCGTCCAAGCAGCAGAGAGAAAGTCAATAAACTTCCAGCAGTTGTGCTTAACTCCTGCTCGCCGGAGTGGATATCAAGCTGGCCGGGCCCTCACTGAACTTTATTGATAGTCTGGTGTTTATCTGTGTTTGTGTTTAAAGTTTTAATGCAGTTTCTTTTCACAGTAGGGATGTGAAAATTTAACAAGAAATATAACCCATAATATAATACAAAATAATATAAGATGCATTGAAATGAAAAGTGTCTTACAAATGAATTTGCAATGTCACTTCTCTGTGGAACTGTGTTGTGATGATTAAACATCTCTGTCAGATATTTGTCTGCCTTCATGTTCTGCTATCTTATGCAGCTCACTGCAACTTGATAATGAGACAAAATAAAACTTTTTGCATTGATTAAAGGGATTTTATCTGAGCAGAAGATCATGAGCAGTAATTCATCTTTCTGTTTTGCATTGTGAAATACTGTTTTACAAGTCTTTCCAAAAGAATGATAATTATCATTTTGGTTTTTTTGGTTTTTTGTAGTTTCAATTGAAATGTGTGACAAATCAAAGTATGCAAATTGCTGTAATAGTTGACTTTTCAAAGCACAAAGTAAATGATGTTGTCAGTTTTTTAAAAGTTACAGGGCTCCTTATATCTCTCTGTTAGTGCAGTCTTGTCTTCAGTTTTGTAGTCTCAGTTGTCACTCTTGGTTTCTTAGTTACCATGGGGCCACCTGCTCTGCTCAGGTGTAATGTTAGAGTGAGTGTCAGGTAGACTAATGTGAGGACTGTCTGATTAACATCTTTCTGGAGGTCTGTCTGAGGAAATGTGCTGCACTTAAGTCTCCCCCTACACATCAACCTTTAAGAGACACAATCACCAAGAGAAAAAGATGCCACTGGGAAAAAGGGTTCGCTCTTCTTCAGCCTCAGGAAGGTTAGAAACCCATCGTATGATCAGGTAATCTTCTAGTCTGTTGCTCTCCTTGCTACTATCGTAAATAATGTGTTTTTTGCTGCATTTCAGTTTTAATATCCGGATGAAAGATAATGGGACTGTAGTTGAGGCCTTGGCTTGTTTCTCTGTCACGCTCAGAAAATGTTTACTGTTGTCATGGTGCTCAAGTTGCCGTCTGTGGCAGCACTGAGCAGTTACCATGTAATACAGGAAGTCTGGTCACCTGGAACTTGTGATTATAATCCTAAAATTAAAGAGATTTATGGGTAATTTCCACTGGCAGTTTGCAACAATACTGGCTACCCTGAGTCATTTAAGTAAGAACAGTTTGCTTGTTATATATTGTTAATGAGGCCAAGAGGTGGCATTTACCCATAATAACAAGTGCTATCAGAACGTGTACGTGCATGCATTTAATCAAAATAACATGTCAAATCCTGCAGCATCCTTTCTGAACTGAGCAGTGCAGGGGAGAGAAACACAGATAATCGGGGTGAGAAAGTCAAAGAAGTCCTCTCAGCGCCAGGAAGAGTGGGGGTCAGCGAGGGCAGAAAACAACGGCCTGAATGGCTAATTCGAGAGCTGCTGAAACAGAACGGGCGAAGACACTCGGTCACACTTGGAGATAAGGCGGAAATAATGAGACAACAACGCCACAGTATTGACTCAGCTCGAGGACTCTGCAGCCTTGAGGTACGGCTTGCGAAACATCTATCAGAAAAGTAAATGTGACCCATTTGAACTTATCGACATCTAAACGAGCCGTCCTAAATCGAGATTGTTTCTGCACCGTGATAAATTTTTCACCTCTCCCTATGAGTTTCCTTTGTTAAAGTTGTTGCTTTCAGCCTCAAGGTGTCACTAGAGCATCACATTGCAACACTTGCCAATGTAAAGACTCTTTCTTCATTGCTTAAACTCAACTTCAGCTCAAGCAAGTCTCACCAGCAGCAGAGTGAATGTGAGCTGATGCCAAATATGACATTTTAAATCAAGCTGATGATCAATTTACTCACAGTCTGACAGCACGTCGGGCAGAAGAATATGGCCCAGAGCCAGAGGATGGCCACGTTTCAGGCCAAAGTAAAACAAACACACTTGCTGAGCCAACTGCTTTAAAGGACCCCAGTAGATTCAAATTCAGGCTTTCAGGCTGACAGGAATGATGGAATGATGTAGTAGGACGGCTGCACCGGCTGAGGTTTGTGGGTTTCACTTGCATATGTCAGTCACACTCTTGCGCTTAATGTAATGAGCAATGTGCCATAACAGATTAGGCGGAGCAGGCTCAGGAGTTCAAAGTTATGCAGCTCTAATAAAGGGATTTGGAAATCAGTCGAGGTTATGCGAACACTTTCTGTAGTTCCATCACTCTGACTGATTAAACAATTATCTTGGCGTTTCAGGAGATACCGTGGGGAAACCTCGACCCTAGTTACATCCTTGAGGAATTAGGCTGTTTATCCCTGTTATTTATTAATGATAGATCAAAGGGTGTCATGGATCGAGGACCCGTTGCTAGGCGACCGCTGCAAATTGAGGAGAGGCCATTAACACAGAGAGCATGGCCCATCATCTGGCCACGTGCAAGTATCTCAGAGACATGTCAGGGCTGATGGTGGCTTGTAGCAGTCATTAATACTCAGAGGAGAAGCCCTAATCATGTATGTTGAGAATTAAGCATTGTAAAATAACATGCTGTTAATATCTCCTCTCTTACCTTGGTCTGTGTTTTTAGCACTCAGACTCTATGAACTGCCTGGTGAGTGGATTTGAGTGGACTAGAAAAATAAAAGACCTTTTTTGCCAGTAAAACTTTATCACTGGTTTTACTGTGCATTGTGCTCTTTTCTTGTAACAGTCTAAATGAAAGTACGTGATAGTAATTAGCTCACATCATAACATAATGTCACCACTTTTCCTCTCTCCAATAAGATTGATGAGACGATTTCACTCGACAACCTCCAGAAGTTGAGACAAGCATTTGAGGTACTGCATAAACTAAATCTTTTAAAAAACTCCTGTATTTATTTCTGGAAGAAATGACTGTATTTTTCTTTGTAAAGGAATTTGAAACGGGTGGCTTGAGATCCATTGATGCGAAGAACTTTGCATGTATAGTGAAGGAGTGCCTGGGTTTGCCTGAGACAGTAAGACAGTGTGACATTTCTCTTTATATCTTTCCCTCAGATTCTCTCATTTCTGCATTTTCTGTGTCTCACTTCTTTGCAATTTAGGACAAGCCTTTGCAATTACCTTATTCATTTGTACTTTCTTCTTTTGTTCTTCGAATTTCACAGAGCAATGCGCAAATTCAAAGGTTTTTTAAGAAGATTGATTATTCTGGCCGAGGAAAGATTTCATGGGTGAGATGAAATTCATATTTGTTTCTTATGGAGCATGTAGCCATCTTATTCAGTGGAAGGAGAATTGCCATTGTTATAACACTTTTCCATGGATGCTAATACCAGGAATATGCAATAAAAATGTTAAGCCACTATGAAATATGACTATTTCTGCAACTGTAATTCAGTTAGGATTTGTGGAGCGAGTGTAACTGAATGCAATGATTTGGGCTGAATCAGCTTTTCTGGTGCCAAACTGACTGTATACTAACACATTTGTCTTAGCTGTCTCGAAGGCGATGGTTTCCCAAGTAATAGTCTACATTAGTATTGACTCTTGACGCTTGACTTAGTTTTTAATATCTGTTCAGTGTGTTTTCTCTCCAGCTGGGTACTTAGTCGATACGTACATGTTGTATGGATAGTACAGCTGGAAAAATGCTCCCAGTTTGCACAACTGTAAAGGGACCAGATGTTCCTTGATATATGATGTAGCATTCGACTATGTTTGGTCAATTGCAAGAGTAAAATAATTAATTTTACATATTCCAACTCCTCTAAACATTTTTTGAATATGTATGTATTTATCCATGTGTGTACATATATGTATATACTGTATGTGTGCATATCTATGCATGTATGTACATCTGATGTTCAATTCTAGCATACAAATCAATATATATATATGAATACATACACATGCATACATATATATACATATAAAGACTTTTTTTTCACAGTTAATATTGTCTTACAAATATGCTAGAATTGAACAACAGTCCAATACTGACAGTAAAGGACCCTCCCATTTTCAGTGAGGACACAAACACGATATTTATCTGTCATGTTGTTTGTTCAGAAAGCCATGATTACAATTGCGGGACTGTCAACATGCAGGACAGACAGCCCGGACATTAAAATGTTCTAACACAAAGTCATATGCTCTGCAGGGTGAGTTCTGTACACACATGATCCAGCAGTACAAAGAGAAGCAGGAAACTGTCAGACGCAGTAAGCAGGTGGCTTTCAACCTGCCAGCCACTCTGAGGACCTTGTCTCACGGCATTCCCATTGTCAACATCCACTCCACCCATGATGGCAACATGGTCACCGTACGAGAAGATGGGGTTGTTTGTCAATGGAGCCCTGAACTTAACCAACTGAGGACCAAACACATGTTTGTATGTTTTAGATTTTGCACACTTTGCACAGATTTTTGCACATGAATATTTCAATGATAAGTCATCCTGTATTTTTCTTATTGTCAAGAAGTCAAATGAAAAAAAAACAAACCAAAAAATGACAGGGGATGAAGAAAGCTTTTACAGCCAAACTTTGTCATACCGGACATTTGTTGGTTCTCTTTTTAGCAGATGATTTATGCTGTGCACTTGGGAATATTCATTAGGGTCTATCTGCAACAGCAGGATGTGTGACAATGACTCAAAAAAATCACAGTGCCACAGTCATTATAAGGAAAGAACATATCACCCAGTGCTTGATGCATAATAATAGTCTCTGAACAGTCATCTGTGGTGGTCTATGCTTGAACAAATGGAATAAATCAGGCTTAATTGACACCTAATTGGTCAGATGAATATATTGTCCACTATGTGTAGAAGGTGTATGGTGTTTGTCATTGTGGATGTATGTGGGTGTAATATGGGCAAAATAGTACTGACTATATATAGTCAGCACAGCTATGAGGAAAAAACCACCCCCCCAGTATTTATTATTGTACTGTATCAAATTATACAGCTGTTATTCTCTCTACTACCTGTAGTTATACATTTATCATTAAAAGTATTAACTTGCTCATTTTTTACAGAGTGATGAACCTGCAAACAGGAAGTCAAAGTGGGCCAGTGATTTTACTGTGATGACGGAGTACAACAAGCTGGTGATCGCAACGGGGTAATATGGGAAGAGGTTCAGTAAAAATGACTTAAAGACCGAGTTATTTATTGCATACATTGATTTCTCTTGTTAACTGCGGGTCCCAGTCTGCTCTAGCTTTGTTTATGGGGGTGTCTCGTTATCTTGCAGGGACAGAGAGATCCAACTTTATGAGCTTTCCACTCTGGAGCCTTATTGCCAGATCAATGCACTAGACACGGTGCCTTTGACGTTAGACTACGGGTGAGCAACAGAGCTGCGTGTTAACACATCTTCCAAATGTCACAACAAGTCCCAACACGCATGATGGTTTGTGTTTTTTTCCTCATAGCTGCACTGGCCCTGATAAATGCTGCGTTCTGTATGGAGACACTGAGGTGGGCTTTTTTTTTCAGTCAAAACCATAAATTCTCAAAATAAAAATCATTCATCATATCTTACTTGATTAATAATGGGAGCCAATTTTGTGTTTCAGGGATGCGTGACAATCATTTTGATATCATCTGCTGGAGATACCTTCAGGTAACTCCGCTGTTTATTTAACCATCATACACACTGTTGTTCAGCATTGGACAGAGGTTGTAGGAATGTGTCAGAAACACATTATAGAGGTAATATTGCTATGTAAAGTATGCATTAGTTTTCACAGTATGGTCTATCAGGAATTCTCTACCATCTTCTCAAAGTCAGTCATTAGACTCTTTGATTTTCTCCGCAGCCGGGTGACCAAAGAAAACTCAGCCGAGCCTGAGGGAGACATCAACCATTAACAGCCAATCAGATTTGTGTACTTTCTTGTTTCCCTCCCAGATCGTGTTCTTGGCTGATCAAAAGGAATTTGTTTGTGAGAAACAGAAACAAGACTATTTCCTATGAGTGAAACACATTTACAGCTCGTTGGCAAAATATCTCTGAGTAACGTGTGATTCTCTGTCATGGCTCTGTTTTACAGTAAATGCCACATGACCATCAAAATGGCTTAATTAGATTGTTAGAATTGTCTCCCAAAGCTATATTTATAATGAAATGAAGACTAGTTGCATTTCAAATCCTTGTACGAACAGAGCTACTTTAACTGAAGAAGAGAACTTTTCTTTCTCGAGTTAATTAAACTGTCTGGTTCTCCTAACATAATGAAATTATTATTTTTTTTCTTAAATGTGTAATTCAGGAGATATTTTAATTTCTTTATTCTTCCTCTCTGTCATAGGGAATATTTTAGTCGTGAGTTAGTGACTCATCGATGGGTTTTCAGTTAAATGTGGCACCTTTCAATTCATTCAGGATGAAAACATATGTATACGAGTGTAACTCTTTGCCTGTCTCCCACTGTCGTGATCACACAGTCATTTCGTCCTGACCATACAGGAGCAGAGTTTATGGACTCTGTGAACTGGAAAAAAATAACCTGGTTGAGAGTTGCATTAGCACTTCCACTTCAGAAATGTGGTGGAAAATTATACCTTTCCTTTCCATAGCCTCCCTGCCAATCAAATAAATTATACCTTGTGTATTATGTGAAGCTTGTGTCTCATAAAATGTGACCAGTTTCATCTTTTTCTGACTTTATATCTCCTCCTCCTTTTTTTATAGATTATGGAATAAATTACCAAAGATTGAAAATATACCTAACATAGCAATTGACCATGCAGTGCTTTCTCCAAATGTGACATTTGTCAGATGGAGAGTTCATCAGGACTGGGTAACAAAGGTGACATTTTATCTATCTAGTATTTATCTATGATATATAAATAAATGAACTAAAACTGAAATAGACTTGTGCAACTAACTCCTTTCTCTGTTTTTAGGCAAAATATTTTCAAAGTTTTCAAGCTGTTGTCTCGTCATCCAATGAGGAATCTGCATCTCTCGTTATGGGTAATTTCTGTTCATCTCGTCTGTTCTGCTTTCTTAGTTTTTTTGGCACATGTTCAGGACAATCAGGATAATAACAAACAATCCAAGTCTTTCATGCTTTCATTATCCCGTCTTGAATCTTCTCCATGACTTTTTTCTGATTTAAGATCCAAATAGAAAATCTCGCCCATTGAAACTGATGGCAGAAAGTATTAAATCCTTTCATTCTACAATCTGCTTTAATTAAACTTCCTGTTGAACATTAGGCAGCCTGGAAGGAGAGCTGTGAGGGATGACTCATGATGACTCATCCATCACATATTCACCAATCAATGCCAGCATGTGTGTATGTGTGTGTATATCTGTGTGTGTGTGTGATCGGCCATGTCCACTTGCCAGCTTGGCCATTTATTCTGATAATGGCTTACCCTTGCTCCACAGAGCATGTTTTGATCGATGCTTGTGGCCTTGTAATGAAATGCTTTTTTTTTTTTTTCCGTCTTGAGGCTGTGTGCTGCCTTTAACGGACGCTGAGCAGCAGCTGAGCGAGATCAGAGAGGCCTGCTATGAAGGGAAGACAAAGAAGGTCCAACTGAGCTGGACTCCACAGGTCCGGGCATCATGTGACCAGACAGTTTTCACAATCTACAAAGGTGTCAAGACATTTGACCTTTGTCAGAAGCACAGCTTGCTGGTCACTGGAGGAATGGACAGACACATACGCATGTGGAACCCTCATTTTTCCGGGTGAGGAACCAGCATTCAGCGGTTTATGTCTTCAAGACAATTAACATAAACCTTAAGAAGCCACCTCCTCCTGCTTCTGTTTTTCTCATTAGGAAACCAACTGGTATTTTAAAAGGCCATCCTGCTCCCATCGTCTACATCTGCATCTTCTCAGAGGAGAGTCAGATCTTCTCTGTCTCCATAGACAACACTGTGAAAGTGAGTCATGACTCCTTTTTAAGTTTCGCTTGTGATTTATATGTTCAAAATTATTTAAATGATACAGTATTGATCTTCGTGTATATGCACAAACCAGGACATTTCACCAGCAGTGGTGGAAAGTAACTAATTATTTTAGCTCAACTTTTGTACGTGTCTTGAGACACACATTTCTATTTCCATTTTCCATTTTTGCTACTTTTTGCATCTACTCCACTACAATTCAGAGGGAAATATTGTACATTTTATTCCACTACATTTATATGACTGCTATAGGTACACTCAAATATGTAATCAGTTCATAAACATGAAGCGTAATTAGAGATGGAACCACTCAACAGTACAGAAAGCTGATATATATGATAGGATATGACCTTTACGTTTAGTTGAATATTTCTTTAGCGTGGTACTGAATTTAATAAATTGTGTGAATACTTAAGCCATCACTGTTCACCTTTTCCCATTTCAGATCTGGGATATTCAGGATCAGTGTTGTCTAATTACAGCAGAACCCACAGCGAGCGGGATTCACGGTGACATATCTGCGTGCTTGTATTCTTCTGCCATGAGATCCCTTTACATTGCAGCAGACTCTATGGCTGTGCTGTCCCTGAAGATAAGGTTGCCTGTCATGCCTTTGTACTTTATTCTTCATCAGTGTACTCTGAGGATATTTTTAAAATATTTCTTAATTGAAATAATTTAAGGATGATGGTTCTGAAAAAGAAAAGATAGCTGATGAATTTAGAGATTTTCTTTTAAGGGATTAAACATTCCACTTTTGCCTGACAGATACAGAATATAATATAAAATAATATAATATTTCTCTTTCTCCAGAGATGGCTGCAGGTCCTTAATATATTCTTTGTGTTATCTTTTCCCTCTGTAAGGCCGCAGTTTCACAGCCGCCTCAGTGTTTCACATAATGAGCCTGTAATGTGCTGCGGCTACAGCGAGGAGTTCCGTCAAGTTGTCAGCTGCACTGAGGGATCTGTGAGTAAATTAGTATTTTACAACATCGCAGACACAGATGACACACTTCACATTTCCACAGAAAAATGAATCTGGTCTTTGTTAAAAGAGGATCCTGACCGATAGATTTATCAGACAGTATAGTACAATAGTACTGAATATCAACTGTAAAGTTAACTCGAAATGTCTCCGGTTTTCAGGTGATGAAAGTTTGGGATTTTGACACCGGGCGTCAGGTCTTTGAGTTTGGTGGCTCACATGACCTTTCTGCTACCACATGCATGACGTTTGACCCCAAAGGGAGGAGGTAGAGTTCATGATGCAGCTTGGGAAAGGTTTCATGAAACATATTTAGCCACTTCTTCATCACATCATAGTTTTGTTTTGTGTTTGCAGACTCCTCACAGGTGGAAAAGATGGTTGTTTAAGGATCTGGAACTTCAACAATGGTCAGTGCCTGAAGACACTAAAGAAGGGTATGTATTGTAAATTTTCTCAAATCAAAGTCTAACTCACTAATCCAGTCATTGTGAAAAATCACTTCAAATCTTTCCTGAAGAAGGTGAATGTCAAGAGGTGTGCGACTGCATCTTTCTGAAAGTTCACAGGAATCTGTGAGTAATGATGTGATATTTGGCAAGTGTTCTTTGCTCGCCGTAAATTTTAATCCATGTTGAGCTTGTGCAATTTTTGTTTGAAGCTATGCGATGTCTGTCGGCCGGGACCGAAAGATTGACATTTACTCAGTGAGTACAAAAGACACGAGTTGTAGGAATTGTGAGTTGTGTGCCGGAAATCCCATTCCAATTATTTCTCCAATTCCTCCATCGTATTGCATCCCATTTGCATTTGTTTACATTGTTATTACCAGCTGAACTCCATTCTGATACAGAAAAACACTACTGATAGTTCACCCCACATGCAGGCTGCTTTCAATTTCATTATAAAACCAGACAATTGAGGAAAAAAACTGTCCACATTTTTTTCCTTCATGGTAGATGACACTTCCCTGGTTAATAGGAATTTCAGTGTGCTAACAGGAAACTCTACCAGCTACTATTTCTATGATCCAGACATAACAAAATGTATTAATATTGAGATGTAAAATGTCTCTTGTTTGCTGACTGTGCATCTGTATTTTGTCAGGATACACCCGAGGATCTTCATCATGTCCAGAGGCCGCAGCCTTCATGGCAGGATGATCTGGTGATTAATGAACAGAAAACTGTCTTGGCAATAACTCTGAGGAAAGATGTGCGGGCAGACCAAAATAATAAGTAGTTCAATGGGCTCCGACTGCGACTTTGTATTCCCCCTGTGACATTTATTTCAAGCAGACTAGATGACAGCGGTAGAAACGCTGGATGGATTCAATCGTTATTTTTCCATTTCTAAAAAGCACAGCTTTCTGTGTTGAAAGTGACAAAAGGACAAATGAGGTGTTTTTCTGTGAACTGGATGCATGATCAAAACCACACTGGGTAAGTGCACAGTGTGTGGGAGCTCTGTAGTTGCTCAATTATCACCATATTTATTTATTATACCTCCTATATCATATTTATCTAAAACAGGTTATTTGTTGCTTGTGTCTACAAATTCAGTTTTTTTTTTGTTTTTTTTTTTGTTAAATTCAGTATTAAGTATTAGCATTTAATACATTTCTGCTTCTACTCCATTACCTTTCAGGAACATTGTGCTTTTTATTCCAGTACAATTATCTGACAGCCATGGTTACACACTATTTGCAGCATCAGATTAAGATCTGAAATATAAACTGAATGAATGATGATAGAAAATATGATGCATGGTAGAGGTATATTTAAGCTCCCAGTAGGAAATAAAGTAGTTAAATTATTGCTACATTTACTAAACATCATTAAAATGCTGTATACACACTAACTTATCAATATGCATTATATAGTAGGAGCGTCTGGCCTGTTGTGTCCATGCTCTGCCTCAGTCATTGGTGCACCTTACAGGGCCGTGAAGATAAAGCCTCCCTCCTGGTTCTGTTTTCACATTACACAAAGGACACTGCAGTCTTTGGTCCTAAGAATCATTTTTGCTGATCTCTGCCCTGCAGCATCGCCTGCAGTTTTTTTTTTTTTTTTTTGAAGCAGCAAGTTACTCCATCTTCCTTTATTCTTCCTTTTTGCTTGTTATATTTTGAGATTTTCTATGACATATTTTGAAATTCTTTTCATAAATATTCAATGGCCCCGTGCTCATATTGTATATATACAAATTTATGGAGTGTAATATATTAGATTTATTGATCATGTTCAGCAGAGTTGTTTCCCATTGTCGATGTCCTCACGTCACATAGCTTTTCTTTGTGTCAAGTCCCAGTGCAGCCAAGCTTTGACCTGTCAGTGTGCCTGTAGTTTATGACAGGCTCTGCTCCAGAGCTGTCACTGAAATGTAAGGATGGTTTTATCACTGACTCAGCTCAGAACACAAGGTGCGCCCCAAATGCCCTACACACTCCCACCACCGCATCTTACAGGGTTACCTCAGTATCTATCCATTGTGAGTTGTCTGTTGCACAAGGTTTTGTTTGCATATATGCTGATACTGTGGTTCAATTCAGAGCAAATGTTTAGCAGCAGGATTAGTGTGTATTTAAAAATCTATATAGCTGATTCAATCCCCTAAAATGTCAAGATTTGTAATGCAAAGCACATCAGATATCTGCCAACACTATTAATGTTCTTTAGGGATTTCTTATTTCTAATCATCGATCATTCTGTCAGAAGGTTTTATATTTGATGGATATCACTTGGAAAAACAAACCACTTACTTAATATGATTATCCAACCTTTAAAGTACACTATTCCCTAAAGGCCAGATTTAATATTTTTTCTGAACAACTACTACAGTGTCAATAAACTCAGCAATATAAGCAGATCTGAGGAGTTGGACAGTGGAATTTGAGATAAATGCAAACTTTGGCATGCAAACATCCTCACAATGACAATACTGCTGATTTTTAGCTGGTATAACTACAGTCACAACTTTAATGTGTTAGCTTGCTTATATTTGCTCATTACATATTTGATTATAGTAACCATGACGTTGGACAAATTAACATTTTAACCTGGTGATGGCACACGAGGAAAAGTCAGGAGATGTCCAACAATCATCAGGATTCACTGTGTTAACACCATGGAGACCTCTACCAAATTTCATGGCAATCAATCCAGTAGTTTTTCAAATTTTTCACAGCAATAGAAGAAAAAGACTTTTCTGCTGTGATGTGACACACACTGCACTATTTTAAGACCTCTTAATAACCACTGCAAATCAACCTCACTTCAATATTTGGTAAAAAAAATAAATAAATCACCAAACGCTGCAATTAATGCAGCCTCATACTCGCATCAGCCCCCGGTAACATCACAGAACAGATCACAGCTCCTTCATCTGATTTTTACATGCATGATGTGGTCAGGTGTCTCTGACAGTAGGACACAGTTCCTTTTTACATGTCGGAGGGAAAATTGATGCACACTAACACTTTATGATCTACTGGAGGAGGTGACGCTGAGTCCCCTTCCATCTCTTTCATTAAGGCTGATGGTTACACTGACCCCCAAAGAGGCCCATTAAGAGAGCAGAAAGATTGCATTTACAGTGGCCAGTAAGAAAAGTAACCCCTTTGATTATCTACAGAGCCCTCTCTTGAAATTGTTTTTCATTAATAGCCTGGAGGAGGAAGATCAATGGGTTGTTCTATATATATTTGAGTCTCTTTTCCTTACCCGTGACGCCCAGGGTTCACTGAGAATTTCTCTGTTCCTCCAGATGGTCAGCGTTGTGTTGCATCTCATTAAAATTTTACAAACAGCCCAGTTCAGCTAAATATTTCACTTTGGCTTGGAGTATAATCTACAGTAAGTTCAATAATCAGTACTCGAGTAAAAAATGCCATCTGCTTTTCCTGGTTTCTGCAGATTCTTGTTGGCAGCGTCGCGCCGAGCAATATTAATATTCCCGTTGAGCTCAGTGAGAAATAATCACATAAAGCGCAAGATGAATGGCTTTGTATCAGCGTGAAGTGCGGCAGCAGGAGCACTGTTTGCCTCGGCCGCCGCGCTCAGGGGTTCTGCCATCGAGGCAGCCGCTGATCCAAAATGCGCGACACTCTTGGCCAGAGAACTGTGAGCAAAATCAAGACTTCAGAGAAAACTCTTTGACATTCATACACAGCTTTGGAATGGGCTGAATCCTCTCAGCTGGTTAATGGGACCTCTTAGCTATTCAGAGAGACATTTCCTTTAATTTCCCTTAACAGACCGGTGACCTTTATGACATGCTCACCTGTTTTATCATACTGAAAAATTGATGTGGTTGAAAAAATTGTTTGGCATTTTGGGAATTAAGCTTATTTGCCTTCTTGCCAAGAGTTAAATAGAAATATTAATGCCACTTTCATGTCTGCGAAAATTTAAACTACCTCCAGTTGGTTTAGCTTAGCATTAAAGCCTGCTGGCCTGGCTCAATCAATTACACTTTAGTTTTTGTTTTTTAAGAAATAAGACATAAGATGTTGCTAGGCTACGCTTTGCAACCACTAACTCCAGCTTTATATCTAACCAAGAGACATGAGAGTGGTATCGTTCTCATTTTTACATCTAACTCTGGGCAAGAAAGCAAATAAGCATATTTGCCCAATTCTTTTAAAAAGTTTAAGGATGCATATGAACTGTATCATTAACACCATATCAGGCTTTGTCTGTTAATTTGGTTTTAAAAGAAAGAAAAAACTTGCCAGTCCTAAAGAGATAAACCTTGAAGGTTTAATACATTTCCACAGCTGGCTAAGAATACATTGAATTGATGGGAAAAGTAATACACTCTGTCTTTTTATGTGCAAACAAAGACAGGAATCCTTCATAGAAACTCGGCCATGAATGGAGATGAAACAGAATTACTGTGGCCTTTTCAGCTGAAAATTCATTCTGACTTGCCATTGATTAACTTCTTTATCCCGCTGTTGTTTGAGAGGCTCACACTTTTCTCCTCTCTCAGACAAATGGCCACAAGGAGGACATCCTTTGTGTGGCGCAGTGTCTGCCGTCTCTCCTCGCCACTGGCAGCTATGATGGAGAGATTATAGTGTGGAGCGCGGTTTCAGGACGTATACAGTGCCGCTTTATCAGCCCTCTGCTGGCTCAACACCAAAATGTTGAAGGTGATTTTGGAGCTTCAAAGTGAATAATGATTATATATTTAAAAATTACACAATCTGAGCATTTGTTTTATGTTTTTTTTTTTTTGCACAGGACTGGATACGAGTGTCCCAAGCATCATTTTCCTCAAGAACTCCAAATTAAAGCACTTTTCGCCAACTACAGCTCTCCTGTCATCTGGGGCCATGGGTCAGTGTTATGAACAGCACTCATTACAACACACAACTGTAATTTACAATCTTCCACAATGGCTGCCAATACACTGTTGATTGTGCATTTTCTCTTTTTAAGGTCGTATAAATCTCTGGAGCGTTCTCGGTGGTGGAAGACTTGTGGGCAGCTTCGAAGCTGTAAGACATCTAACTCAACTAATTTTCTAGCTTTTGGATATCGAGGGACTCAGGATATCCTTTTCTTTTTCTTACCTTATTAAAATGCTGATTAAGCAGTAAGGTAATTTTGTGGTGCGCTGTTTCTTTGCTTAGTTCTAGTTTTTGAACAACTAGCAGGTATCTTCCTCGCAGCTACATAATGCAAAGCAGGGACGCTTGATATTGGAAGGTGGGTGAACATGAGAGCATGAAGCTGAAATAAAAAAAAATCCTAGGAGAGCAAAAATGATAGTAGTTTGGCTATAAAGCTTAAAAACGTTAATATTTTACACAAAAATCCCTAAAAAACAGTGTTTTTATACCTCATGCCTCATTTGTGTTTAGTTACCTAGCAACGTAGCTCTCTACAATTTTAAGGTGCTCTTATTTGAATGCACTTCACGATTGGTTTTTGTATGATAGTATTTTTTGTATTTTGTATTATATTATTACATTGTTTGGAGGGGACTATTATCTGAGGGAATGTATTAAGTCTGTCTGCAGGGAAGGTGACTTTTAGTCTCCACTGGGGAGATAATGGTTAAGTGTTGGTGTTTGATGATGTTTCATATTCTTTTTGGTTTGAGTGGGAGAGAGTCAAATAATGAAAAGTTGGCTGATTGTCATTGCTGTAATTGAAAAGTACAAAAAAATTAGAAATGCCATTCTTTTATGTTTCCACTCTGCAGTCGAGATTCCAGGAAAAGGTTGTAAAACTGGCTAAAACAGAGAAAGACACGCTTGTGTATGCTGCTGACCGGATTGGTTACATCTACGTTTACAACATGGAGAAGTTCATCCCAGGGCAAAAACCACCTACACGTAAGTCACTTTTTTTTATTGCCATTGATTTCAATTAGACATACAGTAGAAACATGAACTAGAAGATTCAAAATTACATTTGAGACAGTATCCCTGTTTGCTTTTGCATTCAGTTGAAAACCTCTGGCGTGCCCACACCAGCAGAATCACTGGGTATGTAAAATACACATTTTATCATGGTTGGTCAAAAATCCATCTGGTCTTAAAGTTCTCTAACACCTGCAGTCAAAAAGCAATTACACTTCAGGTTATGCCCTGTACTCTTAGCTGGTTGTGTACTTAATAGTCCCATTCGGTACATTCTTAGTGGAACCAATCATTCTCAGTCTGGGTTTTTTTGGTGGCAGCAGGAACAGAATAGCTTTCCTCTGCTGTTCTAAAACAAAGTGTAAAAGAGACTGTGTGTGGGAAGGTCTTAAACAGACTATCCGTATAGGTGAGACGGTGCCCGGGGTGCATCTGCCATCAGACGTACCAACAGAGTGGATGATTTAGAGAGTTCTGCCAGAAATGCCTTCTCCCATTTCATCACGTGTCTCTTTATTCTGGTCCAGCCTGCAGATTGTTGACGTTGATCAAGTGGTGCTTACCTCATCCACTGACTACACTGTGCGCCTTTG
Organism: Amniataba percoides; assembly: GCA_037176925.1. Classification (NCBI taxonomy): domain Eukaryota; kingdom Metazoa; phylum Chordata; class Actinopteri; order Centrarchiformes; family Terapontidae; genus Amniataba; species Amniataba percoides. The sequence continues at coordinate 6,387,881 of JBAJHX010000049.1, read as the reverse complement.
GAGTGTGCATGGAGAATTCATAGGTGGGTGTCATTTTGAATCCGTCAATCCGCTCTTTCGAGACATTATTAATGTTCATGCAAATGACATTAATCTTGAGCATGGTGCTGTGCTTAAGGTGGAAATGCTGTTATTTATGAGCGTGTTCGTTTCAGTGTGACGGCACACATGGGTGGATTAACCCACGAAGGGGCTGTGGGGCAAAAATAAGCTGTGGGGCGCCCATAGTCTCCCTCCCCTTCCTCCCACTCTGTGTATTGTGTATGCGCCCTGTAACCTTCAAGTACCCAACAAGTACCGTGCACCCAGCAAACTATGTGGCAGCTTAATTATATTTTTCCTAGAGAGCCGGTAAACAACCGGTACTCCTACGCTACAATACTGCATGGCCCACAGGTCTACACTGTGTCAATTACATTTTATTAAGGACACAAATTCATTTAGGAATGCACCATATAAGCACAATATCAGCTAAAAGAAAAGTCAAGCAGTTCAGTCAGGTCATAGAATTTTGGTGTTTTTCTCACTGCGTATTTGCAATCAACCAAATATGTGTGGATACGACTAATTACTACAAAGCAATTATTACACAGTGAATGTGAAGGAAGAGTTCCTCAGGAGTCTCCACAAGAAATAGTTTGGCACATGACCAAAAAACCCTACATTTTTTTATTTTATAGTTTAATTACACAAAACAATTAACACAAAATTGGCTTAACTTTACCCTTTAAATACCTGTCATATTTGTTGGTTGGTACTCCAGCCACTGCAGCTCTTAGTGTTCCTTTGCACTGTTTCTCTAAATGCAGCTAAACAGCTATGGGAACTTTGAGGCACCCACCCACTAAAAAAAACAGTATCAAATGCTTTATTTAATTCATATATAACATTTTTTTAGTTGGATAGTATTCCTAAATATCAGTGTTTGTATGAAGTTAATGATTCTCAGTTTTAGCAGAGTAAGAAATATCTATAATATATCTTATAATAAGCTCTCATTTGACATTTATTTTTCAGTCTGATTCATAATACATTGGAAATAAAGATTCAGTTTGTCTCTGGCTCTGAGGTGTGCTGCACAGCATGGCACTGCTGCAGAGAGATGATTTCGAATAGATTCAGACATTGTGACATTTTAGGAAGCCACTGTTTTGACCGTGTCACATTCCTTCAGCACTGCACAATTTAGAAAAACATTAAATTGGAGAATTTCTGTCCTTATCCACAGGCACCTTTGGGCAGTCTGAGATCTGGAGCGTCCACACCCCCTCTTCCTGGAGGCATCCTGCTGTCCCCTACGAGGTTCTTATTGATCCTCTCAGTCTGCCTGATCATGAAATTCTAAATGTAAAAACACACTTTTCTGATGCCATCCACCCTGAAAAGGCTGAGACTCGGAGAGAGGAACTAAAGGTGAGCCGCATTATTTCACAAATGATTATCTGAGCTGTGCGGGGTTGGTTCGTTTTCTCTCTCTGTCTCTCTCGCTTCCACATGCTGAACTGAACTGAACTTTGTGTGCTCCTCTTGCGGAATAATTGCAGTCAGAAACTCACAGTAAGCTCAGATTTCCTCCAACATCCATCAGTGACACAGACATTGAGGAACATTAAAAGCATGTCTCACCCAGTGGAACACAAGAGTGGGTGAGTTATAACCATTGCAACGGGAAAGAAAATACTGTACATGTGCAATGCAAGTCTTACACCAGACTCGGTTTAAAGAGTGACAGATTTATATTTAGAGTGAGTGTGTCTCCTTTTGCATTTCAGGCTCTGTCATGAAATTGTCAGGCATACTAACAAGCTATTGAACCACTGCGCTCCGAAAGGCTTTGATACTGTGGAGCCACCGCACACTCATGCCAGGCCTGACCTATCCCTCTCTATTGATCCTTTCATAAGCAGCACTGAGGAACTGGATTCAACTGAATAAGATGAAACTGTATTGATCACAATTGGGAAACTGGGTCATTGCAGCATCCAGTACCACAAAGAAAGGAAAGAAGAGATAGAACAAAATAATATTGAGAATTATTTTTGGGTTTTTTATTTTTGTCATCATACCTTACTGTCTTTTTGATGTGAGGCAAAACAATATATGCATTCAAGTTTCAAATCAGAGATTGTGAGAATAAGTGAACTCGTTTCATTAATCCATATAAGACTGCACAAGTTTCCCCTCTGGAAGATTTCTACAAGTTCTGCGGGATCCACAGCTGTTTGTATTTTAAAAAAGGAGCTGAGTAACCACCTTTGCTGAGTGCTGTTCCACAAAAATCAAGCTGCTCGTATTTGCATTTTGAAACACACAACTGTCCAGGTCCAAACGCAGGTGTGAAGTGAAGGGGGGAAAAAAGGTTTTGAAACTTGTAACCATTAGACGAGAGCAGCAATGATAACTTTGACATTTACAGTGGTAGACTGCGAGGAAGAGCACAATTTCCTCAGTTCCTGAGACTCGAATAGATTCAATTACAACAGGTAGCCAAATGAAACATGTGCTTATTTTTTGCAGATACTAATCTTCAGCAGATACATTGAATGTTTTTATACAGAATGTGGATCTCATGTCTTCTGGTATGTAAGAATGAGAATTATCTTTTAATCATCATTGTTTGAGTTTACTGGTCTGCAGCTTACTGCTTTGGTTCACTCTCACAGCTCTCATAGTGTTGTTTCTGGGTGTAGCAGGCAGCTGTTGTCAGTGAAAAACACTACCTACTCAGCACCAAACAGCAGACAAACAAAGGTATCTGTGATCATAGTGGACAGTCCAGCAGCTAAAGACACGGTTTCCCCAAAAAGTTGGTAGAGACCAAAACAGAGGTAAACAGGTGGACATGCATCCAAACAATTGCTTGTGTTGCTCCATCCACACTTGATTTATAAATACTTTAAACATGAAGCCATAACACCTAATAGATATGTCACCTATATGATGTGTCTGTGTTGTGTTCACGTCATTTTAGTCCCATAGTGCCCCCCAAAAAAGAGTTTAAATGCAGGAAAACTCTCTTTATTCGTTCATTTATTTCATTTCCTTTCTCTTTTTTTAAGAATCACTGTCTGGAACAAAGAATTTAACATTTCTAAGCCAGCTGTTCAGATCTAAGTCTGAAAATATTTCAGCGATAATGGCTTTGGCACATTTCTTTATCTTTAAGATGTGATGAATTATCCGTGTATTGAATGTATTATCTGGGATCTTGTGAAGTACACTGTGTTATTAATAAAAGCCTGCAAATTTTGACAACCATATGTTTTACAAACACATTGTGTTTTAACATTGCGACTTATGCAGTGTGCTTGTTTTCGTTGTTCCCCACCTGGTTTGTAACTGTCAAGGATTTGACAAAGTGAGATATCATCTGTCGCTGGAGTTTGCCACATTATATACCACCTGTCAAGGATAGAGACTCTTAGATAAGAAATAAGATGAATAACATCTGATAAATAATAGGGCAAGTAATACTTTAGAATATGTGACCTTGGAGAATTAAGGACTTTATTCAGAGCAATTTAGGTGCGAGGAAGGAGAAAGTGAGACATATGAGTGTAGGCACAGTCATGTTTGTGCAAGCAAAATAAAATGTGACATAAGATAAGAAAGTGGGAGGATGGGGTGTATCGTCCTGTGTGTATACGACTGCATTTTTCCACAGTCCATCAAGTACATTGTGTCTGTGGTATTTATATTTTACTGGGCTTCCATAGAAAACATGCCCATGGGGAGCTTAAAAACCTGCAATTTATCATCCTTTATGTACACACACACACAAATAAACACACTCACCTGAACTCTCCTTCTCCTCCTATTAGTAGGGAAAAGGGCAGGTGGTTTAATGTTAACAAACAATAATTACAAGAGTAACCCGTGGGAGGTTACACACACTACATTTATTCTTTGATTACAGTAACTATTAGCACTTGGGTGTACCCTATAACCTGATCATCTACAAATACTCAAAGCAACGGAGCCTCTGAATTATTCAGAAAATGCTCAGTGAATATAAGCACCTACTGAGAGACGAGGAGTCATTCTGAGCGTGAATGCCAGAAAAATTCTGTGGTACTGTAATTATAGGTCACAACTTTCTGCAAGTCTGTGCGCCTCAGTTACACCCATGCTGAAGGAAAACAGAGAGATGCTATAGTGAAAATCCACTTTAAACTCACACTGAAGTCTGGTGTTAATGTTATTCTCACAGTTTGTGGCAGATTATCAATATCTATGAACATGAGCGACTCTCCAAAAGCCACGGAAACGAGACTTTCATCACACAAAACATGTCGCTGCCTCAGTGACAATGAACTGAATGCACTGTGCTTCTTTTTGCCAGCAGTCATGAACCTCAGAAAGCTCTGACTGTGTCTGTGTAAAATCAAGCAAGCGTCACTGTCCACAAATCTGCTCTTTCATTTACTGTCACCGGAGAAAAAAAAAAAACTGCAAGGGTGATGCTGTCTTGGTTTGCTTGTTTCTAGCTGTGGGAGAGTCTTGTTCAGAGTCACATTTCTAGCCTGATGTGTCAAAGTGCATCTGAATGAATGCTGCCTTCAAAGAATGTGGGAAATAATGCGTCTCTCGCTGACAGAAATAAATACAGCTGTGAGAGTGAAGCACCCATGTTCCCAAAAGGCCTCAGCGCACAGAGGTCAAGTAAACAACTAATGACAGTATCTGAACAGAATCAGATAAAGATTTCATGTCCTTGAACATAAATTGAAATGTCAAATGAAATGATTATGGTATAATAGACAGTGTGCACAATTTACCGTACTTCTCCATCATTCCAAAGCAAAACAAAGCCAGTGAAGGTCAGCCCTTAAACAATTTCCTGATTTCTATGTGATCTTTACAGCCCTTAGAAAACCATTCATAATAAATGATATATTCTATTTCATAACTGAGCACAAAACACAGAAACACAAGGTCACATATATGCTGAACCTTCATACCGCAGATAAACACAACTCTGGTAACAGAAAATACAAAGCTATGACTGAGCACTGGGGAAGCAGGTGATTATTATAGCCGTTTTTCCTTTTTTTTTTTTTTAGATTTATTTCTCATGCAGCTCACTTTAAAATCAAATTGACATTTTTATATCTAGTACAAGAATATTGAGGAGTGAATGGGAAGTCTTGTTTTTTAGGAAGCATAAGGCGGCCTCAACCACAGGTGCTCTCCATCTCCACGTGCACACTCATTTTCTGGCAGCCACGACTGTTTCCGGTTGTTTGAGTAGACTGCAGAAGGTAGACTGAGGAACACCAAGTTTCACTGCTGCGTCTCTTTTTGGCAGTTTGTCATAAGCTTCCAGGAGACTACATTTTTCATTGAGAGGAAATGACTTTCTTTCTCCCGTCGTGATTTCAATGTGCACGCCGCACCAGCTTCAGGTAACCAGCTGGAAGCAGATGGGCTACTGCAAGGCAAAGTATCATGGGAATAAAGTATATATAAAAAACTGAATTACTGCAATTTAATTTACCTCTTAAATTGTCATTTATAATAAGGCCCAAAATGAACACTTGATTACCATATGTGAATGATTTAAACTGCATTTGTATAGGAGTGATTGTGTCCCAAACTTTGTGATCCATAAGAGATTCACTATAAGTGGTTTATACTGGACCAGTGAGAAAGCCAAAAATGAGCTTTTTTTCCAACTATGTGGAGTTGTTGCTTTGCTCTGTCTGATATGATGATTGTAAACTGAATACATTTGAGTTTTGGTCAGTCAAAAGACAAGAAAGCTATTTGTTGGACAATCTATTAACCAAATTATTCCTAATGATGAAAATAACCATTACTCAATATTTCTAAAATCCTCCCACAGCTGTGTTCAGCCTCTGTGTGTGTATGTGTGTGTGTGTGTGTGTATGTGAGGCTGCAGGTCTGAACAAACTTTACACGACTACTGTGTGTGTATGTTAAAATAAAACCTCCAACAATTACATGGTCCATTTTCTCCGGAGCACTTGAAGGCAGCAGCAGCAGCGAGCGTGCATGTGTGGATTTTTTTTTTTTTTTTTTGCCTCCTCCTCTTCCTCTGCCTCCATCTGTCCGGGCTGCCTGTCAGCTGCGCTCAGTGGACTCATCCCGCCAGCAGAGCGCGTCCCTGCGCTTTGCACGGCGCACGCACAAGGAAAACAAGAAGAAAAAAAAAGGAAAAAAAAAATGGGGATGCCTCCTACCAGAGCACCAACCCACTCCCAGTTCTCCGCGAAACTGTGACAAGGAAAAGCCCTGTTGTGGTGGGGGTGTTTTCTTCCCTCTCGCGCACACCGGCTCTCCGCTCCGCTCCCGGGATGCTGCCGCCCGCAGAGCCGCGCGTCGGGCGCACGGCGGCCGGCTGCCTGCTCCTCCTCTCCCTCTGTGAGTTCTCACTTTTCCCACTCTCGTTTCTCTCTTTCTGTTTGGTGTGTGTGCGCACGGGGGGTTTCTCTCTCTTTTTCGTCTTTTGCCTGGCTCGCAGCGCGCTCAGGAGGAGGAACAGGAGGAGGAACAGGAGCAGGCGACGAGTGGATCTCCATAACTGTTTGAGAAGTGCGGAGCCGTGATCCGCCTCCAACTTCCAGAGGAGTTGAGAGGCGATTCTTGCGCCTGTTTGAGTGTTTCTTTTTGTATTATTATCATTATTATTGTTGTTGAGGCCAGTTTGCAAGCACAGGAGAGGGAATTGAAAGCTTCCTTCCTTTCTCCTCCTGCTTTACGCTTTCCCTGTTGAAATGTGCGACGAGCGGCGTTAAGTAGTTCCTCCTCCTCCTTCTTCTTTTCCTTTTTCTGCTTCTTCTTCCTGACACATCGCCGCTGCGCTGCAGGGGAGTGAAGCCGGAGGATGAGTGCACCTCAGGCTGCAGCCGAGTCGGGCTTTTTCCTCTGTCACTCCGGGAATTTACCGACAAAAGTGGAGGATTATTTAAAGACAGGCGCAGTTTTGTGATCCACGCAGGTTTTTTTTTTTAAATTCCTCTTTTCTTTGCCTTAGGAAGGTGTATAAAAAGAGAGAGAGAAAAACAAACCCACAGTCTCAACAGCCAAAAGAGAGTTTTATTTGACTTTTACTCAAATAATTAGCAGCAGAAACGCGTTAAATTGTGCATAAATTATTATTTTTGTGCACCCTCTCATGGAGTTGATTGCTTAATTGGACAAATAGTTAGTGGATTAAATGTCAAATACTTCATTGGGATTAAATTTCACAGCAATAGAATCAGATCTGAACCCCTCCAGGAGCATGCACAGTGTCATGACAGCTGAGATTGAAGATGTCTTCATGCAGCGTGTCATTGCATATGTATTGAGTGTACTGAGTGATGTGTCACGTCCATTGGGTGGGGTGCAGCTCGCAAGAAGCGTGGCTGCAGCAGCTGTGTGTGTGTGTGTGTGTGTGTTTTTGGGTGGGGGGGGGGTTGGAGCCAGTGGCCGGAATTGCATCCGTGTGCCATGTGGATGTCCTCCCCCTGAACAGAGCCAGATAAATGCTGAGAGCAGGAGCCTTGATAGGACTGGAAATAGTCACAAAGTAATTTAAAAAAAAAAGAAAAGAAAGAAAAACTCCAGAATACACAAGGATCTGCAAATATTTCAGTAATGCAAGAAAGGGCAACATGTGCCTTACTGCAGGAAATATTAAAATGCTGTTGTGTTTAAGACCATAGACCGTTCTCTATGAATCTCAATGCGGCAAGAAATTGCTTCTGGTCACACTGATTTATCATTAATTGGATTGAGCCTGGGATAACCAGTTCACCAACTCTTTTGCATCCGTTTTGCGTCTTTGTACCTGATCATGCTTTTGGTGTGTACGAATCAGCTTTGTCTCCTCTAAGTTCTTTGGGAATGCAAAAAAAGTTGTCCAGTCCCACTTAGGATCACCTTTTACTCTCACTTCATTGTTTCAGTTTAATCAGTGTTTAAATACTAGTTAAGGGGTGAAATGTTCATTAGGTAACCTGAAAGTGCAGCTGCATTAACCCCAAAACTTCTATTCAAGCCTCTGAAGTGTCAGAAAGACAACAGAGTCTTGGCAGCCAAGGTTACTGCTGCAATCTGATGGTGTCCTGTGCACGATGGAAAGCAGTGTTTGTGTGTTTGGCACCAAGTCAGGCACGTTTAGTTGGCCATCAGACTCTGACAAGGCTGCTTGTCTGCCCCCCTACCCCCCCATATGTAATATTCATAGACCCAACATCAAGGCGCAGTCGAGGTCTGGAGAGGGTCCAGTTTGGTGACATTATGGTGCCACCTCTGCTGTTTTTCAACGATGTTGTCCGCGAGGCCTCAGCAGACTGTCATTTTTGATGCGCGTAGGAGCAGTTTGCAGTTGAGTGACGCAGTCGGGATGAGCAGCAGCAGCAGCA
>JBAJHX010000049.1:6338233-6368618 GCA_037176925.1 Amniataba percoides | reverse complement strand
TTTGGTTTTTTTTGTTAAAAGGAAATAAAAATGGTGTTTGGGAAATAGCAGAAACACATCTTCTTCGCTCAGCTGGCGGCTCTGATTGACAGCAGCTGGCAGCTGAGCCCCGTCAGGGCCACGAGACAAAGTAAACGAACCTGCGCTGTAGTCGTGGGCAGACAAACATTTACATGCTGGTTAATGTGCTGCTGGTGAGCAGTTAATGAGCAATCTCCAAACTGATGTTTGCAGTGTAATTTTCCCCCGTGAATGTTTATTTGGTCACTTGTTCAACAAGAGAAGGTGCCGGGCGAGACTGTCTGACTGCAGTGTTACTGTGAAAGATCGAACCTGACACTGTGTTAGGCAAGATCTTATGTTGTGGCTGTGTTGAAAAAAAGTCTCCATGTACATTGAGGGAAGCTGCAATGATATTCTGTTGCATTAACGAAAAGCAAGGGTATGCTAGAGGGAAAAATATTTATTTATATTTATAGAGCTGGAGTGCTGTAGAAAAAAAACATGCAAATTTCAGTTGGTGCACAATTAGTTTTTAATTTGTATGAGACTAACAGCCTTAATTTAAGAAAGTTTTTCTGAAACAGCTTTCTCCATTTGCTCGATATATTTATAAAACTGTGCTCACTAATTTGCTTTTGTAATAAGTATTTGCTAATTTGTTTCTTTCTGTTAAAGTGATCATAAGATAGAGGATTAGATTCCACAGCAATGAGTAAATTCTTGTAACTCTTTGCCACATTTACAGCAGTAAGTCCCAATCAAGAGACTTTTAATCCACAATAATGAGATAAAGTGCAGAAAGCTGGAGGTGTTATGTTTTCCTTGGTGACCAAACTCTTTTTTTTTTTCCAAAGTGCTAAAATCTGGTCAAAAATATTTTATCAGCCATCTCATGTCGAGGCCAGGAAGCGTACTGTGACCCTAAATAACTTACACAGCAGGGCTTGACAGTAACATTTGCCCCATCGCTCGAGGCAACCAGATTTGGACCACTGTCAACAATTTTGTGTGGTCTGGTCGCCTCTGTTGGCAACAGTTTTTCCTGTGCTTAGAAAAACAAAGCCCAATCCCTCTGTGTAGAGTCTTCCAGCTAAATGAGAGTGCCCCCGCTGAACTGCTCCACTGTGTGAGAAATTGTATAATTACGGATGAAAAATATAAAAAATGAACCAATATCAGCTCACAAGATTTATATAAGTAAGACCTGAAGTAAGTGGACCTGAAGAAAAGAAAAGACTTCAATAAAGCACATGACGAAATGAATTTGAAATAAATAAAGAAATATAACAAATGTGAGTATTTTTATCATTGAAAACATATTTGCTCGTCCAGGTAAACACAACATTTAGAGTCACTGGGCTGATAAACAAGAGAAGGCAGCCTCCACTTATCAGACGAGGAAGATAGCAATACAGCAGGTGCACCAGCACAAGAACTAACCCAAAGTCTCCACGATAATATGAGCTCAGAAAATCAGGATGCTGGCAAACCTTTAACAATGTTTACCACATTCTGGACAGGAAAAAAAAACCTTTTTAGACTCACCTTGCGTCCCCACACTCACATTGTCAGGCAGTAGATTAAATCAGACTTGCGGGAGTTAAATATTCAGCCTATTGTAATTTATCCTGCTAATTACATTACCTTGCAAATGGAATATTTAAATGCAGTGGCATTTCTAGCTCCCTCTCACTTTTGTTCTGGATTATTAATGAAGCCAAGTCGCTTGTTCTTAATCAAATCCATTTTATGTTTGCATGTCTGTTACACAAAAGGAGAGGAAGAAAGATGGGCTGCTATAAAGAACATTTTGACATTTAAGGTTGTCTTAACCCATGGATATAAAATCATTTTAGAGTGGACCTTACTTCAGTGCTCACTGCTGTCTACTGTACTGGGGGTAGGATGATGCTTGTTGCTATGGATACCATCCAACCCTATATAGGCTGTATCGTGAGACAATTAATTACATGTTAAAGTTACCTCAACTGAATGCATATAATTAGTCTGTGTCATTTGTTTTGGTTATGTGCATAGTTAAAGTGAGTAACAGCAGCTGCGGCGATGGCCTCACATTATCTATCATCAGCAGTGTTTGCAACTTTCTCACTAGATTTGGTGACTTCTAAGACCCCTTTAGCCATTTTTTTTTGTCAAAAAGGCACATAGTGATAAATTGAGTGAGCTTTAGGGCACCTCGATTCTTTGTCCTTGAAGAAAGTCTAATAATTCTCTGAATGTGCCCTCACGTGGCCGTGGCTCTCTGGACTGACTGTGTTCAGCGAGCAGCACGTTCAACAGACGACCAGCCAGACAAAAACGTGAATGAGCTGTGAATGTGCTTATCAAACAACAAATAACTGATCTCCATTGTTAGTCTGGTGTGCTCCTTTGTTTTTATTCCAATACTTTAATAAGTTAATCATTTAACTTTTTTTTCCCCATCATAATACAGACATTATAAGCATGATTTCACCAGAGTGACTGGATCCTCTCCATTAACTCAGAATCTGCACAACATCCTTGAAGAAAAAGTGTTTGAAATGTAGTGAGTGAGTATTTACTTTGAAGGCCAAGGAGCACATCATTAGCTGCATCATTTTTGTGGGGTCACAGGTTATGTTAGAGAACACGCACTGTGAAGTGTTTCTCTGCTGCGTGGAAGTTGGTTGTGGATGCTTTTAAAGCTTACCTAGCAGATCTGTGCTGCTCTCAGTTAGACTCGAGGAAGTTTGGGTGACTGTAAAACACATTGGTTGGGCCCAATTGTAAAAGCTTTTTTTCTGATATATGACATTTAAAAGTCAAAACTTACTACTTTGACTGTACAAATGTCAGACTGGATGCTAAGCAGGTAAACAGGGAAGTGTTAAAAAGAAATAACAGCACAATCATACGTTTTCTTTGCTTCACTCTGCACTAAAGTGGTCCATTATGGGTCAAATGGTACTTAACTAAAACCAAAAAATAATGTTTGGTTGGCAGGTTGGCCTGTAGAAAAATACATCCTTTGCCAACAGTAAACAGAAGAAGACCAGTCAAGTCCACTTTCTTTCTACTCACGTCAGCTTTCAAGTTACTGTCATCATGTGAAAAAAATATTGGTATCATTAATAGCAAGTTCTGCCTGTCAGTTTTTTGAGTCTTTATGTGGACCACATCAAACCATTAACATGTTTCTTTTAATTTCCAGTTGAAGTCAATAAAATGCAGAAAAATGCAGCGAATAAATCCCGACAAGAATAGCCTGCTGATGTTAATAGGCAGCAGACGTCTGAAATCATTAAGTCATTAAGAGCTTTTTTCTTGTGCATGAAAAGTGGCTATTGAATGAAATTTTAATCTGTCAGTTCTTTTGGCACCCTGACTTGAGGGAACATACAAAAGGCATTTTAATTCTTAAACCTCTCAACAGATCTGAAAGCATCCTCAAAATGAAGCTGACAATATGCACTTTACCAAGAAATCATTTATTCTTCAGTTAATGTCGATGTAGTGTGGAAACATGAATAACTGCGAGCAACTCCTCAGGTATTTATGGTGCCCAAAGTCCTTCTAGACAGCCAGCCGCTGTAAACATCACACATTTTTCCCTCGCTTGTCAAAATTCAGAAAATCCCACAACCTTGAATCATTCTGCCATCAGTGAACAGAAAGCTGATGTGACCTGACAGGTCACTCACATCAGCAGTGCGTCTTGGCCCTCGGGGATTGCGAGATGCAGCGGGGAGCGGGAGCTCGGCCGTGTATGTATGTGAAGAGCTTCCAAATCAAAGGCAGGGATCAAAGGGTTGTCTTTGCGGGTGTCCTTGATTACATAACAATCACATTAAGTAGGTTGAGCATCACTCTCGAGGAGTTTACACATGTACACCTCGTGCCAGGAAAACCTTTGCCGCGGTGCTGGCGTTGTTCTGAGGTTAAACTACACGAGGCGCAATCTCTGTGTCTGTCTGCATCAGTGCTGTGGTGCCACAGATCAAAAGCGCTCAAGGGATGGTGAAACTAACCCCTTCAGATGGACAGTGTAGACTCATAGCAATTCCTTTTTAACACCTATGGGTGTCTGATTCCCGCTGCAAATGGCTGACAGCCTGCTGTCAGATGGGATTAAGGAGAGCGTTACCTGCGTGCAGAAGCACAGAAGGCCAAAAAGAGCCGAGTTCTGTGAGCTGATAATAATTCATCTCTCTGTAATGGAGAAAATGATGTTAGACCTGATCTGAGTTCACTCTGCCGCAGAAAATGAGATCATTTGCCAGAGAAAGATTTGTAGCCCTTGTGCCACTCAACTGCAGGGATCTTTTGAAGTGTAACCAAAGAGTGTGGTTTCAAAAGGTATATTGTTAGAGGGGCAATAAGTAACTTTTTGACCATATAAATATGAGGTCCATTCACCTTGTCAGAAACGGCACTGTTAAAGGAGAAATATGTCTTATAAAATGTCAACACTGTAATGAAACAACTGTTGGTCATCCTTTGTCTTTATTCTTATTTTGATGTGTAAGCACCAAAGACAATGATCCAAAAAGTCCAGGACTTTAATGGCTTTTTCTCAACAAAGTCTGATATTTGATAAATACTTAAAACGTTTTTTTTGAATGTTACTTTAATTGATAATAATAATATGTAAGGTGATGATTTGACATCATGTTAGGATGTTTAATCTCACCCACAATACATCGGAGGTTCAATATAATGTAGGTCTTTCATAGAAAATTTTGCTGGTAAACATGGAAAACGTGGAGAAGGCATGAAAATGAGTACAAGCACATAATTCAGGGAGCATAAGCAGGTGCTCAGACTCAAAAATAGCATTGAATTAATAAGCACAAAGGGCAGCATTTGCGAGAGGATGAAATATCATCCCAGAGGTCCAGTTGAGTAATTCATCCACAAGTTTGAAGGCTAAGCAGACGGCAAAACACAGCACAGCAACGAATATTTTATCCTCCATCTTAGCGATCAGCGGATAAACAACAATAAGGAACTGTACGAAGTAATCAATTTTACAACAAAATGTGCACTGGCATCAGCCAAAGTGGAGCCCTGCTGGATGATGCTGTGCTGTGGAAAAAAAGCTTGAGCCAGGTTAAACTTCTCTGCCAGATGACCCTGTGCTTTTTGCCAGAGACAGCTGCGTTGGAGGGCCTGCTGTGCCAAAAATAGTGGTTTGAATTGAAATGAATGAGGAAACTCCTGATCTACTCCAAAATGATGTGTAACAGCAGCGGAGATGTCTACATTTAGCGATTTCTCATTAAAGCCTCATTAAAAGCTGCCATAAAACATTAGGTTTTATTTAGGGTCATGTGAAATCATGTATCAGACACACACACACGCGCACAGCTGCACACACACACAATCAATATACTTGGTAACGTTTGAGCGAGCAGTTAATTCATCACACCGGAGGTCTTGATTTATTTTGTTTGACAGTGACAGTGCCGTGGTTTTCTGTTTCCTCTCTGCCTGAGTCGTGCTGCAGGAGACAGCGTGAAAAACTTTGCACCTGCCACTCTTCTGTCACAACAACCATATTCACCCAGACAAACTCCCACAGTCCTGACTTTCTGATTAGTTTCCCCCCTTATATTTTCTATGAGTAATTATCTGATAACGAGTCCGATTCTGCGGGCTTACGAGGCGCACTTTTTTCCTCGAGGTGTCTTCTCTCTTCAGCTAAGGAAATGATTTCAGAGGAGTAGTGTGTGATGAGATGAGACAGAAGCCTTTTGGGCATGACTAATGCTACTGAGTCCAATTAAGCTGATGTCTTGTACCCACTGAATTAAATCACCCTGATATGATCTCGTCTGCCTGTGCATATATTTGCCTCTAACTCTGATCACCTGAAAAAAATAAGAGGAGGCAGAGAGCCTTGCATATGCGCCATTCCTCGTTGTGCAGATCTTTTTAATTGGGGAACTTCCCACTATTATTTCTAACATCTGACAATGTGCCCGCTCGATGCTTGTCAGAAAGCTCGATTCAGGATTTGATTAATATAATAGGAGAGACAGGAAAGTGTAGGAAACGCACCCTAAAAAGAAAATAAATGATCCGAAGTCATGACTGCTGCAGGAAATTGACTAAATTAATAGTTTGTTCGCTGTTACGAAATTTGCCCGCCCTCTGAATGTGCTGAGATTGCGGGTTGCATGTAGGCAGATCCACACAACTGCCACCAAACTACAGTGTGCTCCCTGTAACCACTGCGCCACACCCGCTGAGAGTGAATTTATGGCTTAGTTAAGCTCTCTGAAGGCTGCAACAGCTTGCCAGTAAAATGATTGTTAGTCTAGAGGAAGTCATAAATCAAAACAGGCCTCGGTTTGTCATTATCTATTAATACTCTGCCGCTCTAGAGCTCTGGAAACAGCCAGGAATCGCACATTCTCGCCTTTCTCCCAAGACTGAAAGATTTCCTGTGAAAGACGGAGGTAAAAGACAGCTCTTCAAAGTTTGCTCAGCTTGTGATTGATTTACTCATCCCTCCATGGTCTGCCGCGTGCGCTGACAGCTCTGGAGGTGGAACAGCGTCGAAGGCCTTAATTGAGCCGAATGCACACTGCTTAAATGCTGCAGGCGCAAAACCCACACAATTAGAAAGGACTAATGACGTGGGGTATCGCCCATTATTTCTCCAAATAACCCATCGGGCTTTCCATATTTAGTATCACTAAGCCTTAATTAGTGATTAGGAAGAGGAAATTGAGTATTTAGCTGAAACTGAGCATCTTCACGGAGGACTTTTTTTTTCTTTGACAGTTTTTCTACATCTTTTGTTAAAACAAAAAAGTGGACGTATGTAGGTCATTATTTGAAGATGTGTTTTTTTTTTCTTCTTTTTTTTGTTTGTAGCTGTAATTATTAATACGTTTCTCTATCTTTGCAGAGCCAAGACGGTATGCATGTCATCCACAACAATCAACTGGGTGAGTCTGATGTCTGTTTTTTTCTTCAGTAGTAGCTAAAGTAGGAAAACAAGATAATAAAAAGAAGGAAAACAAGAAAAATCAAATCCTTATGCTTTAGATCATAACCCAAAAATGACAGTTTGAATATTCTGTACATGTGATGAGCCAGAGAAATACTTACTGAAAAATAATAAGAAATAGAAGGTAGCAAATTTGCATTTAGGAGGGACCCTGAAAGAAATTCATTGTGTTCTCTAAGTACTTTTATAATTATCCAGTGCATCTGAATTAATTACAGGGTGCAGATAGGAGACAGTAACTTTAATAGCCATGTCATGAAAACGTGACATGTGGCACTTAATGGAAAATATATAGAAACAATAATTAAAAATATGATGTACTGGCATTATACTGTCATTCATGTTATGGTAGAGAACATAAATGCTGGTCAAGGTACTTTAATAATCTCAGCTTTGATTAATACAGTCTCACAGTGGATGTTTTTTATAATACTGTGTCATCTTTTTAAAGACATACAGAAATCAAGTACTGACATAACCTCATGTTTTGCCCCCCAGCAACAATAATATATATTATGTATTTTACATCAACTACAAGAACAAGAAATTTAAAAATACATTATAGCATAGCTAATTTCATTGCGGTATCAATAACATTAACTTTCCTTTCTCAATTAGGATTTTTATATCCTACAAGTATTAAGGGTTAAATACTCTCAGTATAAGTCTTTAAAACACAAATTCTCTCAGCCAGTAACCTCTGCACAGTATCCAGCAAGTTTTCAATTGACACTGCATATAATATAATGATTATGTTGTCATTTTCAATCTTCAGTCCATTTTAAATTGTATGCGTATTTATTTATATAAATTATTTTACTGCTGTATTTGATAGAACCTTTGCTCAAAGCTGCTATTCACAGAAGGTCACATTTTGGACTTGTTCTTTCTTTTGCTATCCGACTCAGTCTGCATCAGTGGAACTAATTTGCAATATTGGACGACATTCAAGGGAATGAACTATTACTGAGTTTCTTTTTTTTTAGTTTTTAAGGGGACTGTATGCTGAAAATATTGAAATGCATTATAACTTGATATCATCATGAATAGTAAATCTTGAAATGAAGAATGTTGGACAGTGTGGAATTTAAATGGCATAATGCTATTAAGTGACAATAGTAATAGCGCTTTTGTCTGATGCCTGCTTTGAGAATGTAATCTTCAAAGTTCCTATGACTTTTTCATAAATATAGCCCCATCTCTTTATCGATTTTACAGAAACCAGGAATTTCATAAGTAGAGCAAATAAAAAGATCTTATGCATGCCTTTCATGCTTCAGAGGGCTCACACAATCACCATCTGAGAGTGATTTTCGGGAGCCTGCAGAGGAGTTTGGAGCCAGCTTTCTGGACCTCTGCCTGTTGTTCATTCAACTGGGTCACCACAGACGCAAAAGCACACAAAAGCAACTTCATAATGCTCTCATTTGGCACCTCAGCACAGAGAGGAAATACAAACAGACAGCTATCTGAAAAATGGAGCTTCACTATCTGGCACCGCCACAGTAATTCCCTTTGTCACACCAGAAAAGCTACGCTCGCCTGCAGAGAATATTGTTTGTGGGCAGGAATTCAGAAGATGAAGAAAGGAAAGTCGGATTTTCTATTGTTTAACCAATACAGCGGACATCAAAAGGTATAACTTGCCTGTTTATTTTAAAGGAGCTGCTGACCTTTCAGAAGGTGCTGGAAATAATCCCTCAAACAGCTTTTCTTTTCACCCAGTTGCCAAATCTAAAAAGAACAATGTCTCATTTAAGTCTGAATTAAATGAACCAGTATATATGGTGCATTCACACTGTGGGTTTACATTATTACACATCTTCGGATCAAACAAAAAGCACTGTTGCGTCATCCAGTGAAATACCTCAGGAAAGGCCACATTATAAAGGTACATTATTGGATTGTTAAAATATGAGTGTCATGTATGGATGCATATGTTGTCTGTCAGTGCTCAGGGCCACAAGACCGTACTGAATTTAACATAACCTCTTGCGGCGCAATCAACAAATGGAATCAGAAGTACTCTTTCTTTTTTGATTGTAGCCTCACAGTAGTAGCATAAGTGTTAGCAGACTGGAGGGCAGTTCTGCAATTGGCCATTAAATTTAGTTTATAGATGTAGAAATATTCCTCCTGAAACTGCATCGCTCTTCTCCTTCTACTTCGTCTTCTTTAAATGAGTCTGTATCAAGGGATATCAAAACAACACTGTATTCTGCAGCATCACAGAAAGAAAATACAATAAGCATAATAGTAACAATAATAATACAAATCTAGTGAGGCCTTTGGCTGTCTAGCTCAATCAATTCAGTCAATTCATTTCATTTCCAGGTTCGTAGTCTGACGAAGTAAAAGATAAAATGGATAAAATTATGTTTTATGGGCGCAGCAGAGGAGTCACAGTGATGAGCAATAATGCATAGAAATAACTTATTTGATTCGACCAACTTTTTAAGTATAAAAGATGGTTTCCGATCATGTTCAGTGCTCTGACTCACTGCTCCTGGTTTGATGCACATGTTCAGTATATGGCGGTGATGCATTTGGACAAAAATAGCTGTTAATTGAATCAAGAACAGTCTGAAGTTTTGAACCTGATTCAGACATTTTGATGTCTTCTCTGCCAAGCTCGGCTTTTTAAGTAAGTAGATCCAAAGCAATAATGTTCTTATCTCTTATGTAATGTCTAAATGAGGCAGTAAAATCCTGTTGGCCATTCACCCAGACCGACAGTAATGTATTACTTACTTTACTATTAGGCTGATTTTATGTTTTGTGCCTTTAAATTTAGTCCGTTAATGTATTTCACTGACTTCTTTCATTTTAGTCAGTGCAGATATACACATTTTCATCTGAGATATCACAGTTGGCTGCCTCTTTATAAAATCTGAGCCTCTTTCTATCAAGATTTCATATTGCGGCTTGTTCCTAAAGGATTTCAAACTGAGGCCCTCTGAGACTGGTAAGGAAACCACATCCTTGTACTTTAAAATTCAGAAGATCCCACTTTTGAAATTGAGTTTTGTGGGTCGGATTGTGTGTTCCCCCCCACTAATAGGGAGACACTGGTTCAATGAGCAGGAATACAATGGAAGAAAGTAAACAAAAGGTTCAAATTAAGGGTACACAGTCTCCAAGTGACTGAATCTACAAAAGGTTTCACAGTTTTTACAATTTTCTCTGGTCATCATGATTGTATTTATTTAAAGAAAACCTCTTGGTTGTATTACATTATGGTCTAGTGGCACTACAGTGTCAGAGAAATAGTTTTTTTCAGCCTCTTCTACTCTATTTTCCCTGCAAGTTCCCCTGGGCAGGGCCACTACCTGTGTTTTTTTGCATGATTGTTGAACCTGTACTCCTTGACAAAGGCAAGAGCACTAGATTCACAGATGTTCACTATTTATGTAGGAAAAAAATGACCTGTAGGTTTGGTTCTTTATCTCTTAGAGAAAGAAAAATGTTCCAGCGAACGTAAGGTACATCACCAAAAGCAATTTTATTTTAACATGGATAATTTTTTTCTTTATGTGTAGTGTTTGAATGAGGTTGAGGGTGCTGAGCAACTCTGTGCCACAAATATTGCTTGAGAGCAGAGAAGGTGTGCCAGGATTTAAATCAGATTATCACTATAACAATAATTAAGCCCAGGAAAGCGGTGCTACCGTCCCCTCTGCAGCTGTATAATATTCATGAAGTGGCTTAGAGCCAGCTTCTTCAGACCAGACGGATACATATTGTATCGTCAAGCAAGTACAATGTTCACAAGATGTTGACTGCGAATCAGCTGACGTACCCGGTGTATTTACTTTCCTTGATTTTCTTTCTCTCACCCTCTTTCGCTTCATCGTGCCTGGCTGCATGCCAAACGCTATTGTCCCTGCTTTTCTTAAATCATTATTCCGAGCACGGCTGATGACTTTATTCTCCAATTTAAAATAGCACCACACACCCATCCTCAGAAATGTCCCAAACAGCTCTGGTGTACTCAGAGTATGAAATAATGCATCTTCTTAGAAAAAAAAAAAAAAAGCTTTTCTCAAATTAGGAGAAAACAAACTTATTTTCAAGTGGTGTCTCATCCATTTTTGAAATACTATTATGGGTAATGAATGAGTTTCATAAGCAAAACCTGGAATCTGTACTGCGTTAATTGCCTCAGCTTCCTGCATTATTAATGCTAAGTGAGGTTTAAGGGTTGAGTTCAGCACTCATTAGTCTTCAGCAGAGTTGTCCATGGAGTCGCGAACTCTGGAGAACCTCTAATGAGTGTGATTATCACGGGTTGGAGACCCTTTTTTCTAACCTTTACATGTTGCATCTGCCGTGTGATTGTTTTGCATGTGTGTTTTTGCGTTTCTACTTGGAGAGAATTGTAATGAGCTCATTTTTACAGGAGAGTGACTTTTCCCTCTCATTTCTTCCCGCTTGTACATATCTCACTCTCTCTCTCTCTTTCTCACACACACTTCCTATTTTTTTTTTTGCAATTGTGGCGCATCTCCCTACGTATCTCTACTGGTTTGCTTCCTCATTTCACTCCCTTTCAGCCTTCCCCCTCTGTGCTATTTTCCTCTGTGTTTTACTGAGAGATATTTATGACGCTGACCTTTTCAGCAGTAAGCTGAAAGTTAAATACACCATGCTCTCTATTGATCTTGTACAAAGCAATTAAAAGTCTGTATTAATATGAGAAGACGGCTGATAGAAAATCATTTCACTTGCTTCGCGAAACACAGGGACGTGACACACCAGATGATAGCCTCTAGGGAAGGTAAATTATTTTTATATACCTAAATCAAACTCTCAACAGCCTAAAAAGTTGGCTATATTGAATTTGGGCTTGCAGATTGAATATCACCGGATGTCTGCGGATTGGCTATTAAATCCTGGTGCTGTCTGGCGTGACGGTCATGGTTAGTTTAGCCTGGAAACTGCAACCCAATTCTCCGCGGTGTCGTATGTCTCTTGGATGCACCGATTTGGACGTGTGGAGGGGAGGGATTTTTGGGGGAGAAGGATGATTCTGGGCCGTCTTGTCTCGGGGAGTCCAATGATGTGAATCATTGGAGTAGAGCAGGTTTTACACAGCACAATCAGCTGCTGGATGGGGAGTCATGCCTGCCGACTATGGAAATAAGCTATTGACATCGTCTGTCATCTCTGAATATGTGCTGGCGATGAAGAGCTCTGGATCCGTCATGACAGTTTCATTGTTCCCATAGCAGCCTAATGGCCCCACTTGCAGAATCTTATCCCTCTAGACTTTTGCCGACGTTTGTCATTGAAATTGCACTATTGATCTGCTTTCGATCCTTACGCTCCTCCTTTTTCTTTCAGAATACTGAACTAGATTTAGAATCCTGCCCTCCCAAACTTACCCACACATTCATTTGTGCACTGTCGACTTGCTTTGCCACGGACA
The DNA here is from genome assembly GCA_037176925.1 of Amniataba percoides. NCBI lineage: Eukaryota > Metazoa > Chordata > Actinopteri > Centrarchiformes > Terapontidae > Amniataba > Amniataba percoides. The sequence goes on along the minus strand of JBAJHX010000049.1, from coordinate 6,356,187 downwards.
TGTGTTTATTTAACTGTGGGGATGGAGATACTCTAGGCTGAAACGAAACATTCCCGTGACAGCTCTGGCGAGTACACACACCTGCTCTGTGACACTGATGGAGATGACAGAGCTGCAGGAGTGCCTAGAGGTCAGTGGGCTCTCAGTTCCTCTGCCACTTGGCAACGTCTGCCGTCCTGCTCTAAGGAAGTGTCACTATTGATTTGCGTCAATGAGGTGACAACACTGCAGGGCCAGGCCACTACCGGAGCGCGCAATTTACATTCAAGTGCAGATATTTACTACACCCGCCCACATGTGCGCACACACACCTCCGATACAAGCAGCGTTTCAGTTTATCATCCTTAATTCTTTAATCGGTCTGATCCTCTGCCCCCTCATATTCAGACAAGACATGGAAGTGAGTGCACACAACACTCAAAGACTTCACACAGAGTTTGCCATAGAGCAGATGGTCTTGGCGTTTAAAAGAGTGGCTCCATGCATCGAGAAAAGCATCAGATCAGAGAGGGAAGGAGGCACAATTCTCCTGTGTCTCATTTCATCCAATATATTTCAAGGCTGATACAGTCTTTTTTTTCCCCACGGAGTGCCCTCTGTGGAATACTGAATGAGTGAGGGGAGATAAACGAACACTAGACTCTTGCTTTCTAGTTCCATCAGCCTGGCAAAATAAAATCATCTGTTCCGAGGTGACCGAGGCTTTGGCTTCATCTCCCCAGGAACCTTCAGTCCCTTTCATTCAAGGCATATTATTTTCAGCCAAGACCCATCCTCGGATAATTTCATTTAACCACGAAAAAAAAAAGCGCTTTGTGTCATGTTTGGCACTGGGGCACAGCTTCACATCTACTATTAAACAGATGAATTGATTGCATTCTTTCACCTCTGGGGGTACTGCTATTAATACAACAACAGTTTAATACCGCATCACCAGTGTGACAAATGTGAAAGCAGAACATCTAAGCAAACATTTATTCACCTTGTCAAGGGCCCAGTCATCCTATCAACCATTGCTGCGCCCGCAAACTCCCAAACACACACCTGGCAACACGAATACATTGGCAACTGCTAAGTAAAAAGCAAACTAGCAGGCAAGCTTAAAAAAACATCTGCTACTTAGCACTAAACACAGAAGAGGCTGATGGGAATGCCATTAGTTTAGCCGTAAACCAAAGTATCGGACAAATTAAAATTTGTCAGGGGATCACCAGAGCTATTAAATTCACCCTGAGGGGGGGCGTTAACGTCTGTGCCAAATTTATTAGCAATCCATCCAATTGTTGTGGAGACATTTCATTAAGAAACACGAATGTTGTGCAAGAGGAAAAGTCAGGTGTCACCAAAGAAGGAGTCTGATCTAAAGACCTGAAATACCTCCTGATGTATCAGATGGCCCCAAATATCTCCAGAAGTTAAAATGACTCGCAACCTCCAAGTAACTGTCTACCAAACCTAACCCCACAACATCCTCTAATAATGTCCAGCGAGGTGAATACAAATCACTTATCATGTAATATTATTCATATTCTCCTGAGCCCAGCGGCACCCCGATAATCTCACCTTTCCACTAAAAATGTTCTTTGTGTCACAAAAGGCAACCTTTTAAATCTATAGCCCTATTAAATACAGGCAGGGCTATTGATTGCACATTCGTAATCTGGCGTGGGCTATCGTGAGTGCCGGGGGAAGTGCACAAAGGCGATTTTTACCTGAAAGGCAAAGGACACGAGGAGCGATGGAGGTGAAGGAAGGAGGGCACTGTAACGCGATTTTTCCTTTTCCCCTTTTCTCCCCGTTGTTTGATGATTAATCCAAACTCATTAGCGTGAAGCGGCGGCCAGTGAATTCAGTCTTAATTAGTTTCTTTTTTTACCCCTCGTTCCCCTTTGCTTTGACATGCGGTACGTGTTATCTACACAATGAGGGATTGGCAAACCGCTTATCTGATTTTACTGTTCTCATGCAGCCGGTATTATTGCTGTACTGTGCAGTGTCAGGAGGCTGGTACCTCACCTGGGGCTTTAAAACGCACTGCTTTATGTGAAACCGAATGCACACACACGTATACACACACACACAGGCACACACACAGTGATTCATTTAGCAAGCTCAGCAGAAGGGCATTTAGAGGTGGTGTAGCGGTATTCGCTCTCTAAGCTCAGCTCTCGGCAGAGGTTAGATCTGTTGGGAGATGGACATGCCGAGATTTAGCAAGTAAATCCCCCCCTGCACCAGAGCTCCAGGATCAATGGGATCTTTGTTATGAGCGGCGCAAAGGAGCGACACACCCACCAACACTTAATTAAAAAGATACTGACACAGATACTGTATTCTGACATAGTGTCTGCCCATGACCCCGCTGCTAATATCTGAACCCAGGGTGTGGGAAAAGGTTCAAGTGGTGTAATTGAAGAGGAGGCAATCCATCTAATCCTGCCATTGTCAGCACTCGCCCTTCCCCTCTTTTCTTGCATTGCTTCTGCACAACTATACCAGTGGGAAGATTATAGACCTGTCAGCAGTGGCCGGTACTTATTTATGTTTTGAAACACAAAAAAATACTCTTACTCAGCATGTTCTGAAAAGCTTCATGGGGAAAACTCATTCTGGTAATCATAATTTATGACGTGGTAGACCCTTTATGGCTGTGTTCTGTGCAAATATTTAAGTAGCTAATTAAAATGTCTAAAGCAAGTGAGCATTATTTGGCACAAGGCCTGTTATGTTCGTTTGAGCTCAAATTAAGAGCACGTATGCGCTGAAAAGCTCCGCACGTCTCATTACCGGGAAGTTTTTGGGCTTCCTGTCATAGCAGAAAACTCTGACATCTTTTCTGCTGTTCTTCTTACGTCACACCTGGATATTGGCTCCTACCTCCCAGCTCTAAATCCCCGAAAAGCCTTTTTGTTGTCACAGTCATTCCAGCCAGGTGCTGCAGACTTCATTTTGATGTGAAGGACAGCTTACAGGATTTAGGAGTTGTCAAATGTAATTGTACAGAGCCAAAGACAAAATGACAGATTTTTTTTTTTATTCCCTCCCCCCCAGGTCTTTTGGTCTAGTTTAGATTGTGCTGGTCGTGAGAGCCACAGGCTTTATGTGGACTTGTTTTTGCAGCCAATGTCATTCTTCACTGAGCTGTGTCACTATTACTGCCCTGTAAATGGATTTCACATGAAGAGGAACTGCAGCCAGGTCAATGACAAAGATGGTATCTAAACATGCTGTCAGCATTGAAGTGTCCTGTATTAGCAGTTAGCCGACATTATCGAGCTGGTGGCTCCCAATTAACCTTGGCCTTAATATGCAGGAACAATACTGAGTTTCACTGACAATGCAGTTGTGTCGCTCAGCCAGAAGTGGACAGCTGGGCTGTGTCAACCTTTAGGTGTTATGTTACCTCAGAGAAAGACTCTTCTGACTGCTAATGTTTTAGGAAGTAACACAGTCTGGGCTGTGACATTTACATTTTCTCTTCCCAAGCCAATTAAGCTCTTGATGTGCTGGTTATTATCACCAGGCCAATAATGGAGATTAGCAAAAATCACCTCAGTTATTCCGACCGTGGCTCTTATCTTGTCTTGCTCTCAGAAGGTCATCGATTGCCATGATCCTTTCTCACAGTATGTGAAGTCTCACATCTCTGTCCTTTGTGTTTCTCCAGACCTGCGGGAGATAGTGTTTGTCCTCCAGAGTCAAAGCAACTCCCACCATGTGAGGCAGGCAGAGAGACGGAGAGCAGATTTACTGAAGCAGGCACAAAGTCTCACTGAGGTAAGACGCCAAGACGCCTCTCGTTCACACACACACACGCTTTTATTTTGGCATGCAAAGACACACTAAAGCTCACATGCATTTTAGAAAGAGCGTGTTGGTAATGAGCTTCACCAACAGCAAAAATCACATCTGAATATGAGCTGTTGTAAGCTGTATATGTTGCCACATGGTGTCAGCACTGATTTTTAAAAATTATTCAAAAACTTTTTTTTTTTCATTGGAAATTCATTTGGGACAGGATTTCACTACATAGAAAAAGAAGCTTTTCCTAGTGTTTGCCATTTGTTACACAATTACTCAAATGTCATGATTTTAAATATTAATAGTATGAAGAATTATTAATGGCACTCTCCAAATTAAATCTCTAATGTACATTGAAGTCCGAAACTTGAAAGTGTACTTTGAAATATGCAGCATGCTCTGCTCCTTGTGACAGCAAATCATGTGCCTCCTTATAATTTGTATGTATTTTGTAAATCCACACATTTGTGCAGCTTTGATGATCAGATACGTATCGCTCCACTCAAGAAATCAACCTCCCATTTCTGGCATCTTGTCAATAAATTTTTAATGAGAAGTGATGATCATCCACAGGCATATGTTCATCCTAATGAAAAGTTTAATTCCTGATAATGATTCAGATATCCCAAAAAAGCATGGAGGAAAGAAAAACTAACAATTTCTCCTGGGACATCCACTTGGTATTTCATGCAATTTGTAAAATTTCAGTAAGCATGTCAGCATCATGTCACAGAGAGACACAGAGCACATTTACAGGTCAAACCCTTTGCTTCTGTTCGTTAAATCTCGTCGGGGACAGATGAATTGTTGTGTAACATGTGAGTTATATTCTGCTCTGCTAAACAGTAAATGCAGTACCACTAATGACAGTATTAGTGGTACTGCATTCAGTTAGACAAAGAAACTCCTCGCTCTGTTTGCTGTATCAAGAGACCAATTCAGATCTCATATTTTGGTTCATGTTTTTGTGGTCTTGGATTTAGTTATTACTTACTAAAGTTTAGTGCTGTGTGTAATATGGTTTGAAGTTAATCTCACAGTAGCCGTACCATGCTCATGGAAAATTATTACTCACCCTGTTGTCTTTTTTTTTTGTTTTTTTGTTTTTTTTTGTTAAAAGAACCTGGAAATCGTGTACTACACTTTAAGCAATACAAAGTCCAAAAACAAGTTATCCAACAGCACACTTCCTTATTTATTATTATTCAAATCTGATTTTGCCTACAATTTGGAAAGATTGTTTCATGTTTCCTGTAATGAATAGTGGCATCAGTTTGTGCCAGTGGATCATATTTGTCATGAGAAGATTTAGTTACACTAATGGGCATCAATTTATAAGACGAGACAGACTTTATGAATGCCACATCATGTTGTGTTTGCATTTATGATCTCAAGAGATGTCCGCCGTTTTAGGAATCTGTTGCATGCAATTACACAAACCAAGTCCGGGGAGAATTTTAATCAGCAACTCAAAGAGGCGGCCAGAAAGGTTAGAAGGATTTTCAAAGAGATATAAGACCAGATGATCAGAATGAGTTATCTTCACAGAATCGGAGTGAAAATGCCTTTAGCCTCAGGTGCTCACAGAGAGCACCCGCTGCTGAGGCTGCAGCGTGCTTACTTTTTTTTTTTTTTTTTTTTGTCTATTTAAATTATAGAAGATGTTAGAAAATATTGTATTTGACTTGAATCTGGATCCATATCTGTCCAGATGATGATCACAGCAAAATCCAACATGGTGGCAGGCATTAAGAATAACTAAGAGACACTAATAGAAATAGCGAATCTTCCCACTGTTGGTCTCGGCTGCTTATGGAGGTCATATAGATTATTAAATCGACCTGTAAAAACTAGTACTTTTAAGTTGGATTTTTTTTATTTGGGGTAATATGATGCACTGTTCTTAGATCACACAGTGTAAAACATAGTGTTTTTTCCTCCATTCAGCTAAGAGCAGTGGTTTCACACTCGAAACACTAAATAGCTTTATTGTTGACTTGATTGTGGGTTTGAACTAATTTAATTTGAGTAATGTTTTTCACAATGTGCTGTTAGAAGTGTGACAGTACTGACAGTTACATCTTTTCAGTTGCAACTGTTGTTAAAACGGCTAAGTAGCTTTGAAACTAAGGCTAGTAATTACCAGCCATTGTGCAAACTGTGTCTAAATGATGGCGTACTGTTAGTGCTGGATTTCAGGGAATAAAAATGTAACAAAAATAAAACATAAAACAAATGAAACTCCGGCTGCTGTGGTAACATTAGAGTCTAGAGATAAAATTCAAACTCTCCAATTCATCTTATTTACTACCACCCCCACCGTCTTAAGCCTAACATGAGTTACAACCAGCCATCCAACACTTCACTCCCACCTCCCAGGCACAACACACACAAGCTTATAATGCTGCTGCTTAAAAGTCTTAGAGGGTGTTCCTGGGATAGTGAAGGAATAAGATCAAAGCCCAGTAATACAAGAGATTTGCTTAGCTGTGAAACATGTTTGATGTACAGTATGTTGTGGTACATTGCCGTGGAAATCTTTGCGCTGAGCCCTTTAATGTTCTGAAAGTATCTTGGAATCAGTTTTGAGATATGCAAAAAGACATTAAAGAACTGAAGTAACCTCAGTGTATCTAGTCTTAAAACAAAAAGGGAGGCTCAGATTTTTGGTGTAAAAGTTATCAACCAGTCACACTTGGGGTTCATTTTCTGTAGGTCAGGGGGAAAAAAAGAGCACGATAATACAAACATATTTGATTTAAAGCTTCTTACATGGTTTGAGGCTGACGTAGTGTCAGTGAATATGTGAAATTTCAGGCCGGCATCAGTGATAGATTTAAGAAGATTTACGACTCGATCGCTGTACCTCAGAGATGGAGGAAGCTCGTGCACTATCAGTATTTCTGTCTCTGAGTCTTTTTTTTCACCCGCAGCAGATATTTCCTCCGACTGTGGAAGGTTTTGTGATATCCGCAGATTTACACAGACAGGAACTTGTGTATTCTGCGTGGCGGCTCGCAGCCCATGTTCCCGCAGTCTGACACTCTGCCTTCTGGGGGGAATCCGCGTTACATTTATATAGTATTTTTGTCATTTAGCCAATGCTCATATTCCACAGAGGCTCACAAGTACAAGCGAATGAGATTAAACTGGAAAAACCTTTAACAGCAGTTGTGAAATACATCGTTTTTCTTTTTTTGTCTTTTTAATGGTTTCTAATGCATCGCTTGAATTAGTCTAGCAATTCATGCATTTAATAAACCTCAAGTATATTAATATGGAATTCTGTTCTTCAATTAGAGACTCGGGCCTTATTCCCTCGGCTCCATTAACCATCAAGAACGTCATTTCTGAATGCAGCTCATCACTGAAGTGGTTTTGACAGGTGTGCGCTCCGTCTCCAGTCTCCCCTCCAGCCCTGCCCATGGTTGAACGCGTACCTTCCCGTCCTTCCATTACGACCTCATCTCTGTGACCCCCATCTTCTCTGAAGTCACCAGGCAATCAGTGTCCTATTCGTTGGAAGCCATGTCCACATGAGGACCGGCTCTTATCTGTTGATTAGGAGTCGGCAGCTTGCACACGATAGCGGTGAAAGAATCAGTCTCTTCTTCTCAAACGCCTCCTTTATCACAAGAATGTCAATAGCTCTTTGAAGCTAAAAGCTTTTTTTTTTTTTTTTTTTTGAGATCACATTATTATCTGAAGGCATCTTCTTCTCTATTTAACTTTTCTCTGAGTCACTCTCTTCATTTAGCAGTGACAGGGTGAATGTCAAGTAGCGAGCAGTTTAAGAAAACATGTTAGGTGTCATTACGCCATTAGCTTTAAGATGAAGCTCATATTAGATGAGAACTAACAAACCTCCGCGACTAATGAGGTTTAATAAGTGTAAACGGTGTCAGGCTCATCGGCTAAGTCAAACAGGCTGCCGTTTGACAGGGTGGCTCTGAGGGGACTGTTCCCCCTGACTTCCTGCATGATGAGTGGACCGTGCAGTAATGAACCACGGGGTCTTACGCTCTGCTGCTTTGTTTTGCTCGCGGTGTGAAAAATCGTCTCTCTCTCAGACAGTCCCCGCACACCTTCCACTCGCCGTCCTCGGAGCATTTTACTGAAACTGATCGCTCTAATTCGGAGGTGATTGCATGCGCTGCCTGTGTTCTCACTTTTCTAGTAACGTCTATTGATGGTTTATTTCTTAGTGTGAGGCCAGCAAACATTAGTCTGTCTTTTCTGTATACAATGCAGCAGTAGCTAGTGGGTTTTTGAGAAGACAGGGCAATAAACTCCATCACAATGTGTCGTGTGCCAGCTGCTGTTTTTGGACCACAGCAGAGATCTGTGGCACATCAGACCAAAGATTAAACATTGAACCTTTAAGTTATTATCATGTCAACAACTATTTACATGGTGTAATCACTGGCAATGAAATTCTATAATGTGTCTCTGGCTCCTTAAACAATGCTTGAGATGCGTGCAAAAGAAAACTAAACTAAAATGAATAATAACTTTAGCAATGAAATACAATAGTGTTGGTTTTGGGACATCACCAGTATCATCAGCTTTTTGTAATGTTTTTGTCAATATCACAAATACTGCTGTGAGGTCAAGCGGCACAGATTTCTACTAATGAACTTAGTACGCAAGACAAACACATTCACAAAAAATAAAGGCAGATCCACATTGGATTAAGGAACGTTTAGCAGTCTAGAGTCTTCTAATAGATTTTCATATCGTACAGACAAGAACAGAACTGTGTGGTAGAGTCATTAAAAAAATACAGTATATCAAAAATGTAAAACACACCAGCACAAAATAACTTTAATGCAGGGTATATGTCATTTGTAGTAAATGGGATAAAACGTTGTCCTTGGTGTAGCCCTTTTAAAGGAAGAGGCATGGTCCAGAACTGGCTCATTAGCATTGATCAAGTCATTGACCTTCCAATTACAGGGCAGCCTATCTAAACACCAGGCCAACCTTGGGCCCTTTGTCGTAGAAAAGTTGCTTTTGCTGTCTCTGGCTTTGTGCAAGTCGTGTACAGTTAATGAACATCGCTGTATCTCTGACACGTGTGGTCTTTCTTTCAGAAACCACCAGTGATTTCGCTTCTTCACAGTTTATCAGATAATGAGGGAGACTGGAGCATCCTTCCTCTGCTGCCTCAGTAAGTATCGTTGAACTCCAAAGACTGAGCGAGCCTGCGATTAACCAAAGATTTAAGAAGTCAGAAAGCGTTGTGTCGTCGTCTTTTTGCCGTTGAGGTTATACTTCGGTTTCTAGAACATTCGCCAGGTTTTAAGGCTACGTGTTGCTTAGAGGCCATTACCAACACAATAACTGTGAGTGATCGCTTCACATTATGATAAACGTCCTTCTAATGTGTCTATAACTGTGACAACGAGCCGATTACTGCAGTTGCCGGTGGTTTGAGCAGCATGATAATGACATTAGCTGCAGTGCTTGGGCCTTCTCAAAAATCCAGAATGGGCTCAATAGTTGTTTTTGGGGGGTGATGTTAAATAACTCATGAATCTGTTTTCTTCCCCCACTGTAAAGATTTAGGACTTAGACCAACAGAAGCACCCCAAACCATTACAGAGCCACCCTCCCTGTGTGCTTGTGATGCTTTTTTTGTCATCTTTCTATCCTCTAGGGAAAACTGTGTGGCTGCCTTGATCTGACTGGGCCAGGAGCCTCAGTTAGATAGTTCCTCAGCCTGGACAGATTTTTTTTTTGCTGTTTTGTCATAGCAATGTTCCATTTATTTTTATTTTATTATTTAACCTCAGTTGTGATTATCCTTTATTATTTTTTTTCTGTGTGCTGTCAGCTTATCGCACTCCTTCAGTAAAAACTCGTCCTGGATTGTGTTTCTCGAGGAGGAAACAAATGTGAGGATGACGAAGCTCCTGCAAGTCCTTGCAAAATTCAACAAGAATAAAGTAAGTGTACAATATTCCCTCTAAACCTCCATCTCTCTCTGCCTCTCTTTGCTTCTCTGTGTTTTTTTTTTTCATTTTTCATTCATCAGCGAGACCAGTGCTTCCTGTGTGGAGCTCCAACTCCGGTTGATCATCGCTTCAGTTGAGAGATACAGTATCAGGCTGGTTGCAGCTCCTCTGCAGCTCCACTGAGCTCTGCCAGCTCACAGTGAAACCCGTCAGACATGCCACTCTGTCGTAGACCTAATTTAAGTCCTGTCTCTCCACTCATGAAATTATTTTCCTTGTATGTGGGTCTGTGGGGTAGGTCGAATATAAATATTGGATAAACACTGCAGTCAGAAAATCATACATTTGGGTTGTAATGAGAGATTCTTTCTCAATCAAGCTCTGCAAAATAGCTTCAATAATTTGATAGTTTATGAATTTTTTAAATAATAAGCTCTTTTTTGTGTGGTTAATATTGTTTTCTTTTGCCATTTGTACTTGATGAGCCCTCGCAACAAGAGTTTGAGCTTGCTTTCAAGTGAAATAGGGCCAAAAATGATATTAAATACGCTTTGATGTAAAGCCTACAGGAAAAATAGCTTATTTTTTATCAGCCAAAGTGAACACTGAAGTGTTGCTTTGGTTTGTCTCATAAAAACACTACACAAAAATTAATAGAAACTCCCTTTACTGCCATCTTGGCCTACTTAGACCCTGCATGGTATTTCAATTCCAAGTCAGAGATGGGATTCATTATTGTGTGACTATTCGCGATGCTATCCTGAGGAGGGGGAGACAATGGATATGTTACCTTATGATTTGATTCATTACAACATGCCCTAAAGCAAAGACTCCTCTCTGAGGTGTTACAGTAAAATGTGGTCAGACTTGTAGTATGGTAAGCAAGAAAGAAGGAAAGAATGAGTTTTCATTTCAGAATATTTTTCAGGAGTGAAAGCTCCCAACGGAGACTAGCTGCCGCTTTCAGCTTCACATTGACCTATTAGACGCTGAGACACTGTGACTTATTTGATGCATTTTGATTTATTTGTGAATGTAAATCTTAAGAGAAAAGAAGGAAATCTAGTTATTCTGTCGTATCGTAGCATTTAGATTAAATGACAGCAACAGAACACACACTGATATAAATATTTACACTCAGTTGCCACTTTATTAGCTACATCTAGCTAAATAGGATCCTCCTTATTCATATAAATGGTGGGGTCAAAATGTTTTAAACACTATATGATTTTAAAAAGGAAAGTACTAGTAAGTAGTAAAAGTAAAGTGCAGTCAACACTCTCTAAAATATATATAGTAGGGATGTTTTATTCGGCCATTATTGTGATGTATTTGATAAACTGGCAACATCATTGTGTTGTATTGAAATATTTTGTACCATTTTGACGGCCATTGTACTTTATTTGAATATTTCCGCTTTATGCCATTTATATTTATATAACTAGTTAATATACTTGATTTACTTTTAATACTTTGCAGCTTAAGATATTAATACAATATATATTAACTAGAAAATGATGATGTATTTTTACAGGTTTAGCTGCCCAGTAAGATAACTTTTTATTAGTCCTACAGAGGGGAAATTTGCAAATAATGCATCACCAATTATAATCTGGAATTAAAATATGTATAGAAAATTGAGCATTCTGCATAATAAGTACTTTTGGTACTTTAAGTATATTTTCATGCTTTTTTGTATTTGTATTTGTATTTGTCCATATGACATAGTACAGAACACAACCTGTGAAACAATGAAAAATCGTTTTCACAGTTTGGTTTTGGACCGGTATAATTGTTAATTAGTGAGATTTAAATGTGTTGGTGCAAAGAGCCATCCTGTCACAGCTGCTGGCTGTTGCCTCATGTTTACTGTGCAGACATGAGAAAGTTATCCCTCTTAAATAACTCTTGAATAAGCAAATGAGCATATTTCCCAAATTGTCAAACTATTCCTTTTGAACGTCATGTACTTTAACTTTTAGAGGGCTTTCTCATATTTTGTAAATAGAAGACTAACTTTACTCCAGATATGTCAGGAAGTGTGATGAGAGCCTTTCTGGCTACAGTATTTGGTATCTTTGAACCTTGTTCTATCATGAAATCTCATTATTTTCCCAGCTGGTGACAGATTTAGTCACCAGGAAGAATTTCAGAAGATTGTGACAAAAATCCTAAATTAGGCCAGATGCTCAAATGTGTCTTTTTATGACTGTTCACAGTAGTATATTAGTGGTAAAATATCTTAGGTGGCTTAAAGTAGAGAGAAGTAACCTGCTGACATCCTGTCATGTACTCATTTATCAGGAGTGGTTTCTTGGTAAGCCCCTACATGACGAGGAGTCGACCATCATCCATCACTACGCTTTTGCAGAGAATCCATCCATCTTTAAATATCCAGACTTTGCTGCTGCCTGGGCCTTAAGCATCCCCCTTGTTGTTCGGTGAGTGTGCTCTGTAAATTTGTTTGCCTGTATTTCAGTATTTTCAATAGAGGTATTTCTGTTTTTCAACTAAAAAAGAAAGTGTTTTCTTATTCTAGGCTCGCAAACAAAGTGAAAGATGAGCCACTCAAATCTGATTTCACCATTGACCTGAAACATGAGGTAAAGTAAAGTCACACGGTCGCCTTCTGACCTGTTTTGTTTGCAGGGAGGCTCCTGTTTTTAGGGTTTTTTTTCTGATTCTCTAACAGTTTTCTTGTTTGTCCCACTCAAGCCTATGCCAACCTACTATAATTTATTTACACAAAAAAGAGCGAGGCATGAAATCCATCTAACCTTGAAGTGAAATCTCATTACTTTGGAGAATTGTCATGGTGCGGCGTTGAGGTTCTTATTTTTATCACTGAAATTCAGTGAAGGAGGCATCTAGGGATTTTCTTGAGTAAACACGGCATCAGACTTATCAGGCTCAGTCTGGAAAAGGTGGTTCGGTTAAAGATGGGTGATGAGTTCAGACCAAGAGATTCAATTATAATACTGAATATTCTTTATATATAAAAAAAATAAATAAATAAGAGGATACAATGTGGCTCAGATTTTAAATAGTTTTAAATTATATTGTTAGTATCCTTTTGGGCCTGTACAGACATCCACATACCTCATGCAAGTGAAAATTAAGCTCACTTATATGCAAAAGCACAGACAGATGACTCCTTAACGTCAATCCAGTTCACTGTTTGTAGATTAGCTGCAGGCTGTAAGTCAGCAGAACATCACAGTTTACGATTTCATGTGGCTCCTCGTACTTTGAAAAAGTCGACACTATCCAGACAGCACTGATTGTACAGTCGTCATTACACATTCTTTTAGTGTGACGTCTGGATCTTCCCCTGTAGAATAGTTAAACAAAATCCTAGATTTTGTTTTGCTCTTCTTCAGAAAGAGGTACAGTAATACTCGCCAGCTCTCTCCACCGTCATCCCCTTTATCTCTTCTGTTAGTCATCTTAAATATTAAAAACGCTCACTGGAGTTTTATTGTGAGAGCAAAATTGCCGTATTTACAATATAAAAAAAAGATTCCACATCTCTTCTCTGGAGTTTATGATAAAACATTAATGTCTGACTAAACTTTTCTTTAGCTTGTGAACTTGAAAAGATGCTTCTGTGTAATCGCAGGTTGCCTTGTATATTTGGGACAATGGGAAGGGCCCACCTCTCACTGCAGTTCCCGAGCTGTGCACTGAGCTGGAGGACTCTCCTCGGACGCACCACTGTGCCACAACTCTGAGCAGCGAGCCTCCACTGTGTGTGAGTATCTGCCCTCTATCAGGGCTGTTTCGTTGTCCTCAATTCCAAGGCAAAAGAGGAGCAGAACTAAACAACAACATAAAACAGAAGGTGCTTCTTGTGAATAATTGGCAGTTCTGTGATCATCTACGATATTCAGCCTTCAGCCCACCACCGCCGCATCAAAGCAGCACCGGTATTTCATGGTGCAGTTTATCCTTGGATGTTGTTCCCTTTTACAACGTTCAGCCTTGTGCATTAACCTAAAAGGACACAAATCTTGGGTTTGTTGTGCTAAATTTAATTTATAGTAGTCATCCGCAGAGAAAGAAATACTTCCCTGGTTGCCAAGCAACATCCTTTTGTGTCTACAGTTGTATCACCCTGTTTTTTTCTAACATATTTTTTTCATATTTGTATAAAGTTTGTCCATTTTTACAGGTTTTTGACTCATCCTCTTCTGTTTGATCCATCCTTTCATCATATCCGAACCAAGGAAATTCACATTGTGCACAGCTAGTGACTAACCAGCGCTCAGTTTCTCCTGCTCCTTCATCCTCTTTGTTTCTTTGTAAGCCATCTTACACACATGCCCATCAGAATTTTGTTACATAAACATAATTGTTGCATTTATCAGGAAAAAAACATCATCCCACATATTTTATAATGAATTTAAATTTAAGCACAGGTGTAAGGATATATGTTGTCTGGTAATAAGCCTGCTGTCCTTTCTCTGAAGTAGCAGTTGTGACTAAAAGGAGAAAAAAATACTCGGACTGTCAGAAACTGGTGCGACGCTGCATTAGAGGAAAAAAAAAAGATACAGGATTTGGTAATGTATGAGTGAGAGAAGCTTCTTAGAATAAATCAACAGGAAATAACTGATCCTATCTTAAGGCCGTAGTTAATGCTTGTTATTATGGTTGTTGTAGCGGGTGAGTGAGTGTGGCTGAGAGAAGAAAAACCTCATGATGGGGTAACAAAATCAGGTCTCTCTGTTCAGTGTCATGCAGAGAGAACAATTTTAGCCCGGTCAGTTATGATTTCTGTTGCATTTCTTTTTATTACAGTATATTATTTTTCTGGCCATGCCAGTATATGGTCAGTGAATTACAAGCATGCTTTTCCATGTGCTACCTGCTATAATGGAAGTGCTATATTTGCCCCAGCTGGAAGAAGTTTGGTTTGTGAACCGATCAGAGGGGTCAGTCAACCTTTACCCAGCAGCTGTTGAGCCCCCGTGTACCCCGAAACGATCAATAATGTTGGGAAGAAGCGATAGTGTTGCCCTTGTGTGTACGTGACTGCAGTTTTGTTATCAGGAGGGTGTGGAAAGTTGTATTTCGGATGCAGGAAGATCTGCAGCTGAAAATGTCCCAATTTTGATTCTTTTTTTCCCCTTCCCTCTTAGTTCGGAGAGGAAAAAAAGCTCTTTTCTGATCTTTTCATTTGTGATTCAGATCACATACCGCGTGTGCATATGTGGTCTAGAGTCTGCTACATGTTTGTCGCAGTCTGAACTGTCAGGTTTATATTCGTGCGCTTTTTACCTCCCTCTTGATGGAGATTACTACCCTCATAAAACTGTATTCATTTAAAGCAGAAAGCAGGGCAACAACTGGAGCAGGCAGTGAAGAAACATGAAGGTCACAGGTTTAATAAGTATTCAGGGACAAGTTTCCATTCAGACAAAACAAGAGGGGACGTATTGTAATCGCCAGTGTTCGAATTGCCAGACAAATTGCCAAGAGAGGCCAAGCGGCACTTGGCTGCAGGTTCAACAAAGAATCAAGAGCCTCAAGAGGCAGATTCAAGGAGGCGAAGGACAACAATTGACAAAGTGGCCGCGGCAGCAAAACATGTCCTTTTCATTTTAGGCAATAAACTGGTTGAGGTGAGGTTCCTCTCTGCTGGACATTTCGGGACTTGTTCAAATTTGTATTGGACATGAGTAATTTTTTTTAAATTAGTTAAAAAAAAAAGATAAAAGAGAGGCAGTGAGGTTTGAGGAGGAGACTGAAAGTGAGAGTAAAGCCTAAAATAAGACTAGATTTTCAGCGCCCTTGAGGCTTTTTCTGGGTCAACAAGGGAAAATTCCTGTAATATTGTTTGTCTGTTTGTCTGGCAGTCGTGTAGATAACTCTGTCCAGCTAGATGTTTTGTATCGTCAACATTTCTTTTAATTGCGTTCAAACTATGTTATTAAAATTGTTTAAAAACTGTTGTTTGGATGAAGGTTACTCTCAATTTTATGCGCTAACTGATTGAAGCAATTATAATAGATACGCTACAATAAAAATGTATCAGTGATAATGTGGAAACAATGTGACGATGTGGAAGGGGTCACTGGTAGTGGTGAATGTACAGAGAATTATCATTATCATAAATGAAAACCTAAAAGATGACGATATGCCAATACTGAGTTCACAAGTTTCTCCACCGCCCCCAAGTGGGCAAAAACAACAGTTGTTGCAAGTTTAAGCAAATAATACAAAAATAGTTAAGCTAATAATTTTCTGTAGCCATAATTAGCTCATTATTATTTAGATTTCCAGCTTTTGGTTTCTCTGTGACGCACAGGCTTGATCGTGAGACTGCTGTTGTGGATCTCATAAATAAATGTTCTCAGAAAAAGTGATGAAAAAGTCATTGGTTCAGTGGCTGATGATTTGGAGAGTTGATAATGATTTTTATGTAGCGTACATTTTTGACACATTTTGTCTCTTGTTGTCTGAGTGAATCTTTTTTGTGCAATTATTTGAGCACAAGGGGGAAAAAGCACATTTCAACTTCCATTTTGGACAAAAGGCCACAAAGATGCACACGCAGATGTTCAATTTCCATTTTTTTTCTCGCTCTTTCATCAAAACTCATCATCTTTCCCTCTTTTTTTCCCAAGGCTTTTATATTTCACAAATGTGCACATAATTTAGCATAAAGTGCTGTTTTTTTAACATATGCTGCAGTGTTATCAGCTGCTGTATGTCTTCGGTTTCAAAGGGAGCATTAAAGACAACCAGTGGGCCAAATGACCTCAGACCATGAACTGAAATATCCAATTCTAATTTCACTTTGAAGATAAAAACTCCCACTGATCACTATGACACTAAATATCGCCTAAAAAAACTCAGTTTCTGGATACAATATAGATTCTCCTTTAATAATATGTGCTTTATGCGTTACGTGTCATGCAAGATTTTTAATGTCTCCTATTTTCATCAAAGGGGGAGCCTGTAATTAAAGAAGATATATTCGTTGCTGTGAAAACGTGCAGGAAGTTTCACAGTGAAAGAGGTGAGTCTCGCTTTTGCTTTCTTTTACAGAATCTGCCAAAGATTCACACTTTCACCTCAAATGGCACCTGCTTTTGTTCTGTTGTTTCCTTGTAATGGATCTGCTTTACCTTTGACGTGTGTGGCTGTATAAAAGCTTTACCTCATTATCATAATAAAGTCTCACTAAATTATTCCACCATCATGTGTGAAAGCACTTAATAGTTTATAATAATGGAGGGGAAAAAAGCACAATCATCCATCAATTTTGCAGATGTTAAGAAATCACTTACTGGTGTTAAGCCGTTTATTTGCAAGCGCCGCCTGACATTAAGCTATCTCCTGTAAATCGGCTTCTCTTTTGACCTCTTCAGTATGTAACAGGATCAGTCAATGGATCAAATTGCGGATTCACTTCAGGGGGATCAGAGAAATTGTGCGCTGTGTTCAAAGAGTGTCGCTCAAAGTAATTGCACTAATTACATTAATTACCATTTCCTCTGCCAAGCTTCCATTATCAGCTTCCAATATAGACAGGATGAAAGTGAATATTGGATTTATGTATCAAAGGATAGCTTTGATCAATAAGCAATAGACACGAAAGAGCCCAGCATTTAATTTACGATGTCACTAAGTGTTAAGACTTTTTAATCTTCTTTATCTGTATTGATTATATAGCACAAAAACAATATATGGACAGTGGAAATGCAAAATCCTCTATTTACAAATTATAGATACAGTGATAGCCCCTTTTAGTGATCATGTCTGTCTGGGTCAAATTGATCACTGTAAGTAGATGAATATTAAAAGTGATTTTCTTGTATTTGTCTCATGCAAATGAACATTTAATCGTCCTTTGTATATTTATTACATAAATATAAAGTAATGAAATGGGTAGCTTGACTATTTACTGGGGTACATTTAGGGGGCATTACGTGACCGGTGTTTCTCTTTCCTATTTCTTTCTATAGTAGTTTAGCAAAGTACTGTAACTGTGACAGTATGAAAGCCTCAGGTAGGAAACACAAGGTCCATTATTACTTGAGTCCATTGTTACTCTGAGTTTTACAACCTGTACATACATTTACACACTTTCCTAAATATTCGTACAACAAAAAAGGGAAAAAACAAAGCGAATATATATATATATATATATATATATATATATATATATATATATACAAAATCGAAAGC
>JBAJHX010000049.1:6318800-6329512 GCA_037176925.1 Amniataba percoides | reverse complement strand
CGGGCCCAAAAACCAAATGGTTCTTTTTTGTGGAAGAGGAAAAGCGGGGGAGGGGAATTTTTTGGGTTTGGGAAGGGGTTTTCAAGGGGTTGTTTTTCCCCCCCCCCCCCCCCCCCACCCCCCCTCTTTTTTTTTTCTCCCAACAGGAACGCTGTGTCTCATTCTTCAAATGCCACGCTTTCCATTTTTCTCAAACTTTGACTGACATTTATTCATAAATCTTCGAACGGATTCTGTCTCTCAGCCCTCAGAAGGTTTGCACAGTGCAAGAGAGAAACGCTTGGAAAGTCATTTTGGGAAAATGAATTCCAGAGATATTACCATCCTGTCGAACATCTAAAAAGCTCAGTACATAAATTCAAGTCCAGCTGGCTTCGCTTTATATCTGTCAGGTTGCCCCCTCATGTGGAAGTCTCCGGATGTGTAATAGTGCCGCGGGGAGAGCAGTTATTTCAGCCTCTAAATGGACAGTTTCATATGTGTGTGTGCGGGCATGTGTGTACAGCGATGATGAGAGTCTGATGAGTTTGATCTGCGCTCTCTGCAGCCTCCCCAGACTGCAAGTCTTGCTGAGTTGTTACAACCCCTCTGAACCGGTGTGTCTAGGAGAGAGGTACGGCTACGGCTTGAGCCAAGGCGGCTACAGCTACATCACGGGAGGTGGAGGGTGAGTTTTACTGCTCAGATGCTCAGGGAATAATGATGAAAGCTACGGACGCAGCAGAGGGACTATAAAGTCTGTAATGGAAAACCTGTAATCTGTAATTTACAGATAAAGCATTTCAGTTCACTTTAAAACTGTGCTGCTCCCTTAAGGTAAATTTTGTTTTGCTGGCTGCGTTATAGTCAAGATACTCAATAAAAAATATGGAATAAATCACCAAACAATACAGTAAACCTACGGTCATCAGTTGATAAGATAAGACAGAGAGTCGATGCTTAATATTCTGGCTGCATTGAACGCACTGTTGATAACTGCAAGAAGAGACAGCAGAAAAATAAATGCTATTCCATAAGGTCCTTTTATTTTAAAGCCCTCTCGTTACACGCTCGCAAAAGTGGGCAACAAGCACAAGTTCTATGTCAGCTGTCACTGCTGGGGGGAAAGCCGCACTGTAGATAAATCCCGAGCTGTGAGTGAGCTGTGTGAGAAACTCTATTTAAGGACACTTCAGTTGCTGTGACACTTTACAGCACTGCAACTGCCAGTTGTCTCAAAAGTGATATCTACCCAAAACTGTTTTGAGTGGCAATGAGTGCATTTTTTTAGCAGCGCGAGATTTGTTTTTTCATGTGTAATTGAGTCTCTTTTCAAAGGGATGTCACATCATTGTTGCGCAAAGCCAATTCAAAAGAAAAACCACATCTCCCCTCTCAGCTTGATTTGCAGCTTCACTCCCAACTCTGTCGCCCTCTCACCGAATGAATAAAACAAGTACGATAAAACCTCGAGATGAAGGCTGAGAGACTTGTATATTATTTTCTGGTCATTTCCGACATTTGCCTTGAGAAATGAGTGCAGCCATTGTGCGTTTCTGATGCTCATCCTCGTGTTGCTGCAGGATGGTGTTCAGCAGGGAGGCTGTGGTCCGACTCCTTGACAGCGGCTGCAAATGCTACAGCAATGATGCACCCGATGACATGGTGCTGGGAATGTGCCTCAACGCTCTCGGACTTCCCGTCACGCACAGTCCACTCTTTCACCAGGTTGTATTCACTCTCTTACATTTTCTGTGTCTCTCTTTGTAACTGCACCTGTGGTGAGACTGATATGTGTTTTTCAACAGCAATAGGCCGTTTTTTTGTACCAACAAAATATTTTCTTGCCAAAATAGATTGAGAATTTTTTTTTTTGTGGCTCAGCAAAAAAGCGTGATTTGAATCTCTTCAGCATCTGTTCACTTATAGGGGAAATTGTGCAGTGAGATATGTAGAACCTTTAAACAAAAAAAAATGGGCACAGAAATTCTGATTTCATCACAGGTTTTTCAAACTCATTACCCACAGACAGACAGAGACCTCTATCTGACTGTTAGTCAATATCGCAATTGGTCTGTATCTGATATTTAGAGGTCTCGGATGCCCACACAGGTGCGTTGCATCCAATTGTGTGTAATTAAATCTTATTCTGCAATGACAAAGAGCTGAGATAACAAAATATAAACTGTTAATTACACTTACCCCAACATGAATGTGACATAACCTGAAAAGCACAGGTGTTGCCAATAACATTAACAATAGTGAAGATAGTGAGCCAGCATTAGCAGCTCCCTGAAACTGAAGCAGCTAAAAGTAATTCAGCCATTTTATTATTTAAACTTGTGCTTTTCTTCCACCGACCTGTCAAAATGCCTTTTGTGGAAAAGTTCAAGTACTGTCCATACACCTTTGCAAAGTCCTGAATGAAGCGCAATAAATAAATCAACAAAAGTGCGCAGGACCTTTTTAATAAGACCAAATTTCTAACACAGTTCAGAAATAATTCACTCCACAGGGACTGGTTGAAAGTCTTTCCTGAGAAAACATAAAAGTCTATTCCTAGTTTTCAGTATGCAGTTTATGTTTCAACATAAACTTACACTTTTCACACCTTCACTCTTTCTCCCTGCAGTAGTTGCACGCAGTCTCTTGTGACTGCTTCCAAATATAAATTACTGTACTTAATCTTATCTTTCAGGCACGCCCAGAGGACTATGCCAGAGACTTCTTAGCTCACCAGGTGCCCATCTCTTTCCACAAACACTGGAACATCGACCCCATAGCTGTTTTCAACAAATGGCTCAAGGATGACTTGATGGCAAAAGCCTCAGATGGACTCAATAAGAGCGCTAAGACGGAGTTATAATCGTTTTAAGCACACAACAAGCTTGTATGAATATGTATGTATGTACAGCATTTGCGTGTGAGTGTGCGTATTATGGAGTCATGGAACTGAAGTGTTGTCCTTCAGAGATGTAAATGTTTTTGTATTGTCGATGTGATTAAGAGGGGCCATGCGAGCGTGTGTCCATGACTTGCATGTTGAGGTTACTGTTCTTTTGAAAAATATGTGTGTGTATATTTATATCATATGAATAATCTAAACCTTACAGGGGAGAATCATCCTCTTTGGGAGGCGCTGTGTCCTTCAAAAACTGTCACTAATGCTGTACAATGTGCTCTATTTTGACATAAAAGTATGAATATTGGAGAATGTTTTGCTTTCCTGTTTCATTCGAGTCCTATCAACGGGATTTGGTAATGTATAAATTATGAAGTTCCCCAAGGTTAATTGAGGTTTAAAGTACAGTATGAACACAGACTGTTTGTTGCAGCTAAAGGCAGCATTACAGCTCTCTAAAGCCTGCTGAAGGTTGGTAATTACTCTCAAAATGTACCCAACATGTAGTCTTTAAAAGGGTCCAGCTGCTGCTCAGCCAGATAAACGCCCTACCTTTTTTTTTTTTTTTTTTACTCCCCTAAACACCCCTCATTACAATTTTGGCCAAAACCATCTGTTTCTCCAGGCACACTTTGACCTCAGTCACAGAGAAAAGAAAGGGGTGTAATTTCATGGACATAGTTTCTTGTTAGACATTAGGTGTTATCCTGAGGTACAAGGTGGAAATGGGTCTTATCAACATCAATACTAATTTTTCATTTTCACTTTCTTCCTCTCACAAAATTAACTGTCTCTGATAATTAATTGGCAGACTCAATGATTTGCTGTCCATTATTAAAGGTCTTTCAAAGACCTTGAGCCTCTGCTGAAGAATTAAACCTTTCTCCTGGCCATTTGCCATCTTGAAAAATTAATTTGCGGCTTTAAAGCCTCATTCTCAAGAAAACTGGAAGTGACTGCTGCTTCATAATGGTTGCAAAAGCTTCAGGATTATAAACGGTTTGATATTAATTACACTGAACTAATGAAAATTCGAAATGTTAACATGGGAAAACTCATTAATGTCAGTCTGTGAAATGCACTCTGTTATACTGAAGACAATCCCCTTTTCACAGATTCTGTCAGGACTGTGCTGCTAAATTTACACTGTCCTAATGGCACACTAGGCTGGCTCGAGTTCATGGAAAGTCTATTAGCCTCGGGCATTTGGAGCAGTGCTATAAGTCAAGTAGACACCTCTTAACACACCTATGAATTGTAACCTATTTGCAGGAAACAAGTTAAATTCCTACTGGGACTCACCCACACATGATGAGCGGTAGTGAGACAGTGCTCTCCGCTGAGGGAAATCCTCAGCGTAATTCAAAGTAGATCCACACAGCATGTATTTTCCACCAATATTTCTAGCATGTCAGCAAAAACATCCCTTTTGGGTCGGGCTGAATCTTGCATTGAGTTTTATTCTTTAATCCGCGTCCAAAGAGGACAGTGAATGTATCGCTGTATTTCCTCCAAAAGAACATTACCTTTGTCATGTTTTGCAAAAAGTGTGGGTTGTAGTAAAGATTTTAGAAAATCTGAGGTTATACACTCCACCCTGTCAGAAGCAAACAGACCAGATGTTAAAAAGAAAAATATATTTTGGGAATTTTTCACATCTTATGTATTAGGTGAATAATTCTATTACCTGTATGTGCTTTCCTACATATGCTTTCTGAATGCTGTTTCAAAGCCTCTCTGCACTGTCAGGTATAAAACTGAAGGAGAAATCCTGATTTTTTTTTATTTATAATTTATGTTGTTGGCCCAAGATATTCTTGAAAAAAACCCACGATGTGTAACTTTGAACTGAAACTCCCTGGCAGAGTGTACAGAGCGATGCCCTAACCCTGCCGAAGTTGTCAGCTATGCATGAATATGGCTCTGAATATGGCTTTGATGATCATTTAAGTCACTGAAGGGATTTTGCATCATGTGCTTCAAAAAACATCACAGACACATAACCTCATTCCAGACATTCGTGCCACAGTATTGCTCTGTGAACTGTTTCAGTTTTTGTGAATATGTTTTTTTTTTTCCTTTTGTCCGCTTTGGTATCATCATAATTCACGTGTTTCATCCAGTTAGGGGTTTGCGATTTATTCATTATTTGCTCATAATAGCAGATGATCCAGAACTGTGCGGGAATCAGCCCAATTGCAGAGGAGAGAAGAAATCTCTTATGGCTCTGTAAGGCTTAATTTACAGATACTCTTCCTCCCCTAAGCTTTCTCTGTCAGTTTTAAGGGGTGGATTCTCAGTTCAATGGAGGTGAATGGAATTGGATTTGTTTCCTGAAAGCAGTGAACAGTTACACAAAAAGAAAAACAGTTAAATAATCTTCTGCATGTGGTTTTTATTGGAACAACCTTCTACCGAAGCAGCAGTCCCAATGAAAACTGTAGATTTTTGTGGAGGAGCAGCAGCACAGAATTGGCACTTTCTTACTTTGTTTCTCCCTTTGAAGCTAATTGAAGTTCTTGATTTGAAGTTGAGTATATTACAAATGAGCTGTGCAGAAATTTCGGGTTCTCATCATCTCTCAGTGTCTGCCTTTACCTTTCTAACCAAAGTTTCCGGTTCACATGGCCTGATTGTTATTCATAAAGCTTTGTTTGAATAAAGCCTGTGTGAGTTGTGGAGAGTCCTGGCTGGAGAGCGGTTGGAGGGTTTTGAATTTTCAGTCGTGGGCTGTTTGAACATGAGTGCGTTTTCCTCAGAGGATTCACTGTGATCAGCGGGGCCTCCAAAATGGAGCGGATGAGAGGAGCTGCCGCAGCCAGTGCCATCTCGCATCTCTGTCACAGTCTGCTCAGCTGAGGCTTTTATCATCACTCACTTTTCTCACTTGTTGCCAATCTGTTTTCCGTGCCCTCAGGGAGACAACAGGGACTGCAAAGATCTCTTTAGCAAAACAATTACTTAGAGACTTAAGCTGCAGAAACTTAATTCTCCCCCGCCTACAGTAAATGATCTCATTAAAAGTGATAGTGTGATAGTGATAAAAGTGAAGCCTGGTGAACTACATATCATACAATGTGATCATCATATTTCTAAAGTCACATTTTCCACTCGTGGTGTTGCTTTGTAAAGATGGCAACTGTCTGTCTGTAGGTCACGTCCACCACTTTGGTCCACTCAGAAACATCTCAAACTTTATTTGAGCAAGACATTTTGTACAAATCCACCATATTGTGATTATACCCCGTGATCCTCTGATACCTACAAAACTTATTCCCAGCAGCTTGGGCTGGTTTTTATGCATTAGGTATAATTAACAAATGTTAGTATCTAAAGGTGACATCGATGTATTAGCAGTGTCATTTTTCTTGCTGAGGTTATCTTGAAACACAGCAGCCACACAGAGCTGCTGGTACTGTTTGTGCTCTTCGTCCTGTCTGCTTCTATTCATTTTAATCAAACCAGCTGGGACATTTTGGAACATTTGTCAAAGAGCACTTTGTATATTAGAAAGACACAACCGCTTTTATAACCAAACTGCAATTTAAATTTTGTATCAACACATATTTCTGTGCGGCACACACAAAAAATATGTTTTTCTGCAAATGATTTGAATTTTCCTCCTTTCCTCCCCCTACAATTTCATTCAGTGAGTCATGTTAAAATGTTTGAGTGTGGTAATTTGTGCCAAACTGATTTTTTTTTAGTAATGAACATGAAAGAAGCAGTGAAAGTTTCAGGTTAAGAGTGCAAATAGATTCATTCATAACACATCATATTTTAATGTTTCCTCCTTAATATGAGCCCACTGGCAATTACACTCCCACCTCTCTGTCACACACACACACACACACAGGATCAGAAATTATCCAGGCGAGTCCAGTGTGTTACAGTGTCTGTAAGTTAACAGTTAACACCATGCTGCTATCATCTTATTGTGATATAGATGCAGACGCTGGAGCTTTACAGGTGTCTAAAATCTTGTTTTGCCCGGGGGAAATCTCACTCACACTATCTAATAAAGTGAGGTTGTACTGATTTTGAACATTATGCATTCAAAGGGTGTTCCTCAGCAGGAGCCATCTCTTTGCTTGGCTATTTAAAATAAGAAAATCATGATAATGAATGTTGGCAAGACTGGCGAATTAATTATTTTCCTATATATATGTATAATTCAGCAGTGTCCTGTAAGGGTAATATGATTGTGCCTGCAAAATTTAGCCCGGCAGAATAAAATCAGTGTCACATTAGAATACAGGGTTTGAGAGAGGTGTCTTTGAAGAGGCAGAGTGGAGAATACAGAAAGTGTTCAACTTGTGATTTGCGTAAATGGGCAGGCTGCTGTTAAAGCCAAGCCAAGGACAAGTGTTGAAAGTCAAAATACTACCAGCTCTTAACCACCGGTTACACAAGACCGATTTTATAGCCACTTCAATGTAAAATAAATAGTGTGCTGTCACGGTGTGGAGCTACTGATCGCGATTAAAATATTTCTAAATACTCAGACTCTGCCAGCTGCTTATTCCAAGAAAAGATTAGATTAGATCAAATAAACTTAATTGCCCTTGAAGGGAGATTTGTCTTGTCTTGGACGTGGAAGTCATGGCAGCAAGGACACGAAAACAGTCAAAGAAAACACAACAAGCTGCAACTAAAGACAAACTGCACTGGAAAAACTTGGGCAATTACTCTACATAACCAGTCACCATAAGAAAATAACAGCAACCAAGGAAATGAAGGACAGAATAAAAGTTTGATGCAGTGTGTGTTTGAGCAGCAGAGACCCGGCCTATCATTCTGAGTTAATCAGTTTTATTGGCAGGGGAACAACACACTCCTTGTATCTGTTCGGGCTGCAGCATGGGACACTGTATCATCTGCCTGATGGGGAGAGATGATATTAGCTGTCCAAGATGTGAGTGGAGTCTACTGATAGATATACTCATGGTATATTGGAAGGGTTGTTTGTTGTGTGTGTGTGTGTGTGTGTGTGTGTGTGTGTGTGTGTGTGTGTATGATCAACTTTGATTGATTTCACAATACACCAAAAGAGTCACAATAAGACAGAAAGCTGGGTCAAGACGGTAAACATCCAAAGAGCAAACCTCAGCATAAGTCATCAAAATACTGCGTGCACAGTGAAAGAATAAAAATAAAAAAGTAGTTGTTTATTTTTCTCTGAGGTCTGCTTTCAGATGTTAAATGACCTGAATATAGCTGCTGTTTTTACACATCTCTTTGTCCCCATGGCCTGATGCATTGCAGTGTATGCTGGTACTTTTCAACAACTGTGCATTGATAGTAATGTGAATGAATGAGTCAAAGGCAGGATCTCATCTTTCATGTTCCAATCCTCTTGTTCTTTCTGGATACCTTCCCTCTCTCCCCTTTCAAGTTACATACTTCAAGTCTCAAGTCTAACCCATAAAAAAAAACCACTGACATTATCAATTTTTTTTTCTAACTTCAGAAAACTCCCTCCACAGCCACAGAAGATCTAATAAAACAGTTTTAAGTGATGAGATGGAGTCAATTGACCTTTTTTCCTTAGAAGAAATGATGATTGCACACCTGAGCGGTCAGTAAGACACATGAAATATAGAACCTGAGGCTTTAATGATGACGATGTCAGGGGTGTTGTTTTTTTGTTTTTTTTTTTAACAAGTGTAAGAAGTAACAAGTGTGGGAGAGAGGCTGACAGCAATTCTGTTGATAGACATGGGCTTAGGGAGGGTATTAACTTTAACAAGCTTAGTTTGTTAAGTGCGAAAGGAGTGGGAGCACTTGATTATGTGAGCCTTCACCTCCTGTTCCTGACACTGTATGAGCTGCACGTCTGGAGGTGTGACACAGCTGCAGGATTAGGGGAGAGTTTTGTATTGCTGTCATAGAGCATGCTGTGCACTGCACCTTATAACCCTGCAAGTAAAAACTGCGTCTGTCCTCCTTTTCTGCAGCCTGAGGATTATAACATGTATACCTTACACGAATGTGCACTGAACAGCCATTGCACTTACATTATTATGGTGCGGGCGTAACGCTGCTCTGTCACTTCATTGGTATTTTATTAATGCCTGTGGGTAATTTTGTTCGCTGAGTGTGACCCAGTCTAACTTTTTAGGAGCAGTGAGCAGCCACACTGCTGCACCTTGGGAACAACTCCAATTCTGAGGTCACTGTCCTTGACTGAGGCCGATATTATATTCAGGCAGCGCATGTTAGAATAATATAGTTCAGCACTCATCTGCTTTCAAATGGTGCAAGCAGGGGTGCCACTATTCTGATGATGGGAAGCATAGTTATTTAGTGTCCGGGATATAAAGGAGCGCAGAGAATCTCCGTGTGCAGGTGCCTTGATACCGCTCCTGTGCAATGAAACAACATGGTGTGATGAAACTAGTCAGAATTCCTCCCACACAAGTTAACCCTCATTTATCTTTGAGACACAGAAAGCAGAGAAAAATGGCCACCTGTTCACTTTCATCTCCGCATGAAATGTAATTATTTTGAGAGGTGTGGGAAAGTCGCAGAAGCACAAGCTCTCGCAGCTACATTCTTTGACATGCAAAGAAAAGTCTGGAAATACTGCACCAGTTAGTTTTACACTTTAGGACCAACAATTTGGGAGGCAGCTATTTAAGTCTTTATTAATTTTTTTTTTTTGCCTGAAATATAACATGATGTTTTGAATCAGTAGTTTGGTGACAGTGATAACAAGAATGATTCAATTCTTTGACATACAGTTGTGAGATCATTTTCCACTGTACGAAGAACTCATTCAAGTGCTGTTTAATACATGTTTGTGTTTTCTCATAAGGTTAGAATCATCACTTTTAGTGTACTTGGGTTTTTTGCTGAATGGCCCAAGCAACATGGCTCCATTTGTAAATCCAGTCACAATGTATCATCCATGTGAACATTTTGTGGTCACAGGAAAATTCACAGAAAAAACAACCACGCTTGCTATTGTGTTTTTTTTGGTTTTTTTATGCTATTATCTTGAGCTTGCAAGTTAATTATGTCGTTATCTCAAGAAAACAAAGCTTGTTTTCTTGTGACAATGAGATAATTATAGGGTACTCCAAAATGACTGTCAGGTTGAGCACAGCCTTCAAGATCGCTGTCATGACTGTCAGGCCGGATCCATAACTGGCCTCAATGTTAAGTCTTGTTCGCTACACTTACTTCATTGGACAATCTTGTTTTATTTGAGCAGCTGCTTCAGCCAGCATCTGCTCAAATAACGCCTATACATATATACGTGTGTGTGTGTGTGTGTGTGTGTGTGTGTGTGTGTGTGTATGAATAATGAAAACAATATTTAAGACATCCTGCTTGCCGTAAGACTTGCAAGCCCTTCACACTGTACATAATGACCCCTACAGCATCTCCACATAGCCTGCAGACAGCTACTAACTGTAAACAAACTGTAAATAAACATATAAACATTGTAAGTAATGATAACAAACAAAAAAAATAAAAAACTCTCATGAACTGATGAAAATCATCTTCATCATGTGAAATACATGAAATGTGAATATATACAATACATAAAACTACATTTTTTTAATATTAGAGAGTATTAAATAATAATTACTTATTGACATTTGAGGATGTTCGGAGTGAGTGTGCTGGATCAGATGAATAGCAATATTTTGAACTTCTGACCTGCAGCCCTTTAGCCAGAATAATATGGTGTGGTGGAAGACGGGAGAGCAGCTTTGAAACAAGGTGCAACATGCATTTTAATGAAGTTGTCATGGTTTGCATTTTGTTGTTTCTTGTACCTTGTCTCCCTGTCTTGCCTTCCTGCCCTGTTTGGTTTTGTTTC
>JBAJHX010000049.1:6308208-6318700 GCA_037176925.1 Amniataba percoides | reverse complement strand
CTTCCATTAAAGAGTCTTCCCACCCTCACTGCCGATCTCCTCAGCATCATTTGGGTTCAAACTTCCCTTCTCCGCACACCCAACGTGACAGAAGTGTGGAATTAAATATGAGCTACCATACTACCCGGGAAGAATTCCAAAGATAAAATTAAAAAAAAAAAAGCCCTGCTAATTGTGTTTGGCTTTAACCAGCAGACTATTATGGGGTTGTTGTTGGTGGTGGTGGTGTTTGCTGTTGGTTCATTGTCTTTCTTGTTTCATTTTGGCTTTTTGCAGGGCTTGCTACACTCTTTAAGCAGTTGTTCATTTGTGAATCTGCACTGTGATGGTGGCACCATGCAAGGAAAGCAAACCTCATGAATACTCCCTCTCCCTCCCTGTATGTTGACAGCTGTTGGCAAATATCAAGCAGCATGGTGGCTATAACTGAATAGCAATTTCTCTCATGCACGCTTTATCCAGATTTCCTGGCTGGTCTGGTCCTCCTTAAAGCACCATTCTGTTCTGTTCCATTCTGTTTTAATCCAGCAACATATTCAAATCCATTTAATGCTCATAGTTAGTGTTATTTGGTACACAACTGGATGTTTAGTTTTAATAAAATTATGGCATCACCCAGGGTTTTAAGAAATTATGAATTTTTTTATTGATAAGTTATTTTATTCATTTATCTTCCTTGAGTAGAGAAAAAAAGGCCCATTTAACTAAATGTTGAAGACATGAGTCAAAAATGATCTGGGTGAAAGTCAACAGTATAATTAATGAGTCTCTAAACAGAGACAAAAAAAATAATTTGCAAATATTTCAGTCATGCAAAAACGTTCATTTGTACTTTCTCTTAGTTCACAGACTCAGAACAGCTCAGCTGGTGGAGCTGCGGCGAGTCTTCCAGGTGCCTTCTTGGCATGAGAGCTCTTTGGCCGGCTTCTTGATGAACAGGCTTTGTGTGTGGGTCATGGGGACGCTCCCCCGCCCCCATGTAATCAGGGTTTAGTGCAGAGAGGGTGGTGTAAGCATTTAAGGTAGCAACATCCAGCATGTAGTGCCAGAGCACCGTGATCTGTCTCTGAGTCTTTCTTTTGAATGTGTCTGAATGCATCTCATCACTTTTTCTTCACTCCATCATCCCCTGCTTTGACATCATGGATGCATCTTTCCCCTATTTTTGGCACATAACAAACTATAACCATGTCTGTTTGGAATCCATATTCAGAGCTGAACACCTCCCTGGATTTGGAAGGTTTCATTATGGCTGGTATGTCTGTATTATTCTGAGGAAGGGTCCAAGCAATGGTATTAGCTCCATCTCAATACTGACTTTTAACACATCTCTATTCTGTTCTCAAGTGTAGAGTGATATACGTGTACCTGGAGTATATTATGTGGTGAAAAGTGCAATAACATTTACACTTGATGACAGCTACGATAAGGAAATCTGTTGACGGCTAAAATTGTGACTTCGATGGAACTGGTTCATGATGAAATATGTTCCATGTAATCAAATTACAAGTTCAAGAAATGTTTTTTCCTGACTAAATTAAAATGACATGTCATTAATATAATAAATAATAAAATGCTAAATATGTTGTGTATATTATGTAGAGCAGCATATGGTAAAGCAAAGTTTCTTTATCAAGTCTAGATAATATATGTTTTTAATATAAAAAAAGAAGTTTTATAGTGCTCATGAGTACATACTTTGTTTCTAACCTAGATAACACCAGTGAGAATTAAACCCCTAAATCTTAACAACATCCTGTTCGGCCCACAGAGCCTGTATAAGACCGCATTCAAACTATCCCAAGAATGCTGTAAAATGAAAGCATCTGACAAACATGTGAATAATCAGGCATAATAAGGGCAAAACACTAATTGCTCAATCCATTAGTGCCCACTCAGCCAAACTAAAATAACAGAGTACAAATATACATAGCAAATTGCACACGGGGGTTTCGGGTCAGGGGTTGATTAAAATAGCGTCAGATTGCTTCCTATCTGATGAGGACTAAAATAGGCATCTGCATCCATGACTCTCTTGAAGCTGGGGCCCACGTTTCTATTTTATTCACTGCCTGAATATGTAAGACCACAGAGTCAATGTAAGAGCTGTACACACGTTTATACAGTATGGAGGCAATAGGGTCAAGCACCTAGTGAGTTTCTGTTCAAAGAAGTTTGTCCTCCAGCAGTCGTGGTGTGAAATTATAAAGACGAGGAAGCTGGTCCTGCTCTACATTTTTGTAGATCAGCTCAGTTTTTAAGCTTCTCTGTAATTCCAGTGATCACAATCCTTTCATACTAATAAATTGCATTAGTGAGTGACAGAAACAAGTGGTTGAAATTGTTTGGAGTAAAAACATTATTTCCCTCGAGTGTTTGTTTCACCATATGATGAATGTGAAAGAATAATTATGGTGAATCCTCAAGCGTGTTTGAAATATTAATCAAAGCCATGAAACTGTCAATGGCCGTCGTGGATGTGACTCTGGTTTAATTCTTCTTTAGGCAGCCAACCTGTTGGTGGAAAAAACATAGATGATAGACACATACATGCTTACGGTTTATGTCCCTTGTCTGTGGTGAAATAAATTTACTGTCATTCAGTTTAAATCTTCTCATATTAGTGCCAGCATTTCCACAGTAATGTGTCCCAGTGGTCTTTAATATCACTTAGATTGCTGTCAGTATTACATTATTTTTATTATCTCCATTATTATTGCTCTGGCCTCATGCGAATTCACACGGCAGTGGTGGATGCAGACATTTTCAACAGATCCGAACAAAAAAAAACAGAGAAAAAGATGTAATCAAGCGTGACATTTAAAGGAGAATGAATCTCTTTTGTTTCATCTGTCCTGTCTGTGCAGGCGCCTTGAAAGGAGCCAGATACAGACGGTCTCCCACCTTTTGTTTTATGTAGTAATATCACTGTGCTCTATAATCACTCGCAGCTCAGTTTGCTTGCCCATCTCAAGTCACAGCTGTGTGAGCAGATTCCAGGTACTCTGAAATACCTATAAAAATAAATACTAAAAGATTCACAGTCTACAACCATGTCGGCAGCTCTGTTAGGCTTTTTTAAGGTGTAACAGAGACAACATTAACACGCTGATGTTTACCATGTTCATTTTCGTAGTCTTTTTTTTAGCATGCTAACTCTGTCTAGTGGGCACTAAACTTAAAGTATAGCAAAGGTCAGTGGGAATGTCATTAGTTTTGCAGGTATTAAATCATGATATTGTACAGATTGAAATTTTCATCTGGTGTTGGTGCAGGATAAAAAGTCAGGGGATCCAGAGTTATTGAGATTCATCCTCAGAGGTAAATGAGTGCATGCACCAAATCTCACTGCAGTCCACCTGTTAGGTGTTGAGACTCAAACCCAAACTTACAAAGATAAACCACACATTGGACCTAAATTCATCGCAATAGCACAGTGAATAGTTGAGCTATTTCAATCCAGACCAAAGTGATGGACTGACCGACAGACCGCCACCCCAGAGCCACACCATTGTATACTACTCTCTGATGAACACTTTACTTTACACTTCATCACACACTCACAGGACAGTGAAAGGCAAACAAGATGCATCAGATGCAAATAAGTTTGTGCTTATTGCTTGTGTTAACCTTCTCACCCAGACATGATTGCTTTGCGAAATTTGTAATGGATTTTTATTATACTGCAGTCACCTCTGCACTGAAAGTCCTCGCAGTCTGCCGAGTGTTTATGCTGCTTGTCCAAAGCGTTATTAAAAAAAACAACACCGATGTAATTAGCAAAGCATTTGATTGTGTTAATGGGAGGGGATATTGCACTGTTAGAAATATGCAGCAACTAATTCTGCGAGATATATGAAGATTAGAAATGTTGTGTAGCCCTGAAATGGAACTATACATCATGTTCATTATAAGTGTGCATTATAAGCACAGTAAGAACAATGAGAATATATTGTCCATGATATGGTGTAATTTGTCTGCATTTTCCTTTCTGCAAATGTACTTCATGTGGGCAGACGGCTATCTTAATATTATTACTTTCAACTTGGCATCTGTTAGAGATTTATGGGCACTGATAGAGGCTCTGATTGAAGTTGTCCAATCCAGTTATGTGAGGCAAATTGGTGTAAAACACAAAAGGGTGATACATATTCCTGCAGTTAATGATTTGATATCAGTGCCCTTCATCCTTTAGATCCATGCACACTAATCAAATTAGGAGACGACCGGAGGACAAATTCCACGCTTCACGTTGGAAAACACACAGAGAGAGGCTTACTCTCAGCAAAAATGTACGAGACAGATGTTTGTTTTCTGTTAGCAGCCCGTCAGTCAGCGGAGTGACAAGAAGGAGATTAGAGATTCATTTTAATCTTATCAGAGGCCTTTCTGTAACATGTTATGACTGCTAATAAAGTCCCAGGACACTTTTATTAACAGTTTGTGACAGGTTTGTTTTTGTGATGCCTTCCCAACTGTCAGTCCTCTATAAGTCTGAGATGTGTGTGTCCAGATAAATTTGATCGCCCCTTAACATCTTTCGCTTCTGAGGATGCATCAGTGATACGATGCCCAAGAATAACCTCCTTCCAAAAATGGTACGATGAGCCCATCTGGATATCTTCTTTTTTATCTTGTAATATCTAGTGCTGATTCTTACAAC
Organism: Amniataba percoides; assembly: GCA_037176925.1. Taxonomy (NCBI): domain Eukaryota; kingdom Metazoa; phylum Chordata; class Actinopteri; order Centrarchiformes; family Terapontidae; genus Amniataba; species Amniataba percoides. The sequence goes on along the minus strand of JBAJHX010000049.1, from coordinate 6,314,037 downwards.
AGCACTGTAACTTGAAGACGTGTCATCATGCAGTGTGTCATGTTTCCAGAGAAGCAGATTGTTGATAAAAATCAAAGACAAACAAGCCGCCTTCCTGTATGCTTTTGTGCCAGGCTCAGGCCCGCTCTCCCTCCTGGGGGAGATTAGCAGGTAGAGGACAGATTGAAACCAGACAGAGATGGGATGATGAATTGGAGCATCAGTTCCAGGAAAATGATGCACAGTGTTCACCTCTGCTTTCCCGTGGAGTCCTAACAGTGAGACTGATGCTGTCCATGCCCGCGCAGATGTTCCAGCTGCTTTCCAGCTCTCACATGCGTGTCCGTTCTCTCCACAAACCCATATCCATTAAGTGTAATTTGACTCATTTCTGCTGCCTCACATGTGGAGCAGTCAATAAGAGGTAGAGAGCCATCATAACAATAACAACAAAAACACCAAGGTCAAAGAGAAATAAGATGCAATAATCACAACTTGAGGAAATTAAGCCTGAATCAGGTCATTATATTTATTAAAAGTAATGATATGAGCCCAGCAGCATTGAGGCACCCACACTCTAGTTCACAGTAAAGTGGTGTTCAGGGTAAGATGACACAGAACAGACTAACCTGATTTGCTTTTACAATGTCTGTAATCGCTCACATGAATAACATTACATAAGCAGTTTGACAACTCTGCCTAATACATGCTAATAAAAAATGACAACGTCCAAAGTAGCCACCAATGGAAAACATGCAAATTGAACAGATCCATCATGTGTTTACAGATATGAAAGTAATGTATTCATCTCTGGAAGCCTGCATAATGAGCCTGCCTCCTGGGGATACTGGCACAATCCACGGCTTACAATTGTGAGACTGTGTAAACACTTGGAGTCAGGAACTTAACTTAACTTTCCTGTCTGTCTTCTTAAGCCTTGACCACAACAGCCTGTGACAAGAAGACAGATAGACAGACAGAACATTTGCTCGTCGGCTAAACCTCTGGTAGGCTAATGATCGGGGTGTAAAGCTACAAGTACTTTACAAGTCACCTCAAGGCCACACTGTTGTGTGTGAAACGCTGACCACCCAAAATGCACTCAAACGAGACAGGTGTGACTGCACTGATGTCCCGACCAGCAAAAGGCACTAGGTTTTGTTGCTAAACCTAAAGTGGAAAGAAAAACCCATTAAAGTCCTCTTAGCTGTGCAGAGCATTGGGGCTGCAGTGTGCCGTGCACAGTGTGCCAAGTGGCTAGCTGTGCATAAAAGGAAATCATGGCTGTGGCTGAAGCTGCCAGCTCCTGATTTGCACTTAAGTCAATTGTAACGGGTCTGTCTGAATAATATAATATATTGTCTTTTAATGTCAAACAGTCCGTGCTTTGTCCCTGCTTGACCTCTCTGTGTAAATTTCAGGCCCTTCACTGAAGGAGATTTTGCCCCTGACCACTGTGTGAAGGGGAATGTGTTAATGTAGGGTGCATTAACACATTCCCCTTCACACAGTGGTATTACAAGTATTGGTCTTGCAAGTATTACTCGCTTACGGGTTTGGATGGCCCACAGAATGCATTTTAATTCCACAAGTTTTGCATTGATCATCGCTGCTCATGTGCAAATACTCTTGATATGCACATTAAGCATGCCTTTGCTGGCTGTGGTGGCATTAGACCCTGTAATGAGGATGGCAGAACGGCTTTAACGCCACACTGGGCAAGATATTAATGGGAAAATACACCTGTTTTAGTAGCCCAGATTAAAAAATGGGGCTGCAGTGGAGAAGAGCAACCCACCCCTGCTGAGTGAGGCCCTGAACACTTGTCAGCTCACAGAAAATAACCGAATTTAAAAGCAAAAATACAAAGAGCAAGAATGTGACTGTATTCAGCTAAGGCTGGTCCCATTAGATCTTGTGTCTGTCTCATCCCTTTGGTATCCTTTGGCATAAAGCAATCAGAGCCTGAGTTGGTAAACATGAGCTCGCTCTTTGCAGTTTACTGATGATACATGAATTCTGGGTATAAACAGTTCCTTCTTGCTGCCGTTTGGAGCTGTCACCTTGCCAAGTGGGGTTCTGGAGACGGTTCAGAAATCAGTGATTGAAAGGCTCGCTCGAGTATTTAGCCCTTAAGATGTTGGTATAAAAACATCAGATGTGTGAGGTGGTGTCTCTACGCCTCCCCAGGTCCTGTATGCAAATCACGTAGGATCCCACACACTTTCCACCTGTCTGAAAACCATTAGTCGCGTCGACCAGCTGTTTGACACAGTTAAAACCAGACACGAATCTCTGGCTTTCCCAAGTAGCTTTGAAGTCTTTGTTCAGTCTTTGTACGTATCCACTCTCACCTCACTTCTCATTCTCCTCTCCAATAACAACAACATCACCTGCTGCTTTCATGCTTCTCTCCAAGAAACCACTGTTAATTGTGCCAAGGTTCTCTTTGCTAAGAATGACAAATACCTCAGTCGACTCCAATTATTTGAACAATGTTAATGATGTTTTGCTTTTTCTCTGTTGCTGGTAATTCCTGATTATAAGACTAAGCTCTGTGTGTGTTTTATAACCGCCGGTTTTGAAACTAGATCACATTCCTAAAATAAAGATAAACCTGACACATCATCCATCTAACCTAACGGCACACATCCATTATAGGACTGTGGCACCAAAACGTCACAGTGTGTCCTTGTTCAAATACTTAACAGAGCTCACCGGAGCCGCGCAGCTCATCTGTGGTCTCATCAATATTGTTTGTAGAATCGTGCTGAACGGACCGATCCATGCAGTCAAAGCCTCTCTGCAAGACATGAGGGCTTTTTTGATCCACTCCTGACCTGCTGCTTCAGTGCCTTCTCCCTCTGCAGCCACCTCTCTGTGGCAGACTGATCTCTTGTGCTGCAGCTCAAAGGTTTCAAAAGCAGACCCGTATTCTCTATTAAAGGAGCCAAAGCATGAATCAAGGATCATCATGTCTCATACTCACAGCTGTTGGGCAGGTTCAGTGCTGAAAAGTTTCATATTATAGCAAGAAATCCCCCAATATGGAGTTGCTGCAGGAGTATCAGCAGCCACAGAATACCCTTAAAATATGTCAAGACGGCATTGAACCTTCACCCCCCCACCCCCACCCCCGTGTGGAAAGTAAAAGACGACTCACTTTGAAGAAGATGTGGCTAATGTGATTTTATGCGTGTCTGTGTAGGTCATGGCTCTCACAGGCGGTTTAGGGAATCTCTTTTTAATTGGTTGGCAGACTTTTATCTGAGCCAAAAACTACCTGCATGTGCATCAAGGTGCTGCTCTGTGACAATCATCCACATCCTCCTTTATCCTGGGTTTTCTCTATCCCTTGAAGAAAACCAGACAGGAGCACTTGGATCAGGTCAGAACTGTCGTGCTGAGTTATGCAGCAGCTTTGAATTCTGCCTCTCTTTTGTGCTGTGGCACTGATGTGTTATTTCATTGATGGCTAGCCTAGCAGAATTATCACCACAGCCAACATGCTGCTGCCAAGAACACCTGGCTCACTTTGGAAGAAAAACACACAGCAAAACATTTCTCCAGGTTTAATTATGAATCAAGTTGCATTGTATCAGAGCTTCTTTTTATTCAAGTTGCATGCATGCAGGTTTTATCATGTTATTTCCATGCACGTTTGTTTCCTTTCAGAATATATTCAGAAATATGTTTTTTAATGTTCTAGCTTGGTGCACCTGCAGCTCTATACCTCACCAGCACTGTCGAGCTCTGCTGTCATCGTGACAAGCCCTGTTGTGTGCATACAGTTGACAAAGCAATTTAGTTGTTCTGGCCTGGACAGAGCTCTTGGGCATGCTATCATCTTGAATCAGTAGCACGCTCCCCCTGAGTGCTAAAACGACGAATGTCTGAGAGGTTGAATGGCCAGCCATTGAACTCTGTCCATCCCCGTCAGGGTATCTGCTTTCATCAACAGCAGCTGTGTCTTTCTGAAGCTTTCAGTTCATGGGTTCGCACATTACAAAGACCAAAAAGCAAAAAGCAGCACAGACCTTTAATTTGAACTTTTGACACATCTATTAGAGCCAAGAGAGACATTTGTGGATGGTATTTTCTCAAGACGTGTGGGTGTTTGACACTCCACCGTATACTAAAATGTAATGTGTGCACTTGTGTTTGCTCTGTCATCTCCTTGAAAATCATTCTTTCCAGCTTATTCTTGTCCAGACATACATGTCAATAGTTGTGCTCTTGGCCACCTCCTCTTCAAAGACATTTTCACTCTAACTATGTTCTTTGACGCCATCTGCTGGATCCTCATTAAATTCATTTAGCTGAAAGTTCAAATGCACACGTTGATACCAGCTGTGTAATTATTATCAGCAAAAATTGACTTATTTAGTAGTTTCAATTATCAAAAGTAAAAGTACTCATTGTGAAGAAAATAGTCCCTGTCAGTGTTTATACTTTTTGTGTGATGCCTCTAAATGAATATAATTGCTGCATTAAAGTATATGTTGTATTTTATTAATGCAGATATTAGAGGTTGCACTCTCTCTAACAACTGTACACACAGCTGGATAGTTTAATCAGCAGCAATGCATCATGGTCCATATGAGCTCTACATGAGCTCAGAAAAACTGTTGGTTTTCAGCTTTGACGTGATGATAAAATCATCAGCTTTGGAGGTATGTGGATTTTCACCGGACAGGAAGACAAATATAGTGGAGTGAAAAGTGCAATATAGTGTAATAATGTGCATTAAATGGAAATACTCAAGTGAAGTAAAAGTACCATAGATTTTTGCTTAAGTGTCGAAATTGTACTTAGTTACACCCCCACATTAAGCACAATACATATCCTATTGTATTTTTTGTTAACTGAGATTGCATTTGCACATTATTGGTCTAATGCCTCTATAATATATATCTGAAGGAAAGCTGCGGTAAAGTCCCTGATTCTCTCAACAAGAACTATTACATATTGATTTGTTGTGCAACCATTAAAGAAATGTATTTAAGTACAAAGAAAATACAAAACAGAACAAAAATGTTGAGGTAAAATTGTCAAACTAAAAGGCAGAAAGCTCTTTAGGTCTATTAGCTGAGTTCTCAATGCACCAGTCCTGTATACAGCACAGAGATATATAGCTGCAACAATATTTACTGCATTTAAGAGTCTCTCTCAGAATGTGGGCAAACTAGATGACTTTTAAACTGTTTTTAAAGAGGGATCTGTCACAGTCATGCAAGGTCGAAAGATTTTATGGTACCTCCAGTGTAACATTGTTTGTGTTTTATATTGATTTTGTGTTTTTTTAGTATTTGTGTAAAGGCCCATCTAATGACAAGTGTTGAAAACAAGCCCATAAATACTGATGTTCTGTGTGTGGCACCGGTCCATGCCTCTAGAAATAAAGAGAAGCATTATATAAATAAATAAATAGATAGATAGTCTGTCAAATGCATTTTAAGAAATATTAATTCACTGATTACAACAGAAAGTAGCTGAAAAACTTTAGCATCTTTGCATCTAACAAAATTACAAAAGTTACAAAAATGCACGTGAAATAAATTTGCATGGCTGTTTATTTGAGTTACATGTGACATATTTCATGTTCAGCTGAAAATGCATGGGAGGATTTATACGCATATTTTAAAAACACATCTCTCTTTTTTTTTCTCTCCATATCAACATCTATCACTGTTTGTGGTGACTCAGCACAGCTCCACGGTGAAATGCACCAGACCTCAGGACATTTTCAACCCACTGCACTGTTATAAACTATAAAGGTGTGGGGGGGGGGGGGGGGGGGGGGGGGGGGGGGGGGGGGGGGGGGGGGGGGGGGGGGGGGGGGGGGGGGGG
>JBAJHX010000049.1:6297405-6308108 GCA_037176925.1 Amniataba percoides | reverse complement strand
CGGAGGTCGAAAAGAGCCAAGCAAGCCTTTCCCTAAGCCCCGCTGCTCTGGTTTTCCTGGCTTGGCAGAAACGAAAAAACCGGAAACCCACCCCCCCCCCCCCCCCCCCATGTGAAACCAAAGCAGGGCGGCAGGTGCGTCTGAAAGCGGGCTGACACCGCCCGGAGCAGGTCAGGACTCTGCTGCTCTGCGTGGTCTCCATTATTCAGGAGGACATGAGACAGACAGACGGATGGACGGATGGGTGAGTGGATGGAGGAGGGGTGGTGGTGGTGGAGGGGGGGTGCTGGGGGTGGAGCTTGTCCCTGCAGAGCTGATGGAGGGAGACCGAGAGAGGGAAGGAGTGCATCCGAAACAAGTGTATCGCCTGCAGGGACGCCGAGGCTGAAACTCGGACTCACTTCACAGGCTGGAGATGGAGAAGCAGGAGTGAGCGCACCTGCTGCTGTGGAGAGGTATTTATCATCTTTCTCTGCGTCGACAGGTCTCCTCAAGTTTCTGTCTTTTCTTTTTTTTTTCTCTGTTTGTGCAACTCATCTTTCTCTTCGCAGTGACTCCTGTTTTTCAAGCTGTTGAAAAACTGAGCCCAACTTAATTTTTCTTGTTGTTTTTCAGGATCATGAGGCTTCTCACAAGCTTGAAATTAAAGTCTCACTCCGCTTAAAAATGGAGCTGGCTGCTTGAATCGCGTAGTGAGAGGCTGTAAATGAAACATTAGCACTTCTACAAAGAGGACTAAAGAGTTCAGGAGGGTGGGGGCGAAATGTGTCGACACATTTGTTTTATTTATTTATTTACTTTACTTAGTTTCCCCTAAAAGAGGGCACAAAAGGCTCATCTGAACGCATGTTTGTTCAAAGTCCATTATTTGTTTCACTGCTGTCTAAAAACGAAAGTTGCATTGAGGTTAATCTTTAAGCAGAGAGCCACTTTAAGTCTGCAGGCCGAGTAAACTTTCCTTTGAGATAAATGTCAAGTAAAATAGTATCTTTACAGGGGCCATGTGTGAGATTGAGATAAAGATTAAAAAAAGACGAATGTAAGACTGTGTCTTGGTGATTTTGTTGATCCAAACTGCTCTATATGTCTGTCTTCTTTTTCTTTCCTCCATTTGTAGTTAAAGGCCTTAAAGTGCAACTTCCCAAATGATGCCCATATTTTCTCAGCTGGAACAAAAAAAGAAGTGAAACTGTGTAATGAGGAGGAATAAAGTACACAGTGTATCTCACCTTATATGCTCACAAAAAAAACCTCATCGTAAGTTTGTCAGGCGCCTTTCGTCCACATCATTGTCAGAAAGGTCACAAGATCGAACCCCGTCTGAGCCTCTCTGTGCAGAGTTGTCTCGCTCTCCCTCTGTTTTCTCTTCTTCAGGTATTTTTCTTTTCTACCCGTTGTCTAAAGACATGCGGTCAGATAAATTGGGAACTTTCCCACCCCAGCATGTCCATAGGTGTGTGTGAGAATCTGTCAGAGACTACCTGCCCTGGATGTGGACTCTCCAGCCTGATGCATGCTGGGATAGACTCCAGCCCCCACAGTGACCCTTAACGGATGTTTGGATGGTGCTAGGTTTTCTCTTTCCCTGTCGTTAGAGCAACGTTGTGCAACAGTCGGCTTTCTGATACGTGTGCTTTTCAGCTGAAGTCAGTGGAGGAGCTCGAAAAATTGACACATCAGTGAGACTCTGTGAGAAGAAAAGCTTCAAAACAAGCGGCAGATATAACACAGTGGTTAAAGTTTTAACAGCGTGGAGAATATCACATCCATCATAATTATACAAAAACAGTATTGTTTCCCCTCCATTAGCGCTTTCAGCTAAAAGACTTTTGACTCAGACAGATCAAGCCGCGCTCTACCTCGTGTGCTTTACATCAGTCGGTCAGAAGTTGAAGAGCTGCGTCTCTTTATGCATCGCTACAGATCCGCCGTCACAAAGATGTCAGTGTCAGTTTTATTTGCATGAGGAGGTTCTCAGACTTGAAGATGTGTAAATGGGGATTTTCCAGCTTCATCCCGCACACAGATTCGGTTGCCGCTGTTATTTTCTGTGGTACTATTTCTGCAAAACAAACAGAGCAAACTTGTTTGAGCAGGAGAGCTCCAGAAATAACGTCGACTTGAACTGACTTGGCGGTATTGTCACTCCGCTGAAATTCGAACTCTGCAGTTTATGCGTATGTTAATGTGAACCAAAAGTGTCTCTCACATCAAACCTCCGTCAAGCCCTGCTTTCAAAAGTTAATCGCAGCCCTGCTGTCGGTGCCCCCTGATGCTGTAAAATGAGACAGAACATTTACATTTTAGAATTCAGCGCCAGCACTTCCTCCTGGGTTAGATGTGATCAAAGATTTGTTTCTCTAAGCCGGCAAGCAGGGTAATCAATAAAAACAGAAGCCTGCTCGTCCTGTAAAAAGTTAGCCGGAGCACATTTTTAAAGACAGTTTCAAATTGAACAGCCTCCAAGAAAGGCTGGCACTCATTTTATAGAGGCATCTTCCTCGGAGAAGATGAGTACTTTTAAAGATTTTCATCCCTCCCTCCTGAGAGTCTTTGCCTGCGGGCAGTAGATATAATGAAGACTTTAACAACCCAACTTAGCTTGTCTTTCCCTTTTGATATTTAAAATCCCTTGTGAGTTACTCAGATAAACCCCAGGGCTATCCACCTGGCAAAAAAAAGAATCAATAATGAACATATACTTTAAAGTTTGCATGCGTGCCGTGCCGACACTGGACGAATGCTCAAATATCCATGAGGAGAAGTAAATAAATTATTTTATTTTCCCCCAAAGTGAAGCAGTGCTATTGATGCACAATGCATAAGAACATAATCACCTCACTGTAACTGGATATGCTCGGTGTTCACCTCACCTGGCCTCCCTTTTTTTTTTTTTCACAGACCACAGTTGCTGCATGTGTTCAGTGTGAAGCCCCCCCCCCTCCCCAGCTTGACAATAGGCAGGGAACAGGTGCAAGTGGAGGCTTGTTTGCAGCCCTTGAATGGTCCTTGTGTGTGTTCACCCAGACCAAGAAGTGTGTATAGAACAGGTGACCCCGTTGAATAATCATTCCCTGTGGACGCTGGTTGTTTCCTTACCTGTTGTGTGTCGTTCTGTATGTTAACTGTGTAGATGGGTGAAAGATCAGCAGGCTGCCCCCCCCGACCTGTGAGAGTTGCAAAAGGCCGGCAGCCTCAAATGAAGTTGTCGTTATGCAAGGTCCTTCCTCTCAGCCTTCAAGAGATTTGTAAATGTTTAAACAGCACTCTGTACAGCAGTTTAATGTTGCCTCTTCTCTGAGCATCTAGAGGAAACAGTTAAGTTAAATGCACTTCAGTGGCACATTCACGCGGCAATATTTCATCGGTTCAAGTTGTTAAGTGAGTTACGTAACAGTCGTCAGCTCCCACGGTCCGCTGTGTGTTTGTCTACTTGTTGCACGAGCCTGCTGTTCAGTCAGGAGTCTGTGGGCCTAGCAGGAATTAACCTTCAGCTGGTTTGTGCTAACATTAGGGCCCGATATCTATCAATTATTCATCGTGCTCTGCTCTGCCTGTGCAAATCTAAATGTGTCTCACCATGGAAACAGCCTTCTGTCTCCGCCGGAGGGTGTTGGTTTCAGAGGCCGTGCCGGCTCCAGCCTGGTTTCGCGGTCCAGGCGGTCCTGCTCCACTCCTCATTCTGGTGCAGAAGGTGAAAGAAACGTGAGACAGTCTTGCAGTTTGTTGTAGATTTCATGTGAACTTTGGTTGCCGCTGTTTCAGTTTGTTTTGAGACCTCAGAAAAGTTCACACAGAAGTAATGATAGTTGATAAAAGCTTAGCTAAGAGGAGATGTGTTTGTCTATATTGTTTTCGCAACTGTTGGTGATTGATTTGCTCTTGTTGACTTTTATTTAACCCTAGTATTCTTGTCCAAGTTGTAGTGTTATATTCACTTTGTATTTCTGTAAAGTGCATAAGGTCTAGATGGTGTTTTGTTGCTAATGTACTGTCTTTTTACTTGTAGTTTATAGACTATGCTAAAGTTGCTTTAATATGATAACTATTTTTACATTATAATATGTCAAATCCTCTTGATATAGCCTCAGTGATTCACTATTGCAGCCAGACTGTTCTCTGCTGTTTTTGTTGTTTATTGTTGGGAATATTTTGTCAAAGTTGCCCAAATATTATAATGATATAGTTCATTAAACTGATAAAGATGCATCACCTCCATCAATATAGCATTATTTTAAAAAAGCCTCTCGCTACATGCACTGTATTTCTGATTGACTCATGAGGTGACTCCTCGTACTTTTCGACCAGATTCAGGTAGTTTATTGGCTCAGCAAGCAGGCGGGCGCATGTAGCGTGTGTCCATGTGTGTAAACTGCAGAGCTTTCAGTTGTGAGGGTTGAAACCCAGAGCTATTTCTCTGTAATCATTCAGTAATTTAAAGTTACTGTGAACTGAATTGATGGTATTGCTTGGTGGTGTATTTTTGTTGAACACTAGAGGGTGCACTGTTACTACAACATCTTTTGCAAAGTCATGTTATTTACAGTAGTGCTACATCACGGCACAGTAGCCTCTCTCTTGGGTTTTTGGAGTCTTTGAATTTTCAGATTTTATGTTGTGTAAGATTTGTGACTATTTCATCACAAACAATGAATGAATGAACAACAAACTTGAACGTGTGGCTGAATAAATAGTGAGAGGCACACAATGGAGCACCTAATGGACTCCCAAGAGAGGCGAGGATGATATCTGATAAAACAGAAAAAGGATTTATGATTTGTTGAATTTAAAATTCTGAATAATCACAAAGTTAAAAACTTTAAATGCACATTTTCATTTGTTTGAAAAACTCAACAGGCTCATTTGTAGCTGATGTGATGTGAGATTAGATGTGACTAAAGATCTGAATCTGATATGTTTGTGTTGTAGTAGATATGAATATCTTTATGTTATTAATCATTTTTGACTGTTTGATGCTGCTTCCCATGGACCTGGGACCATGTGTCTCAACCCCAAACAGAAGGCACGACTTCAGATGTTGCTGTGACATGTTTTTGCTTTGCTTGTTATTTACTGTGACAACATGATGATTCTTGTCCTGAGGGACGTTTATAAGTAGGTCAGGACCAGGCTCACAGGTAATTGTGATTCAGACTGTATTACTCTGCAGGAGTGGGTAGAAACATGATGAATGTACTTTGTTGTTTTTGACAGTCTGCTCAAGTTGTGCTGCTGCACAAGCATTCCAGAGTAAATGTTGTCTTTAGGCTACCTTTCCCCTGACAGGTGGATGAAAAGTGCTTTTACTGCAGGACTCATTAGACTGAAGAAAAACTTGTTGCCAGGGGCTCCCTGTTGTGCGACTATTCTCTTTGACATAGTTTGCAGAAGTTAGTCATGTTTAGGTGTGGGGTTTGACATTTTAATTGTTCTGTTCTGCAACACAAATCCCTGAAAAAAAACACATTAATGATGTGAAAGAAAAAGAGTGTATAGGCTGGTTGTTCCATGTTCTAACTGTGGTTTCTTCCTAAAACAGAAAACGCCTTCTCTTCACGTACATACACAGGGTGTTTGTATTGCTGATGTAGGTCAGAGTAGGAAAAACTGGTTCATGTGGTAGGTGTGTCTACTCAGTGTTCACTTCGGTGGTTGAAAAAGACTGAATGGAGCATAAGCTGCAAACTGTGTGAATGCTTCTCTGGATTTACGTCTTATTGATGGTTTCGCACAGCTTTCACTCCTTTCCTCTCAGTGATGCTGCATAAAATGTTGCTGTGGGAAGATGACACAGGCCTCAACAGAGAAAAGTGGACATAGAGGAAAGTGCTGGGAATGTGCAGGTGTTGTGTGCTGAGTTGGTGGAACCAGAAAAGACTTGTACAGGATGTATTTCTCTGTCAAACAACTCCAAACATGAGAAGAGCTACTCTGCAGCCTTGAAATATTCTCATGCTGGTAATGAGTACATGATTATTTAAGAAATTAGTTTGTGTCTCATTAACAGTGCCAAAGGCAAGGCATGTCTGTTTACACTTTGATTTGCAGACTCCAAGACAAATACAGGATATTTATTCAGGAATGCCTCGTGGGCACACAGTAGGCGGGGATGTTGTAGCTGTCAGAGCGGCCTCTCTTCCCCTCTCCCTCCCTCTTTAGTTATGACTTTGCCCCCCTCTTCTCTGCCTCTTGCCTTTTTGCTCAAAAGAGGAGGGGCTGTCTAAGTAATCCAATACCTGCCCAATTCATGAATGTTACTGTAACTCGCTGAACTGCCCTGACAAGTGCAGGGGTTAAAACACATTAGCAGACCGAGGCTGACAGCTCTGGCTGCATCTCTGCACAGCAGACATTTGCTGCGAGAGAGAGAGAAAGAGAAAAGAAGAAGAGTTTTTTAAAGAAGGGAAAGGAAGAGAAAAATTAAACACTGAGAAAAGAGGGGGAAACCTGGCTCGACTTCAAATGACTCCTTTGGAAGAATGATAGAAGAAGCTGCGGGCTCCCTGCCATCCAACATGTCTTTAGAGGAGAGTGCTCTGAGAGACATGGCTGAGAGTGAGACGGATTGTTCTGAGGGACTGGATGAGGTTGTCCTGGGGCGCATTGCCAGCTTACCTCTGGATCCATTCCCACCCAGGGACTTCAGAGGGAAGTTTAAAAAGATGCGCCACAAGAAGAGGCCCACTATTCTTGAAAGTAGGTACTCCTTTGACTCTGTATGGCTCCCCTAATCGTCTCAAGAATTCAGTTTTTAATCTGGGAGAAATGTGATTTTGGAAAAATGTGGTGCGGAGGCAACGCTGGCATTTCAGCTACTACTGCCATCACCGTGTGAAATGCCTCACCTCCCCAAGTGTATTTGTCATATTTACCTGGGAATCTGATGCCTTGTTGATAATAGAGTCAAACCGCAGGAGAGCATATCCAACAATATTTGATATTACATTGTTGAGTTCAATTCCAAAAATTAACTTTGCGTCAGTTGAAGTAAATAAGGACATTAACGAGCAGAATATATGAGCAAGAAAGAAGAAGAGGATGAAGAAACCAGGGGCGCCCGGGGAGAGTAAAAGTAAGAGGGAGTCAAGTGTTCAAGCCTGATAACCACAAAGATGGCTGTACTGGACCCACATACCTCACATTCCTGACGTTCATCAGAGCCTGATAATGCTTTTAATAAGTTCTTATAATGTGTCAGAGCCATTGCCCACATGAAGCCTAATTAATCAGCAATGCACTTCTGATTCATTCGTCTCTTACACGTGTCGCTTTGGGACAGAATGCGACTGCCGGTGAAGCTGCCAATAAACAGAGTGGTAAATTTGGTAATTATGACAGTATTACTGAGGTAGTTTCCTTCTTGAGAAGCTGCACTGATCCTTTCCAGGCTGCCAGAAGAGCGCCGGTGCTTTACGTGTAAATCTTTGGCAGCAGTTACGCAGACAAGTTTAGAGATATCCAGATACGGTGTTATGCTGTAAACACCACGTTTAAGTCTCTCCAGACTGGCAGCAGGTCTGATATTTTCATGATGTCTGCTCCAGGCTGTTATGATGTGGTGTGATACAAACATCGAGTTGTCCTCTCTGGCTTATTCGTCACATATTCTTCAGATCCGCTTTGACAGTTTAGATATGTGTAAAAGCATACACCATGCTTCATGGCTTTCTAGTCACAGTCACCTCAAATCTCACTGACATACGGATCCATTAGACAAGTTGTTATAGCTTCTCAGATAGGAGGAAATTTGGCCCGTCAGGACAGGAGAGACCTGTAAACCTCTACTGTTTAGGATTAGTGATATTTCTAACTAAGAGGACGAGCCTGTGTCTCATATTAAACTATTTTACTCCTGTTTCCATGCAGAATGGGACCCTCAGTCAACAAAGGCCTGAAAGTACACTTAGTTCCAGCTGCAGTGTTGTTGTGATTTTAGACTCATGATACTGTTTCTTATTCACAGTTTAGTCTCATAAAAGTGTGGTTGCTGTTTCTGTGCTGCCTCTTTTTGCCGAGACGTCTCTTCATCTGTCCTCCTCTGCTTTGACTTTTTCCTGTTTAGCAGCCCTGTTGAAAAAAGTCCACAATCATTCAACGAGGGAATTACATAACTGTTTGCCCCTCAGAGGGCCTCTTACTGGACAAGTCAGGCTGACCAGATTATAACTGATGGATAAGTCAAGGAAGTAAACTGTGTTTTTTCAGTCTTTAAAGAATTTGGACTGATCTTTTTTTTTTAAGTAATCAAGTGTTTTGCTACCATTATAGGGAAGTAATTGCACATAATTGGTCAAATTTGCTGTGATTAGACTGTCGTGTAGTCCTTATCGCTGTCTGTGTTAATGTCTGTGTCCGAAACACATTTAGCCTCCAAACAGGGTGACATACAGTACATGTTATAGGTCAAATATTTATTTATGTCCAGATCATATCTAAGACCGGAGTGACTTTGCAAAGTCTTCAACTTTTCATCCAGTGAAAACACGAACACTTTATCAGAGCGCTGGTAACTCGCAGAGAGAGCTGGTCGCAGTTCAAATGCTGATAGCATCGAGTACAGTCTGACTGCGTGGTGGTTATTTTAGGGTGAGGAGATGTTTGCTGATTGGGCTAAGATACTGGCAACATCTGAAGGTTTACTTGTTAACACAAATATTTAGTTAAAATTAGAAGAAGCACTTCTGCAGCTTTTTACGTCTTCATTTTTTTATTCAGCCAGAGACACTTTAAAATTTGCTATAGAAGGGGAACACAGATTTCTGTGAATAGTACTACTGTGGGTTTGAGATTTTCACCAAATATATCATCACCAGTTGAGTTCTGTTGAGTTCAGCACTTTACGTGAGCTTGGAGAGTTGCTTTCTGAATGGAGTAGTTACAGTATCAGTAGCAGCTTTAAAACAAGGCCACATTGTGTTTTCCCAGTGTCTGCACCCTGTCCTGCCTACGTTGCTTATTCCTTAGTACAATATATTATTCAAAACTAATTATCTCATTATAACATCATGCTGACAGAAACAACAAATATATACAAATGAACATTTCTGATATCAAGTTAGTCAGTTAAATCTTCACTTGCAGTTTTTCCCCTTTAATTGAGGTTTCAGAGATGCATCTTTATTAGTGCAACTGGGAGAAATGCTCTGCTCTGTCATATTTTTCACACACTGAAAAAAGAAAGCTCTCAGACTTTCAGGTGCGGTAATCTGTTATAGCGTGACAACATCATAACATCATGAGGTTTATTTAGTGGTGCAAAAATAAAAACAAAGTTACTCCTGTGGGAGGGTGGGCATGTACACAAACACACCGTCTACTGTGTTACAGTGCACAAAACAACGACTACACAGATACCAGATCAGCACGGGAGCAGCAGGGCAGCGCCGTCTTGGGTATAAACACCTGAGCCCCTGAAATGTGTGTTTACCAAGCTCTGCAACCAGTGCTGGCTTCCCCATCACAGAGTGTATTATGTAATGAAGGTCAAGTGGCTGCTTGATGGACAGACAGAGTTCTGATAGGATTATACTAAGAGCGCAGCAGAGAGGCAGTAGAGGGAGGGGGATTGGAGGATGTGGTTTATACTCCATATGGTTAACGACATGCATCTGCTTTTTTATGCAGATATATGTCGTTAATATTGTATGTAATTGTTACATATCCAGGAAGAGCAGAGGGGAAAAGTTTATTTTCATTTAAATTTCTGGACTTTGGTACGATTAATTTATTGGCATCCATGCTCAAACACCAATCTTCCCCTCTGATATAAGAGACATTAAACTGAAATAATAGTACTGAAACAAAAGCAATCAATTCATCAAAGTGATAGGTTAAAAATAATATTAGCATTTCTGAGTAAATACTTTGGTGTTTGCATTGATTTTCAGCCAAGATAAGTTGAGTATGTCATCTTGGGCTCTGGGAACTGTGAGCTTTTTCTCTATTATTATGTCCTTTTTAGATACAGTGATTATTCACGTGATTGATATCACTAAATAATGACTGAATAATTGGGGAAATTAAATAATAATTTGCCCCCTAATGTTAATGATAATAAGAAAAATGTGCAAAAGGGTTTAAAACCAACAGTCTGCCCCTGCTCCCATGCAGATCCCTTGTGTGTGGTTAATCCCATCTACTTGCTGATCACTTCAGTCTCTTCTTCTTTCCCTCCGCTCTCTTTGTGATGGGTCATACTTCCCGCGTTCTCCATTTCCTCAGTCAGTGGCAGCAGCCTGTCAGATACTCGCAGTCACGCTGAAAGACGCACAAGCCCGATGCTGTCATCATTATCAGGCCCTGCACGCAGACAAACAGTAGTTATTATTAACTGCGCTCTGCTAAGAGGATTGCTTCCTGCACTCTCAGCCTCCGCGCAGTTATTTAAAGGGAGCTTGCATTGCCGCCCACTGCCTGCCACAGCTTTAGAGAGAGAGAGAGAGAGAGAGAGAGATGTTCAGAGAGTGTGAAGGGAGAGAGAGAGAGAGGGCTGATAGCCAGGGACAGGACACAAGAGGAGGGGTAAAGCAGTGCTAGTGTGTTTTCTCAGGGTCTCGTCAGCACAGCATTGTGTGCGTCACAGAGAGGTGACAGCAGGCGCTACCTGCTGGTCCCAGCGCTGCTGCTGCTGCTGCTGCTGCTGCTGCTGCTGCTGCTGCTGCTACTGGAGGGAAACACAACAAGAGGGGGGACACTCAACAGGA
>JBAJHX010000049.1:6274538-6294308 GCA_037176925.1 Amniataba percoides | reverse complement strand
TGCTAAATATCCACCCACTCTGTTCACAGACGACTGCTAAAGTGGTTGTTTACTCAGTGGGACGATCTCGGCGGACGTTTTCTTTTTACATGTGTGTGTGTGTGGGTGTTTGTGTGTGCGGAGAGAGACACTTGTTGGCCTGTTTGCATTGTCCTCCAGGGAGCACCACCATGCTCAGGGTGTTTCCAGCATGGCGATGATGTAATGCACACTGTGCCCGAGCTCCTTGTTTGCAGTGTCACATGTCGCGTCTGAGTCTTCAGTCCTGCAGCACCCAGAGCAACAGAAAAGGCCTGAAATGCACACTGGTTGCTTTCTTCACCTCCCGTCTCTGGTTTAAGTCACTTACATGGGAGAATTAAAATTCAGAGCTGTGGCGATTTCATTTAATCAAACATGTTGCGCCCTATAAAATAATTCCAGTTTGTTTCCGTCCAGACTCTCTGTTGCTGTTTAGGTACTGTGACTGATTTGTCTAAATAGTCGCAGTTCTTGAAAAAGTCTAGTTCCTAAAGTGAAGTGTGCTGACGCAGGGCCTGATCGAGATTGGTGTTTACACTCTGGTGGTCCGTGCCTCGTGCCTCAGGATCACAGAGTTGGAGGAAAGGGGAGGGCTGCTCTGTCAGTATAGTGTGTACCCATGGGATAAATATAGTCTCACAACTATGCCACCATAGCATGTTGGACCTCATCACTGTGCTGTGCCTCAGCTAAAAATTCCTGCCTGACCTTCACTCTTGGAAGGCACCGGTTGGTCACAAGGCTAGAGGAAGCCATAGCAGAGGCAGCTCAGAGAGTGAGACAGAATAAGAGAGAGAGAGAGAGGGAGTGAGATCTGGAGATTGCGTGGTCTCCCGTACCAAACACTACTCCCACTTTTATAAAACACACCCGCCGTTGGCTCTGCGCGCCATGGAAACTATGCCCAGCAGGACGGAGCCAGCTGACGGACAAGACATGGACGTTGGTGGATTTTACTAGCAAGCGTTTGTCTTAATTCAGGACAACCCTGGATACCATTTCCTCCTTCCCCACTATGGACGGGACGGCTGTGTGCTGGAGTAAGGCCAGCGTCATCAGCTTCATCAAGGGCCTGGGTAGGTGCTGATTTGGCACGAGTGAGGGGAGCATGTTCTGAAAGCCACACGAGATCGTCACACATGCGTGGCATTCCTTGACAGATATCCACACACTTCATGTCCTGAACGAATCTGCTGAAGGAGACCTACAGGTGGCTTCTTCCACAGCTCTTCTCCAGCATGTCTTGTGCAGTTTTGTCAACTCTGCACACTCTTATTGTTCAGACAAAAAATCCTGATTGTAACTTTGTTTAACTTTTCTGCTTTTGTGTGCTACTGTGTAAAATCTCAATTCGCTGTTGTGCATTTGTTTGCTGTTTCCTTCATCTACCTGTAAAGCTGTAATAGTTTTTCCAAAAGCAGTTAGGCAGTTCATTCGAGCCCTTTTTATCCTGATCCTGCAGGGAAATTGATGTTTCTGCTTTGATTCCTATTTGAGCTGTCTGCAAAAGTCATTAAATTAAATGACAGGTTATTTGAGTCCCCTGTTTAATAAATGCTGTGGGGGGTTGTCTTGTCTACCATTTGATTTTATAGCTATAAATTACTTTACTATAAATTTCAAGGCTTATCAGGTCAGCATGTGGTGTGTAATCATAATGTAGAGGTCCACAGTTTGCCTGCTGATTCTACACTGATAATCCAAGCTGACTAAAGATATTTTTAGATATGTTTTTTAAATAAATGAATACCTTCCTCTGAAACTTGCTTTAAATGTATTCATGTTATAAGTGTGAGAACCTCCACAGTGGCCATGTCATGTTAGTTCAGCATTAGTTTTTAAAAAAATATTTCTTTCACTCACATGAATTTCACATCATCGTCTTGTGGAAACGTCTCAGTGTGACAGTTGCACTTTGTGCAAATATGCAGAAAGGCTTAGGTGTTTTTATATGCTGTGTTTTGTCTCAGTAAGCTCTTACCAAACCAGTTTTTTTAACAAGGAGTTTGAACTGTTTGCCAGTTTTGATCCATAATTCAAAAGCAAAGATAAGAAAAATGCCTGGTGTTTGATATGTGACTTTGACAGATGTGATGTGTTCCCGACACAGTGCAGGTAGTACTTTGTGCGGCTAATGTGATTCAAACTTGTCACTTTTATTTATCACATTTTTACACACTCAGAATGCAGTAGCTGAAGAAAATGTGGTTCTCATTGTGAGGAGGTGAGTCTCAAAACCTCCTCTGAATATTTTACACATCAGATTTACGGCCGTTCGTGAGGTGGACGTGAAGTTAAGGCCCGTAGAGTTTCAGGCTAAATAAAAATCTCACAGTTCTAATGAGACGTTTGTATGCAGTTCTTTACTATATTTAGCACTTTTGTGTCTGGAGGCAGCAGAGCAGAACACTGAGGTAAAATTTAACTTGTGTGTTACTTTGTAGGGTTTTATGGCCTGAGCCAAGCCGTCAGTAATTAAACGTGAGGCACATCATAACACTGGCTGAAGGATGGTCACATGCACAAGATTTTTTGCTTCCCTCAAAGGGCAATGACATCCTTGGTACGAAATGAAAACACCAGCTGCTGGAAGTGGTGTTTTAATTTCCATGTGCGCTCCCTTCACTGTAGCAGTAGGAAAGAAAGAGCAGACTCGGGGCAAGCCGGTGCCCTTTGGACAGTCTCCCTCAGGAATGTTCAACATGTTGGGAACTTTATGTCCATGTTTGGAAATGTCTCAGTAATACTCTATTCAGTGATCTCTCTTTGTAAACAGATCTGTGGCTGGTCCTGGTCCACTCGCCTGTGCTTGAATTGGCAATGTTTGACTTAACTAAAATTGTTTCTCATCCCGTGCTTCTCGTGTCTATTCCGCAGCCTCGCCCGTGGGGAACGGATACAATAAACCCCCCATCCCTCCAGTCTGCAGTCCTCAGGGAGAGAAGGGACCCCCAGCCATGATGCCCATCAGCATCGACCCGGAGAGCAAACCGGGCGAGTACGTCCTCAAGAGCCTGTTCGCCAACTTCACCACCGTGTCAGAGCGCAAGATCCGCATCATCATGGCTGAGCCACTGGTGAGTGTGCGCAGAGTGAAGACTGACTGTGGCTCTGTTTCTCGTGTTAAAGATGTGTGGAGGTTGTTGCATGTGTTTTCATTCAGAAGTTGAGACAAATCATAAGATAGGCTTTTGTCAAGGGGAAGTGAAGTCATAATGTTAGTACTGTTCCATGTCTGATTTGTATGCAGTTTATTTAAAGCATTGGAAAAGAAAAGAAAGATCTGAAAAGAAATTTCCAGAACTAGATTTTCTGTCAGAGATTTTTTTCTTGTTTGCTGCCTTGTAAATCATCTCGTGACTCCTTGTGGGTGTTCCAGCCTCCAGGTTGTGATTCACTACAGACAGGCAGACAAGCCTGATAGACAGGCCCACAATAGCTGGTTTGACAGTAATGAATTATAAACTGTCATGGCAGTGTTTAGATTCTTTGCTTAAGTGAAAACAGTACGACAATTTTAAAATGACTGCAAGCGCAGGTTAAAATAATCACACTTAAGTGACTATGGTCAGATGTTCGTGGAGTAGAAAAGAGGAAAATAATCACCTTTTGGGGCCATGAGAGGAGTTTAGCAGAAGAAATGAGTGCAAAACTGCCAACAACTCAGACATCTGAAGGACGACAAAGTGTTGTATAAGAGATCATCAGCCCAGTTTTAGTTGTGTTGGGATTATTTTTAAACTGTTTGCTGTATTTGATAGATTTATGATATGTTTTAAATTGAAATCCTAATCTGAAAAGCTACTAATGGAGGTACTTAAAGTACCTCAGAGTGACAACAGGCAGTCTGACTCTTGCAAATGAACAGTTAATGTCACAGTGATACATTGCCACAGACCTTAGGCATGCAACTGTGTCCCACACGTATAAAAGCGGAGATGTTAACTACCTTGTCATGTTTAATTGCTGTCAGCTAAAGGCCTGGTAGTTTTGTGTGAAGCAGCAGCTCCATCAGCACAAAGCAGGAAGCAGCCTGGGGACAAAATATGGAATTTCTAGCCAGATTCATACTGCATGTTTCAGTGCTTTCAGGCTTCAGATGAATTAAGCACGTGAAATTTACTGCCATAATAAGTCCCGGGAGAAGTTATAGCCATGTCTGCTTTAAAGCTGCAGGATTTACAGAGATATACATGGATTAATATTAACCTCACTTTAGTATTCAGTGCAGACAAGTCATACTGCATCGTGACATTAAAGTAGTGCTGCAACATTATTGTTATTGAATTAATCAGTTGATCAGTTAGTGTATGAAGCCTTAAAAAGTAGATTAGAAATGGACAGTACAACACTACAGAGGCTGGTGTCTTCAGCTGTATAGTTTTGTCCAAAATATATGTCCAAAAGACTTAAATATTCAGTTTACAACAACATATGTCAGTCTAAATGGCTGAAAGTTTATACCCCTATAACTACCCCCAAACCCTCACAATTTTTTGATAAGTGATTAACTGTTAGGATCATACTTCCCACAAATACCAAATACCTGCTTGTTAAAGCCTTAAAGGATTTTGACATTTTTGTACTTTTTTACCATGTAACCTGAATATATATATAAGTATAGAAGATGACATCTGATGATGTCACCTTTGACTCTTTGACATTTTTTGTTATTATCTGACATTTTATAGACCAATTTACAAATTGATTAATTGAGAAATATTTTTCCCATGACCCTGAGTGCAGGATACAGCGAGTTAGAAAATGGATGGATGGATGGATGAGAAATATTTTTTTTCATTGATAATGAAAATGATTGCTGGTTGCAGTCTTAATCCCCACAGTTAAGTACACACAGTTCAGTCCATTCTCTGAAACTTTGATTAGGAAAGTACTTCAGGACTGAATATTAATCAGCAAGTAAAAGGGAACTTTGTCTTTTCAATTCATTGCCTTTTTATTGTGATTAAAGATACTGACTAAAAAGCAGTGTAGATAAACAGGATGAAGGTAAAAGCTGCCAATAAAATCTTTGAGAGACTTTCTGTCCAGTGGTGATTGAAGCTGATCAGTAGCGCCAGCGACAGCTGTCATAAAAAATTCTGCTGACAGACAGACAGTCAGGCAGACGGGGAAGAGCCACTGATGTGGGCACCGCACACCACCTGCTACCAGACCCACATGAGTATCTTACAAATGCTACTGAAAGTCACCTAAAAATGTCCAGCTGATGGTGCAACATGAAAATCAGACTCCCAAGAACCACCAGCAACAGCGATTACAGCCCACAAAGTATTTATGACTTCAGGGTGGGCCAGCAACAAAATAATAAACTAAATGAAACTTAATGAATCAACTTTAAATTCCCCATTCAAACCGAAAATGAAACAAAAAGATGTATCTCTTATCTAAAACTTTTAACTGAGAAAAACAGGAAAAAAAGAAAACAAACAAAAATGCCACCCATCCCCAAGAGATCTGAGGGCTGATAAGATATTTGCCTGATCCTGTTTACAGTTACTCCATCTAATTTTACAGGTCTGATTTATTGTGAGTTTGCTTGTGGTTGCTGTGGACAGGCAGCCTCCAGTTTTAGGGACTGTGATTTATAGGAAGCTGTTAGTCATTGGCCTCGGTCTGCAGGGAAGTGTTAATTACCACAGGGAAGGAGAGCAACCCCTCCTTTCTGTGTAACTCCCTGTAGAAAACTGCACGAAGGATGTGCCTCTCTCTGTTATTCCTCTCTGAGGACAAGTGGCTGATTATTATTGACATATAACTGCCCCTCCTGCTCATCCTCCTTTCATTCACAAGAATTTGTCTTCAGTATAAATTCATCACGTACAGAAGAAATGATAAAAAGGCTGTTGTATAGGGGTAAATTTGGAACAGATACATATCTATATATCTAAGTTGCAGAAAATTACTTCAGCAAAAGAAATGCTGTGAGGTAACTGAATACAATCATTGTTGCTGTATCAGCCTGTGAAAAAGGCAGTAGAAACCTTTAAAGCCAGACAGTGCAAGAGACATCGACTTTTCTGTCATTTGAGCACAGATCTTCAGGTTGTCTGCATTTGTCCAGAAACTAAAAGGTTCATCAGAGCACGGGGCTTAGTTGGCATTCCAGCTGCAGGAGAGAGAGCGTCACTGCCGTCAGCTCATGCAATGTCAATGTCAGACACACCCGACATTTGGCTATTTTGGATTAATCATCAAGTAAGTGATGTGCCGTGATTTGCTGTCTGGCTAACGAGACAGCAGAGAGACTTATCTGACAGAGCAAAGCAGCGAAAAAGGTAAAGGACAGCAGATGTTTTGATTTGTGCAAAGATAGATTAGGTGGTAATTTTGAGCTGAGTGAGAATGTAAAAATGTTACTATTGTTGTTCTCCTCAGTGAAGATTACAAAGTAGGTGTTCAGGCAGTATTTCATTTGTACACAAATTAAGGAACATAAAACTTGATAAAGCTTGAAATGAATCAGCCTTCATTTAAACAGGATGTGCTGCTGTGAAATGATATACATCATTCAGGAAAACTACAGGACTGTCCTGACAGCAGGCAAAGACTGTGCTCAACCCAAATCCCCCATCAGGCCTTTATCTCAGATGATAGAGGACTATAATAATGGGAGCTGTCATGAATGTCCCATCTCTAATATTTGACCCTGCCTGCTCATGCCTGGCATCAGACTGATTGATGGCACTCTCATTAGCTGGGCTATAATGAGTCTCCATTTCAAAAATACTCCCCGCACTCTGTTCCAACAGGGCATGTAGAGTTATGAGCTTCCGACCAAACTTCAGAGAACTTTACCAGCGTGAATTTGCGCAAGTAAGAAAAATCTGCAAAAACAATGACTCCCTTTTTGTCTGCCTTTTCAGGAAAAGCCATTAACAAAGTCACTGCAGAGGGGAGAGGATCCTCAGTTTGACCAAGTAAGTGCTGTGAAATGCTGGCATATGTGTGTGTGTGTGTGTGTGTGTGTGTGTGTATATATACAGAGAGAGAGACCAGTATTTACATTGACCAACTATTTTGCCTTTCCCTATATGAGCCAAGGTTAGCCTTAATTATGCTCTAGTATGTATGATGCACTGTAGCACTGTAACATGAAAGAGCCGATGGGTGAAAGCGCTGCTCACATCCCCAAAAGGTCTTTTAGATCCTGTCAAGGGCAGGAGTGTTTACCTTGAGAGCTGGCACTGGCTCTGCGCTAGGTGTGTCCAGCAGGTCTGTGGCGCTGCAGAGAAGGCCCTTTCACAGCCACAGGGGTGTGTTTGTGCTGCTGCGTGAGGCCATTCAGCAGCCACACAGAGCCAGGATTCTTCTCCAGCCTCGTGCTGAATGAACGGCTCGCTGTGTTCCCCGGACCGACCGGCCTCTCCTCCCTTCCTGTGTGCCTGGCCCATCCCGCCCGTTCCTTCCTTTCCCTCTCCCTCCCCCAAGGGTGAGGGAGGCAGCCCCATGGGCACCTTGTCTCACTGTTTGGTCCCAGTGAGGACCAGCTCGCCCTTCAGTCTCATATCTCTCTCCCTTAATGCAGCTCTGCCCAAATGTAGGAAACATGATGAAATGTAAATGAATCTTCTGGGCCTGTGTTGATTGCTGCACTAATAAACAAAGGAAACACTGATTGCTATCTGTTACTTAGACATGTTAACTGTCAAATACAAACATGAATTTGCACAATGTATGTTTTTGCTCTTACAGTTGATAAGCACCATGAGCTCTTTGGCTGAGTACTGTCTCCCCTCAATCCTGCGCACTTTGTTTGACTGGTACAAAAGACAAAATGGACTCGAGGAGGAGCTACACGAGTACCGGCCAAGAGCCAATACCAAGTCCAAAAAGTGAGAATTGTTCAGTTGATATGTGCATGTCACTTGTGTATAATGTAAACAAAACAATGGTGAGGCTCACGTGTACTGTGTGATTGAACCAAACCTGTTGCTCTTGTTTTTCTCTCACAGTGATGAGCAGCAGAGAGATTATCTACTTGAAAGGAGAGATTTAGCCATCGACTTCATCTTCTCTCTTGTACTTATAGAAGTTTTGAAACAGGTGACTTGACTTATATTAGTTTATCATATTATTTTTTTATATGAAGCTCACTTAAAGTCATTATCTTGAAGCTTTTAATTCAAATAAATGTCTGATAAGTCACTATTTATTCCACAATATGGAAACTCAGTGAGCCTATGGCCTACTATAAAAGCATTTTTCAATGGTGACTTTCCCAGAAAAATTACAAGCAGCACATAGTTGGACTTTTAACAAGGCTTTTACTGCAACAGACTCGCTATTCAACTCACCTGTGTGTGAAGCAGTGTTCTGTTTTTCCCGTTTCTGCTAGCCCTGCAGGAAAACAGTTACTATGTCCAAGAAAATAAAATAAAGATGGATGACAACAGGTGATGAAATGAGGTCCAAAGACCCACCTGCAATGATGGCTCATCACCAGAACAAAATGAAAATCCTCTAGGTTTAAACTTTAAGTTGAGCTGTTGTGATCTACTGCTGCTGAAAAAATAAACTACTTTGTGAATGCGTTGAATGACATTCATTGGTGTACTTGTGTCTCCTGATTCTTAACTAGATGCCGCTCCATCCGGTGCTTGACAATTTGGTCAATGAAGTCATAAACTTAGCCTTTAAGCACTTTAGATACAAAGAGGGGTAAGTGCTTGTCTCTCATGTCTTTCATAGTTTTAGTTTTCATAGTTTCACATCTCTCAAAGGTTTGCTGTTTTTGTCTTCCCACAGGTATCATGGTCCTAACACTGGCAACATGCACACTGTAGCAGACCTCTATGCTGAGATCATAGGAGTATTAGCCCAGTCCAAGTAAGTGGCAAAGACAGAACTATGATTATAAAATTGAATACCATTGTTTTTCTCCTATCCATCCCTCTACATCGGCTGTTAAATCTTCATTCTCTGCTCTGTTGGTGTTTGGTGTCATGCCACATCGTCATGGTGTGTTACCATTCCTAATGCCTTCCTGCAAAACATCTCCCGGTTCAAGAGGCTGGAACGTACCGTAGAGACGACACACTTTTGGACAGGTCCCCTTCACACCAAACTAGGACTGGAAATTGATGTGTGTTTATTTGAAGTTTTCAGATCATTGCAGCAAGGAGCAAACCCTTAAAATAGAGATATGGTTGGTGAGCACAGTGCATGCCTCCTTTCCCAAAGTACAGTCTGCTTAATTTCCTGTTGGAGATACTTTACTGAGAGGCTTTTATAGCAAGAAAGAGGTCAAGAAAGAAGGACAGGGGTCAATTTATTAAGATATAATTCATAGTTGTATTTGGGGTGTTTTCAGAGAGATTGATGCTGATAAGTTTGAATGTAGTTTTTCAATCTTGTCTGCATCTAAAAAAATGATAAATGTTTTTTTTTTTTTTTTCATATGATTAAGATTCAGAAACATCTGTACTCTGTGTCTTAGGAGTACTCTACTCTCGATCAGTGAAGAGGTTAAGAGATGCTGGTATGAGCTCTCATGATGAATTATCTTCTAAATTTAGACCAGCTGAAGAATCCCATCTCTGGTTCAATTTGGGCAAGGGATCAGGTGCTAGATGAGGAGTTCATCTTGGGGCACAGACTCGCAGTCTAAATTCTGGGGGCAAGACAGGGGGGGATGGTATTTTTGGGAGACGTGCTTCCTGAATATTGTCACTGGATTCTCTCTGCATCACGACTCCGAGTGGAGGAACTTTTTGTGGAAGTGCTGATTTGGGATTCGTCTGACTGAGCTATGCAGCTACGTCTTTTTTTAGAATCTCATTTAGTTTTCTTTTTTCTCTCTCTCTCGCTCAGGTTTCCTGCTGTGAAAAAGAAGTTTATGACAGAGCTGAAGGAGCTGCGGCAGAAAGAGCAGAGTCCATATGTAGTCCAGAGCACTATTAGCCTCATCATGGGGGTCAAGTTCTTCAGAGTTAAGATGTATCCTGTTGAGGATTTTGAAGCCTCTTTTCAGTTCATGCAGGTACCAAAGACTTTGATAACTGTATTTTAGTCCTTTGAATGGATTACAAAATTATTACCACAAACTGATTATATGTTATCATCTCCCTTTTAGCCATCTTTTGATTGTTATGTTTTAAAACATGCCCTAAATGCAGGCTTATATTGTGTAGAAATGGCACAAAAACATCTCAAGATTTTCAGGATTTTCAGCCCTTTGACTGTGTTTCCTATTAGCTCAACACTTACCACTTAGCGTAACGCTCTCCACATGCAGAGTAGATTTAAAGTCATGTCAGTGTTTATTGCGTGTTGAACCATTTACTACTCCCTTTTCAACAGGAGTGCGCCCAGTATTTCCTGGAAGTCAAGGACAAGGACATTAAGCACGCATTGGCTGGTCTCTTTGTTGAAATTTTGGTTCCTGTTGCAGCAGTAAGTTTTTTTTCTTCCAAAACACAATGCATGTATTACACAATATTTAATTTAAATGGGAAAAGAGCACTACTCTGAAAAGGACTGTGTCCCGGCATGTGACCTGTGTGTGATGTTGTGCCAGGCTGTGAAGAATGAGGTGAACGTACCCTGCCTGAGGAACTTTGTGGACAGCTTGTACGACACAACCCTGGACTTGTCTTCAAGAAAGAAGCATTCACTGGTTAGTTAACCAACAGAAAACAAACTGTTGGCCCTGTTTGTGTTTTTGCACACCTCCAATATTCACTCTGACACCCTCTGCTGCCTGCTTAGATTTCCTGGATGCCTGGATCTCTCTGTGAATCCACAGGCATTTCAAGGTCACTCTTGTGCAATGTTCTCTTACAGCCTCATTGTCCACACTAGAAATAATTTATGAGGGGAGACAGGCTGCTTTTTCAAAGCATAAAAACAAGCATCAAAGGGGTGCAGTATACGGAAGAGTATGTAATGTCCCTTTCCTCTTGAGTGTCTTCAAAAAAGCATTTCGCCACAGTAGTACACAGTGAAATGGAAAGACAACAACCCTTATGGAACAGCAGTTTGCTCTCACAGAACGCCTACATTCCCCTCAGGCAGCAACTGTGGCTGAAGAACACATTTTAATGTAATGTAATACAGTGCATCATCAGCAAAAAGCATAACAAAATGTATTACAGCTTCAAAAGAAAAATTATTTGATTCTTCAGTTGCACTTATGTAAATATGGCTCAGAAATAATGCACAAATCCTAAAATTATCCACTCAGAGATCAGATTAAAGTATATTAACAGTATTTTTTAAGTCGGCGTGAAGCTATTTTAACAGCATGTGATAAAAGAGATCTACTGTACTCCACACAGGCGTTTTACCCCTTGGTGACATGCCTCCTGTGTGTCAGCCAGAAACAGTTCTTCCTCAACAGATGGCACGTCTTCCTTAACAACTGCCTCTCAAATCTGAAGGTAATGTAACCTAGAAACCGGCAGCCTTTATTTCATACTTACATACTGATGATCTTCATTTAGGAGAGAGGAAGATCTAAAAACAGTCAAACTAACTTAATCTACATTTTTATTTTTTTTTCTGTTGTAGCATGTGTGATGAAAGCGTGCTAAATGCTTCTGGTAGTAACTATTGTTGTCAGCATTTGATAAATTATATAAACATTTTTGACAGTAATCAACTCTGTAATTTTTGGTGTCATATCTTAACCTACAGTGAACTGTCAGTTTCAGGCTGCTGCTTGTCACAAAGTGGTTCTGTTACTGAATTTCTTCATCATTGTTTATTACAGAGCAGAGACCCCAAAATGGCTCGTGTGGCATTGGAGTCCCTGTATCGACTGCTGTGGGTCTACATGATCAGAATCAAGTGTGAGAGCAACACAGCGACACAGGGGTAAATATCTTGTAACACCTTGTATGATACTGTGAACCAATCAAAGAGGTAGATGTGTGCTTGCAATTTTTCGCTCACTAGGCATGAATGCAGACATTTTGCTGTGTTTTTTGCATCAATATACACCAGTGAGAAGCTCATGAAGGTCATGGACTTTGTTCCATTTCCTGGTGCTAATGCTATATAAGTGCTAGATTGAAGGGAAGAATATACCAGTATACACACAGGAGTGCAGGCCTGGGGTCAGGACTACAGCAAATTGTCAGCACTGGTGGGCTACATGTTTATCAGCAGCTTACAGACATTATTTTGAGCCTGGGCCCACATGAGAAACCCCAAACAGGTCAAGTCAGACTTTTAAAATGTTAATTAGGCCCATAATAAACTTGTCCTTAAGATAATCCTGCTTTCGAGCAATGTATGCAAATTTACAATAAACATTGATACAGTTTTCCATGTAATTTTACATTATCTTTACAACTTACTTAATGTTGGTTTAAGGTATCCTCATATTGAATTCTTTTCTCTGTGTCCACAGTCGCCTCAACACCATTGTCACAACGCTGTTCCCCAAAGGATCCCGCAGTGTTGTTCCAAGAGACATGCCTCTGAATATCTTTGTCAAAATCATCCAGTTTATTGCACAGGTAAACACAATGTGACAAACTGCACATGTACATGTATATGTATACAACATACATGATATTCCATGTACTGACTGAGACTGAGACTAAGATGATATTTCCTGACATTCATGACATCAAATTAAACACATTTTTTTCCTCTTATTTCAATACAGGAACGACTTGATTTTGCCATGAAAGAGATTATCTTTGACCTTCTTTGTGTTGGGAAGCCTGCAAAAGCCTTTAGTCTTAATCCAGAGGTATGCATTGAGCCTTCATTATATCATGTGCTTATTAAAAAATATGTTTCAGCTTCAGTTTCACAGCAGATACAGCAGTACAACATTGAAAATATTTTTAACAAACAGCTGACACTGAAGTTTCTTTTCTGTGCAGAGAATGAATATTGGTCTGAGAGCATTCCTGGTCATAGCCGATAAACTGCAGCAGAAGGACGGCGAGCCTCCCATGCCTAACACTGGTTGCACTTTACCCTCTGGGCATACACTCAGAGTCAAGAAGACATACCTGAGCAAAACGCTGACAGATGAGGAGGCCAAAGTCATCGGTGAGTGAGACAGGACTTTGTCAGGAATGCTGATAACGCCACAGTTTTGCTGGCTCACAAAACAATGACAGCTTCACCATCAAATTTGGAGTTAGACATTTATAGATGAGTAACAGTGATATCAGCAGTTTTCCCTCTCTTTTTTTCTCCAGGGATGTCACAGTATTACTTTCATGTGAGGAAAGCTATAGACAACATCCTCAGACACCTGGACAAGGAGGTGGGACGCTGCATGATGATGACTAATGCTCTGATGCTGAACAAGGAGCCTGAAGACATGATCACGTAAGTGTGTGCAACGCTCTGTCATCGTAGTTGCCAAAACATCTTGGCAAAACTCCACAGTGGAAAGGGAAATGAAACCCCTTCATTAACTTAATTAACTCTGTATGACAATCTTTATCACAGTGCTTGATCAGATTAAACATGACAGTTGAACACTTTGAAAGCAGTCAAACTTGAAATGTGACTTGAATCGTTTCAGAGGTGAAAGGAAGCCCAAGATTGACTTGTTCAGGACATGTGTCGCTGCCATTCCTCGCATCCTGCCTGATGGGATGTCCAAGCCAGAGCTCATTGACCTGCTCTCTCGGTGAGTCGTCCTGTTGGCAGAAGCCCCTTTTTCTTTATAAGGCAGACAAAGCACTAGTGGCGCACTCTCTGACTGTCTGACAAGATAATTAACTGAAGATCCAAGTATTATTAATGTTTGGAGTAACAAGCTTGTGCAGTGCAGGGTAGGAACCCGAATTTCCTGCTACCCCAGTTTGTTGTCTTCAACCAAGTGTTTTCTTGTTTGCAGGTCTCGATGATGTTATTTTCTTAAGCTACAGAATCTGCATAAAAGTACATGACTTTTTTGTCAAGAGAGTTATTTATGAACTACTGTGTGAAAAAATGCATTTTCATCACTGTTTTTCTGTGATTGACAATTCAGAATCCAGGACAGTATTAAATCACTGAGTGAACTGCAATTGACACCCTTGTCTGATAAAACAAATGCTCTTTGAAACCGTTAATGATGTGACACAACTGAAAACTTGACAACTTATTTGATTATATGCAACAGCCAAATCTAAGGTGGCTGATTTAAAATGGTTGTTTCTGTGTGTCAGATTTATACCACAGTCCTCTGGCTAAATATGAGACATAGTTTAATTCCTATAAAGACACTTGTTTCATTTTTGTTTGTCTTTTCTTTGTCGTGCTTGTCAGACTGACAATCCACATGGATGATGAGCTGCGACTCATAGCCCAGAATTCCTTGCAAAGTCTGCTGGTGGATTTCTCGGACTGGCGGGACGATGTGCTGTTTGGATTCACTAACTTCCTGTTACGTGAGGTCCAGGACATTCACCAGGGACTGTTAGACACATCCCTCAAACTGCTGCTGCAACTGCTCACACAGTGGAAACTAACCCTGGCTGCCCCGGGGAAGAGCTATGACACTGCTAAAGTACACACTGCTGAGGTACACAACTTTTTTTTGTCAATTATGGAATATTTTTGTGCTTTTAACAAGTGGGAAAGAAAAAATATGCTTTGTGTTTTGTCTGCCTTCAGATACTCTAACACAAAGGTGTGGGAACAGAAATTTAAATTACTGAGGTGTAATTTTGCAATCAGAAAATCAGCTTTTGTTTCCTTTTTCTCTCATAGCTGCTGCAGACCAGCCCAAGTCTCAAGATTCCCGCAGAGCGAGGTCCTCACTCCACTGTACTGCATGCTGTGGAGGGTCTGGCCCTCGTGCTGCTCTGCTCCTGTCAGCTGAGCACCCGCAGGCTCGCCATCGCCATACTCAAAGAGATTCGAAGCCTCTTTATGACCATCGGACAGTCTGAGGTAAAATTAGCCAAAGCTGCATTTAGGTGACAGAATACAAGGAAGTTTGACTCACTGTGATTTTATTGTTTTCTGACTGCAGGATGATGATAAACCAATGATAGAAATTATGGACCAGCTCAGCCCGATAATCCTGGAAAGTTTTGTCAATGTTGCCGTCTCTGACACTGTAAGTTGTTGGTAGCTTGAGTCAATGGCTCTGCTATCTGCTATCTGTCTGTTGTTTATTTGCTTGTATTTTACTATGCCTGGGAATTTTTATGGAGTCCATTCACACTGTATTCATTTCACATAATATGCTCGTTACCTACTCCGATGAAAAGTTCAGGTGTCATTTAAATAGCACAAAACAGGAAACACTTATTACGCTGAGTGTTAGACAGGAGCTCGATTTAGTTATTTAAAATGTAAAAACTGAATGAACAACTAGAACTGAGCAGCTGTTGACCTTTTGATCCATTTATGTAATCATCAAGCTGTGGCTAAAAATACAGATTTATCGAGGCTTGGATAATGCAGTATATGTCCTTTTGTGCGTTATCCAACTGTGATTCTAAATATACTATGAGATGGACGAGATGTTGCTAACTGGATATGTGACTCGGTCATGACCCTTGACCTTTGCCCCCGTTGTGCCGTTGTGCCGCTTTCTGCTTGCAGGCCGCCCTGCCAGCTGGTCACCATGTGGACCTTCAGTGGCTCGTCGAGTGGAACGCGCTGCTCGTCAACAGCCACTACGACATTAGGAGCCCTTCGCACGTGTGGATCTTCGCCCAGTCAGTGAAGGACCCCTGGGTGCTGTGTGTATACAGCCTCCTCCGACAGGACAACCTGCCCAAGCACTGCCCCACGGCTCTCAGCTACGCCTGGCCCTACGCCTTCACCCGAATGCAGATGCTCATGCCCCTAGTGGACCCAAAGTAAGTGTCCTCAAACACAGCAGTGCCTTCAAGGGGGACCATGAAACACTCTTCTATTTTCTCCACATCCCAACTTAGACTTCCTATTTTAAGTACAGGCACCTGATACCAGTTCCCCTTTGCATATATAAAAATCCTCCTCAAGAAAAACAGCTCAGCTAAAATCTTGTTTTCTTTTTTTGTGTTGTTCACCAGCAACCCAGTGTATGCGAAGAAGACCAGCACGTCTGGCAGCGGGGACAATTACGTAACCCTGTGGAGGAACTACCTGATCCTCTGCTTTGGGGTGGCCAAGCCCAGTATTATGAGCCCGGGCCATCTGAGAGCCTCGACACCTGAGATCTCGGCCGCCACACCTGACAGCGGTGTCGGCTACGATAACAAGGTAGCCACCTCCCCGCCTCGTGGCCTTATTAATTCCCCCGGTGCTTTGTCTCCCCGGGATCAGGTGTTCATACGGAGCTTGTTGACATTCAAACTCGAAGCATCAAATTACACTGCACCTACCTGACACGAAAGGAGCAGGAAGCTGATATATTTTTAACTGTACAGGCGCTTCGCTCAATGCGGCCCTGTGTAATTAGTGGTGTTCATGCATCGTTAGAGGTTTGTTTGTGTGACTGAAGTGTTGGTGTTTGATGTTTCAGGTTATCGGGAGCCCATCTGTGGCTTGGCTTCTGAAGCAGTTGGTCCCGCTGATGAGGGCAGAGAGCATCGAGCTGACAGAGTCATTAGTTCTGGGCTTTGGTCGCACCAATGCCCTTGTTTTCAGGTATACAAGAGAATAGTGTTTTAGATGCTCTGAAGATTTTTTTTACCTTGACAAAAACCTATTTCAATTCAGATGTTTTTTTTAATGATTTGTTGTCTTGGAGTTCCACATATGATAGACTCATTGGTTTCAAAAGTGGAAAGCAACTATGCATAATAAGGTTTTAGGTTGTCTGGTTTAATGGGACAGGACGAGTCATGAAAGTTAGGGCACAATCCATTATTTTCCCTGTTGCTAAATGCATGTTGACCTGTATTTGTGGGGATTAAAAGTGGAGATAATCAGGGGATTATACTTGAGTGGTGCCTTGTTGCCATTAACAGGTGCATCTAAATTGTTTTCTAAAAATCAGGGGGGTTTTTAGCTCAATCTCTTTTTCCCTGAAAACAAAAAAAACAATAGTCTTACTGTACTTTAATTTAGTCAGCTGAACTGAATGTTTATCTTGGCTGTTGAATGTATTTGTGATGACTTTCACCGTCTCTACGCAGAGAACTCGTGGAGGAGCTACATCCCCTTATGAAAGAAGCGTTAGAGAGAAGACCTGAGGTTGGTTGAACATATATATAACACGATACACATGAGTCATAGTATTTACTCACAGCAAGTTGTCTAACAAATCAGATCGGCTCTAACGCTGCCAGAGAGCTGGCATGTATCCGAAAATCTCAGTTATTTAATATAGACGAATAGAATTATTATTAGGTCTTCTGCCATTGTGGGTTTTTCTTTGTGATTTTTGTGCAGAACAAGAAACGGCGTGAACGACGAGACCTGCTGAGACTGCAGCTGCTGCGGATCTTTGAGCTGCTGGCCGATGCAGGCGTCATCAGTGACAGGTTAGATTGAAATTAGTTACAGCCTCACAATGCACATTGTCACAGTCACAGTCCATAAGAGGGGAGCTTGATAACAAAACAGGGCGATCAAGATGTGCTGACTGTTTGCTACATAACGCCTTATAATTCATTGCTATTGCACAATTAGCAGCTTGACAGATTGAGATATTTCTCTGACATAGTGTTTGGTTTCTTCTTTTCTTGTCTCCCTGATTTCTCTGTGATCGTGCAGTACAAACGGAGCTCTGGAACGTGACACCCTCGCCCTGGGCGCTCTGTTCCTGGAGTATGTGGACCTTACCCGGATGCTCCTGGAAGCTGAGAATGACAAAGATGCGGAGATCCTCAAGGACATCCGAGCTCACTTCAGTGCCATGGTGGCCAACCTCATCCAGTGTGTCCCAGGTACTCAGAAAAGATTCATATCAAAAAGCCTCTCTGATCAGTCCAGTCACTATAAATGCTGTGCAAGTCTGAATGATACATGAAAACATATCTTTAATATGTCTAATACACTTAATTTGTTCTTGGCATCAGTTTGCGATTATGAATTATATAATAGGCTTCCATTTAGCTGTCTAGCACATGGAGCACAAGACACTTGACATTGATCTTGATTTGGACACAACCCAAGGGGAGCTGCAAAAATAGTGCAGCTTAAGGATATAGCAAGCGAGGACAGGTGATGATTCATGGGTTACCAGGCATTCACAAGTCCCCACTGAATGGCTAATGACCCATCAGGGGACATCAACACCTTATTATCGTATTGGAAAATGCACTTTTAGTGTCGGTTAAGAGTTACAGATGTTTGAATGTTTTCGCTGACTCTTTGCTCTCTGTGAGCCGACCTATAACAGGCCCTCTTGTCTGCCTCCCCAGTGCACCACAGGCGCTTCCTGTTTCCACAGCAGAGCCTGCGGCATCACCTCTTCATCCTCTTCAGTCAGTGGGCCGGCCCTTTCAGCATCATGTTCACTCCTCTGGACCGCTACAGTGACAGGAATCACCAGATCACAAGATATCAATATTGTGCCCTAAAGGTAAACACACTCTCTGCAATCTTTTTGCCTCACAGAATAAATCCACATATTTCTTATGCAGGTCATAGAATTATACAGTGAACTGTGTTTTGTTTTTCAAATCATTTAACTTGTTTTGTGGAGCGACAGTCTTATACGAAGCAGATTACGGGACACACTGTCCTGGTTGCAGTGTAGAAGCTATCAGATAATCACACATTTTTACATCTTTCCTCTCTCTGCTATCTTTAGGTCTAAAGAAACAATAGACTTATTATGTTGACAAATGTGAGCGCTGCTGTTTAATGTCACATAAAATGACTTCTCGGATCCAAACACATACTTCCTCCTACCACACTGAGCTACCGCACAGCAGTATTGCCTGCAGCAGCAAACAACACAGCTGCTCAGTCACATTTTCAAGAAGACTTTGTCACCCTTGCTTGTCCAGTGGTGTATTTAATGACCACTTTGGGATTGAATGTGTTGTTATTTGACTGCAACGACTTGACAAATCTTCCCGGCGGCGGAACGACGGCAGTGTATGATGGAGGGGCAACAGAACTGTGAATACGTTTATCATAGGTATTAAAGCCTAAAACATGTGAATGTTGTTGACTTTGTTCTTCCAGGCCATGTCTGCTGTGCTGTGCTGCGGCCCTGTGTTTGATAACGTTGGCCTCTCTCCAGACGGATACCTCTATAAGTGGCTGGATAATATACTTGCCTGCCAGGATCAGCGGGTATGTGGCATTACTTTACCACCGCAGTGCATTTAAACAAAGAGCTGACCCAGAAAGCCCCTCTGATAGCCTGCTGAAGCCTGCTTTTGTTAGTGCCCAACACTAGGCCTTGCCAAGTGCTCACCATTATCTTGCAGGAGGGCTGGCAAGTAGCAAAGGAGAGTTTTGTTTCAAAATAAATTAGTCTGATACTGTCTTTATTCCACTTTACTGTGAATCAAGATGAAGCACCCACATGATTATTTAACACATTCTTTCTCTGCAAAATTGACTTTGAGACCTTGTGTTTTCATAAAATGGCTTGAGGAGTAGCACTGACCAGGCAGATAGCCAAGAAAATGCAATTTATCATCATTGTTTTTTCATGACAGAAGTAGAGCTACTGGAATCAATTTACACTGATTCCCTGGATCTTTCAAAAAGATACAGAAAGCCTCAGATATTTCAGGTCACGATAAGAATCAGGAACACAGGGGAACCCTTATAAAAGACATGAAATTCAGTAGAGTGTGTGTGTGTGTGTGTGTGTGTGTGTGTGTGTGTGTGTGTGTGTGTGTGTGTGTGTGTGTGTGTGTGTGT
>JBAJHX010000049.1:6233680-6274438 GCA_037176925.1 Amniataba percoides | reverse complement strand
TGTGTGTGTGTGTGTGTGTGTGTGTGTGTGTGTGTGTGTGTGTGTGTGTGTGTGTGTGTGTGCATGTGTGTGTGTGTGCTCCTGGCTCAGGTCCACCAGCTTGGCTGTGAAGTCGTCATCCTGCTCCTGGAGCTCAATGCCGACCAGGTCAACCTCTTCAACTGGGCTGTGGATCGCTGCTACACAGGCTCCTACCAGCTCGCCTCGGGCTGCTTCAAAGCCATCGCTACAGTGTGCAGCAGCAGGTACGAAATCTCACAATCTCTCTCTATCACTGACATCTGTTCAGCTAGTGAAGGTCAGATAAGCTATCTTCTTTTCTCCGTGTGGAGCTGTGCCACTTCATGTTTATTTGTATGTCGTTGTTTGCAGTTAATTAACAATTTGCCAAGTAACTTTGGATGCTCTGTTCTCTGAACCATCCAGATTTGTTGGCCAAATGAGAAAACACTGGCAAATTAACTTCAGTTTCAAAGCCCTACTTCAGCTAATCACCTTTAAGTCCTATTTGTCTCAGCGCTTGTTATTTCTGAAAAACATGAGCCTAAACATTATGTGGAGCACTCAGCATTGATTTCTAAATAATAAAGCATTTCTTGGTGGTTATTTTTCTCCTCTCTCCTTCTTTACTAACAGAAACTACCCAAGCGACATAGTAACACTGCTGAATTTGGTCCTCTTCAAGGCGTCAGACACCAACAGAGAAATCTATGAGATTTCAATGCAGCTAATGCAGGTGAGAAAACACTCTTCGCCTTACGTGCTTCTGTGGGGGTTTAAATGAAAAATTACACATTTCTTCTCTATTCCTTGACAGATTCTTGAAGCTAAGTTGTTCGTGTACTCTAAGAGGGTGGCAGAGCAGAAGCCGCACAGTATCCTCTTTGGCACGCACGGCCCACTGCCGCCGCTTTACAGCGTCTCCCTGACTCAACTCTCCAGCCAGCTGGCCAGGATGTACCCTGAACTCACACTTCCTCTATTCTCAGGTAGCTGATGGTGTCATATGTGCCCTGTGTGTGTGTCTATGTGTGTGTGACCACAGTGGGGTTAACCGTGGTCCTCCAGCCTGCTGCAATACTCTCGCAGCCTTGTCATCTTCTTTTGGTTTCCCACTAAATGCCGCTCGCTCATCTTCCAAAGAAGTCTTCCGCTCCCACCACACAGACACTTAATGTATCTACAGGCACTCCCACTCACCACAGAAACACTGAGCGCTTACGTCCATTAAGGGACTTCCAGTTTTATGCAGAGTTCACATGCTGATCGGGATTAAACTGGCAATTATGGTGAAACTGAGTATACAGTATATGTTTGATTTCCCTGTTGAATATAAACACCGCAGTCCCCACTGATGTTATTCAGATGTTAGCATATCCTTTCTTGTGCTTGTCCCAGAGGTTAGCCAGAGGTTCTCCACCACTCACCCCAACGGGAGGCAGATCATGCTGACCTACCTCCTGCCCTGGCTCGGTAACATCGAGCTGGTGGATAGCGGGCTGCTGATCCCGGTCTTCACTCCGTGCACGTCCGATTATGATGCTTCGAGCCGGACGACCAGCACGGCTTCATCCCACCAGCTGAAGGGCACCGGCTGGGGCTCTTTACATTCCACATCTATGGTGCTAAATAACCTCATGTTCATGACCGCCAAGGTAAAGTTGAATTTGATTAAATAATTTATGATTCATCCAAGGTCAATGCGGCTAATGTGCTCTTTTCTTACCTCTCTCGCCAGTATGGAGATGATCTACCTGGACCAGAGATGGAAAATGCCTGGAACGCTTTAGTCAGCAATGAGAAGTGGAGCAACAATCTGAGAACCACACTGCAGTTTCTCATCAGCTTATGTGGCGTCAGCAGCGACACCACCCTCCTGCCATATGTAAGATATGTCATTAAGGCCAACCTGAAAATGCTACGTAGCTATTTTTTATACATCTCTTGTCAGTTTCTCACCGATATTCTAATATGTTTGTTCAGATCAAGAAGGTGGTGATCTATCTGTGCCGGAACAACACTATGCAAACCATGGAGGAGCTGATATTTGAGCTACAGCAAACCGATCCGGTCAATCCTGTGGTGCAGCACTGTGATAGCCCCCCTTTCTATCGCTTCACCGCCACAAGCAAAGCCTCCACAGCAGCCTCAGGTACATCTTTTAAAAACTGACTACTAGCTGAACTTTGTAGGGTTTTTTTTTTGATGGGAAAAAATCCACCAACCAGGAAATCCTAACTGCTCCAGTGGAACCACTTAGTGGCCAACCATAGGAAACTGAGTTTGCTCTGGACAAATCCCAGTGGTGAATGTGAAGCAGTGCTGGTGTTAAAGATCATGCTCTTTTTTTTGGTTCATTTTTAGGCACCACATCAAGCAGCAATACTGTTGTTGCAGGCCAGGAGAGCTTTCCTGACACAGATGATGCTAAGACTGTAAAGGAGAGTGAGGAGAGGTAACAACAATATCTCAAAGCTTATCATTAAATTAATTACAGCCCTGGCAAGACCCATCATGATGATTTGTTGTTTTTTTTTCCCTGACCTCAGGCTTAGCCACATAATGCGCGCCCACAACCGGCTGGAATCACGCTACAGCAACAGCTCAGGAGGATCGTACGATGAAGATAAGGGTGAGTGTATTTCCGTACTGTCTGAAAAAAATGTGGTTGTCACGGTCTGCTAAGTGTGGAATACACAGGCTGGGTTTGAGGGTAAGATGGGGGCCGACATGGTGTCATCGATAATGCATGAGCAGCACAGAGTGGCCTGGGGCTCTTAAAAGGCTTCTGTGAGAACTGGCACTGAAATAAAAGCAGTCGAGCCCAGGGCCTCAACACTGCTGCCAGTGACCCAAAAAACAGCTTTGGTAAATTCTCAGTCTCAATTAGCCCTGCGGACGAATGCGAGTAAGAATAATATGACAATGAAAAGCATCCTTAACCACTAATCTGACAAGTGAGCTTTAAAAGTTTACTTCTATCATATTATGTAATTGTATGTAATTGAAAAACATCTCCTCGTCTGTATCGTTTGACCACATACCACCCGTGTCTAGCTATTGAAAATGCACCAAATCTCATCCATTTATTTGATTTCTCAGTGTGTGTGCATGGGATAAATGCCAGCCGTATCATTTCTTCAAACCACTTAGGTGAACCTCTGCCTCCCTATGCTGACTGGCTGATGGTCGTCATTGAGAGCAACCAGCCCCATCCCCTGCCCATGCCTCTGAACGGGGGGTGCTGGGCTCCGCTGGTGGACTTCTTGCCAGAGACCATCACCCCCAGAGGACCGCTGCACAGGTTGGACTTCAGTTCTGAGTCGAGTTTATAATGTCAAAATAAAACTGCTGCTCGTCACTGTTAGATCCCCAGCAAACTCATCTTTGACCTTTAATAACCTGCCACAGTTTTCCTCGAAATGCCTGCAGTTTGAGGAAGCACTGCTCAGCTTTTTCACATTGCAATGCAGCGCACGTCAAGGTCATGTTTCTGTGCGCTGGATTTGTTTCACGAAGTGTGGTTTATTTGATTGAGAGCCTTTATAGTATGTGTTTCTGTGTGTTATAGGTGTAATATAGCAGTCATCTTCATGACAGAGATGGTGGTGGACCACAGCGTGAGAGAGGACTGGGCCATGCACTTGCCTTTATTGCTACATGCCTTGTTTTTAGGTGAGTTTGCACTACAGTCATCCATCCCTGTAAAACCCATTTATGTAATTAGATAATATGAATATATTTGATGTAACACAATATAAATCTCATTGCTTACATTGTGTGTAATGTTTCAGTCCAATGTGATGCATTGATGTATTTGAAGTACAATGTGTTGAAGAATTGCTCTGATTGCAGCTGAAGTTGCTCTCCTGGTAGAAATCTTTTATCCGCTTTCACTAGATTTTTTTTCTTTATTTTTTAATGGACTCTGAGATAAAGGTTGGAAAACTCTAGGAACTTGAGGAGAAGCTGAAGCGTGTGCTATGACAAACACAAACGCTCAGAGTTGACGGTGTGCTGACAGACACTGACTGGTCCGTCCGTCTTTCCAGGCGTGGATCACTGCCGCCCGGAGGTGTTTGAGCACAGCAAACGTCTTCTGCTCCATCTGCTCATCACGCTGTCCTGTAACAACAACTTCCAGGCCATCGCCTCGGTCTTACTGCAGACCCGTGAGATCAATGGCACCAAGACCCTCACCTGCAAACCAAGTCTTCAGCCGGAGTATTCACCTTCTGGTAAAAATACAGGCCTTCAGTAACACTCACTACAGATATGTACTACAAAGTAGTGTCCAGTTGACAGAGCAGCCTGGCATTGACACATTGCTCTCCTCCCTGGATAATATAAACTTGAACATCAGGAGGGAATGACTAACATTCCTTTCAGAGGATAGATAAGTTTCTTATCTGGGTAGAAAATATTTGGACACTGTGCCAAAAGCAATATTACGCACAGAGGACATCAAAGGTCTTGATTAAAGCATTCCACTCTGCTATTTTTATCCTCTTTCCCAAATTGGAGCCATCTGCTGAGGCTTGGATAGGCTGGTCCGACTGGCCCCCTCCCCCCACTGATAATTTGTTTTGCAAATGTCTAGACATTTTTAAATGCCCAGAGTAGTCTTTGTCCATTTGAATATGACTTGTATTCTAAAAATAACATTTTACAGTGATACCACATGATGATAACAGTGCCTTTGAGATCCAAAGACAACATCCTGTTTTATTACAGCTTCACCCCCATGTTTATTATATTTGCGCATAACTTTTTGCAGAGTGAAGCATATTGTAAATCAACATCAATGAGATTAGGTGTGCAGCAGCTTGGTAGTTAAACACCACATTAAACAGACACTGTCAGTAGACAAGGATAATTGGATTCAGATTCCAGACATGTTAAAACACAGGTTGTGCAGCCTCCTACACGCTCTCTTCTTACGCTAACTCCTGTCATATCCAGCTACAAGTTGCAGTTAAGGAAATGAAAGCATGAACATGAACCACTTCAACCTGTTTCTGCTCGCACACCTGTTCCCTTGTTTTGTGTTCAGGAGGATGTTTTGACTTTCTGCGGGAGTGTCAGGCGTCTCCAGTGCCAGACTCGGGCCTGAGTTCTTCCTCCACATCATCCAGCCTCAGTCTGGGAGGCAGCAGCAACAACCTGCCTGAGATCTCACACGAGATGGAGGAGCTGGTGACCTCCAATAAAATGGATGAGAAGACTAATAAGCTCATCGAGTTTTTAACCACAAGGTACTGACGTCGATATGTTGTTCCACCTTGTCTCCCCTCATTTTCAGCAAGGGCAGAACTCAGTGGTTTCACTTACAGGTCACAGAGAACGGCTGGGAAGTTTTTACACACAAAATGCACTTCATACAGCAGAAATAATATGTTGTTATGTTTTTTCATATTTATTGGCGTAGATTACCCCCTAGTGGTGCTGTATGCTTAGTGCAATCTATTCTTTTAGGACTAGATTAGATCAAATTAAGTTAATGTAGCTCTCACGAACCATGATTATTTCACACTTTGGAAAATTTGTGTCAGAGTATTTAATTGAAAAATCTCTTGACATGTTGACTTGATTTTTAGAAAAATCTGTTAATTTTCCTACATTCTACCATGGCAGACCTCCAGATAGATAATATATATATATTACATACTGTGCATTGTTAGTAACTAAGAAACTGTTGTTTTATAGAGCATATGGACCACTGTGGTGCCATGAAGACATTTCACCAAAGAATCAAATTTCAAAAAGCACAGGGCAGCTGACAAACTTCCTTCGCCACGTTGTATCGGTGTTCAAAGAGTCCAAGTCAGGTAACCCGTCAGTATAGTCTCAACAGTAATTATGAACTAATTATACTACACAGCCATGTCATTACCACTCTGTAATTCTCATTTCCATTCTTACATTTGTCTTGTTAGATTTCCACCTGGAGCAGCAGCTCAGCGATGTGGCTCTGCAGACGGCCTTGTGCAGTTCATCACGTCACTACGCTGGCCGTTCCTTCCAGGTGTTTCGAGCCCTCCGCCAACCCATCTCTGCCCACGCCGTCTCCGACCTGCTCTCCAGGCTGGTGGAAGTCGTGGGCGAACATGGCGAAGAAGTGCAGGTTAGTGCAGTGTTTGTGTGTGTGTGTACATGATGTGTGAAAGTTCAATTCATTCAAATGTTCAGGGGTAATCCATGAAGCAATTTCATCTTTGCATCTTTTTTTCAGTATATATTGATTTGCTGTATCATTTGTATGCTGAGTTTGTGCTTGTTTGGAAAATGTTTGAGCATATGAACATAGCATTAAAACTAATGTTAATCTAATGGCAGAAATGCCTGTGTCTAATCAGCTGAACGTGTCCTGGGAAATATTATCCCAATCCATCTGTTTTGAAAACTCTTTGTAACTTCATCACATCTATTTTTGTTGTGTTTCACTTTGTCTCTTGCAGGGCTATGTGATGGAGGTGTTACTTACACTCGAGTCTGTGGTGGATAACTTGGCTGAATGTCTCAAGAACAACGATCTTATGGCTATCTTAACCAGGTTTGTGCCTCCCTGTGTATTTTTGTTGAAAGAAGGTTTCTGCAGTAAGTAACTCTCGTTTTGTTTGCAATTCCAGAGCCTCATCTCCAGATTTCCTCACCAGTTTCAAGCAGCTGTCCAACAGAAAAAGCACAGGGCAGCTCAACCTTCGAAGAGAGGAGAGGAGCCGACATCAGAGGAGCTCTTCTGTCCCGAAGAAGTTTGGCGAGGCGGACAGGTGGTCGGATCCACCTCGCAGTGCTACGCTGGACCGCATCCAGGCCTGTGAACAGCAGGTGTTGTTGGC
The DNA here is from genome assembly GCA_037176925.1 of Amniataba percoides. Taxonomy (NCBI): domain Eukaryota; kingdom Metazoa; phylum Chordata; class Actinopteri; order Centrarchiformes; family Terapontidae; genus Amniataba; species Amniataba percoides. The sequence continues at coordinate 6,267,599 of JBAJHX010000049.1, read as the reverse complement.
CAAGACCCGCAGCTCATCTAAAGACAACACCACCGACCCGACCAACATCAACCACCCGAGCAACCTGCTGGCCACCATCTTCTGGGTGGCGGTGTCTCTGATGGAGTCAGACTTTGAGTTCGAGTATCAGATGTCTTTGAGACTGTTGAATAAGCTGCTGGGACACATGTCGCTGGACAAACCGGAGAACAGGGAGAAGCTGGAGAAACTGCAGAGCCAGCTCAAGTGGAGCAGCTTCACTGGGCTCCAGCAGCTGCTTCTGAAGGGCTTCACGTCCCAGTCCACCACTGACCTCACGCTGCAGCTCTTCTGCCAACTCACACCCGTGTCACGAGTGCCTGTAGTGGACACGTCACAAGCCATAGGTACACTGCAGGGACCTCTAGATACTGGGTGTAAACTTACAAATACATTTTGTAAAAAATGTTATACATTTTGAGATTTTATACATTTTCATGATGAAGCACATACGAAAAGTTAAGAATTTTTTTTTTTTATTTTTGCATTTTCTCCATTAGGTTTTCCTTTGAATGTCCTCTGCCTGCTCCCACACCTCGTGCAGAACTTCGACAGCCCCACGCAGTTCTGTCAAGATGTTGCTGAGAGGATCGCCCAGGTGTGGCCCCATTAACATTTGCATCTTTGCTGTGAGATAATTATGTACTTAAGCTAATGCACTTTTTTGCATGCAGGTTTGCCTTGAGGAGAAGAACGCCAAACTGTCCAACTTGGCCCATGTCATGACTCTGTACAAAACACACTCCTACACACGAGACTGCTTCTCCTGGGTCAATGTGGTGTGTCGATATCTCCACGAAGCGTTCTCGGATATCACCCTCAACCTGGTCACTTATATGGCAGAGGTTTGTGCAGACGTATCAGCTGATAAAATATTTTTTAAGCTGCTGTAAGAGGATGTGTACAGTAATTATTTTTATTACAGGTTTTCAGAAGGTGCTAAATAAATTGATGGCATTTCATTCTGTTGTAACAGCTGTTGGAGAAAGGTCTCCCCAGCATGCAGCAGACGCTTTTACAAATCATCTACAGCCTCCTGAGTCACATGGACCTGAGTGGAATTCAAGCCAAACCCTTCAACATGGAGGTGCTCAAGACAATTGAGAAGTTTGTCCAGGTGAGTTAGAATATATAATTAACACCTGAATATGTGTCGTACTGCAAACTGTTTAGATATCCAGTGATGGGATACGTAACATTGATTTTAAGTTCATGGCTTTCTATTTTTTTAAGATATTTCTGTGGGATTTATAAGTATGCGCTCAGAAAGGGAAAACATTCAGATCTACTTCAGATGTGATCATTGGAAATCTTTAGGCAGCTCTGAGTAGGAGTCTTGTGTTCCCAGCTCCTTTCGTAAGTGTTCATGGGAAAAAAAAAAAAGAAAAAAAAGCTGTCTCGTGTCGGCACAGTAAATTTGTAGACACACCCAAACTATAAACAGTCTGCCTTTCTGCCACAGGCCAGGCCTCTGCTTATTCTCACACTGAGTCCATTTTCCTTTTGCTTCCTATTTGAACTGCCAGAACACTTGTCTCCAAAAATAGAGCCGCATTAAAACACGCAGAAAGACGTTTGTGGTTGTTTCCTTCTTAACTCTGCTGTTTTGTTTTGTTTTGTTTTCGTCTGCGTGTACCTGTGAATTGCTGTGTGTCCGTCTGTAGACTGTCCATTGGGGGGAAGCGCTGAATATCCTGAAGCTGGTGGTTTCTCGATCGGCCAGTTTGGTGCAGCCTTCCTTCCCACAAAGTGACCTCTCGTACGAGGACATCAGCCGAGTCTGGGACCGCTCCTCCAAGGCCCTGCCCGGGAAAACGCTGGACTTCCACTTTGACATATCTGAGGTTAGAGAGTCTTTTCCTGACTTTCTTTTCACCAAGAGCTGTGAAAGTTCCTGGTCTCAGTAATACTTGTATGTTTGCCCCTGTGTGTTTTTCCTGTATTTTCCAGGGTGTGGTGCTTGTTGAAGTTGTGTGGAATCTTGTTAAGCTTTTTTGGAAAGGAAACATTTCTTCCCCTTCCTTACTGCTGATACGTCTTTTTGACCAAACCCTTCGAGATTAGCTTGAAAGCTCGAAAGGTAAACAAAATTAGCCCAGCGGTGCAGAGCTGGAGAGTGATGTCAGAGATACAGACAGAGCGGTGCGTGTGTGGGAACTGCACAGGGAGCTATTTGTGTAGTTCATGAATGGCAGGAAATGATGTCAGCTCTTTGCTGCCGTCCTTTGTATGCGAGTCAGTGAGCTCTCGCGAATAGCCAACAGCGTGTGTATTTAAACTTGAGACACGCTGGACAAACGGCTGATATTTCTTGAAGTACGCAGCTATTTTTAGACAGAGGGATAAAGCAGAGAAAACTTTCTTTTTCTGAAAATGCTTCAAACATTCAGCATGTGGAACAAAAACTGTGAACCTTATAAATAATCAGCACCAGCATATGTTGAAATGCTGATGACTTCATGGTCATCTTGCAACTGTCAAGATCCTGAAGAAACAGGAGCTGCAGTGGAGTCTGAGTCATGGACTGACCGAGCAGAGGGGGGGACCTCTTCTTTAAACTCTCCCTGACTCACCATGGTCTCTGTCTGCACGTGTCTGTTTGTTTCCGTCCATGCTGGTAGACACCGGTGATTGGTCGGCGGTATGACGACCTGCAGCGTTCTCCGGGCCAAGATGTGAAGAGCAGGACCACGGCAGTGACCCGCAGCACCTCCTCTACCTCCTCTGGATCCACCTCCAACAACGTCCTGGTGCCGGTCAGCTGGAAGAGGCCTCAGTCTTCACAGGTGAGCACTTCCCATTCCCTCCTAAAACGAAAACTCATGATTAGAAGTTTCAGGGTGAAAGTTGTGATACAAACATTGAATGTTGTGTTTGTGTTTTATATAATCAGGGCAAATGCACATTAAAGGCTGCTTTTGATGCCTGTTTAATGTATTTTTTCTCCCTTGAAAAATGCCTGTTTAATGTATTTTTTCTCCCTTTACACATGGTATTATAATACAATCTACCTCATTTGCATATTGAGATCTGATCACAAAGCAGGGGCAGTGAAGAGAACATATTTCAATACAGGGTGTAAATGCAAAGATCCACGGATCTGTCATTATCCAGATAACATATTCACATACGAGATTTGGTTTGAGTTAAAAAAATGAATCGTGATATCCAAATTTTTTTCACAGTATTTCCTTTTTCTCTTGCACTCTGCAGAAAAGAACACGAGAAAAACTGGTGAATGTCTTGTCTTTGTGTGGACAAGAAGTGGGGCTCACAAAAAATCCTTCAGTAAGTTACAGTTTTTATCAGTGCGATGAAGTTTTTGTTATCGTGCATTCAAACAGCCTTTTTTTAAGTTCATCTTTTTCGTCCTCTGTATAGGTGATCTTCTCCAGTTGTGGCGAGCTGGACCTCATGGAGCACCAGCCTAGCCTGGTGTCCTCTGACGATGGGACCCGGGAAGCAGACAACATGGACGACACCACCTCAGAGCAGCAGTTCAGAGTCTTTAGAGACTTTGACTTCCTGGATGTGGAGCTCGAGGACGGAGAGGTGAGTCTCAGGACCTCAAACCTTTTAAAACAGTGGTAAAGAAAATGATGGATCCTCCTTCTCAACAACGAACTTAAGTATTTTTCTTCAAAGAGCACACTTATACTGTGTTGGGACAGGTCTTGCACTGTGTAATGGAGTGTCCTTTCTTCTGTTTTTTTCTGTCTTTGCTAACTAGGAGTTACAGGTAAGTTTAGTTGCTGCACTGCGCTTGTACTTGCCGTGTTCTTAAAACAAGTGTTTGCTTGTGCAGATTATCTAGAACGGCCATGCTGATGGCAAAGGAGTAGCAAACGTGTGTGCATGCCTTGTACTTTACAAAACAGATTCTGCAATCTTGATGTAGTGTAGTGTCAATTTTAAAGATACATTTAGCATATTTCTCTTAGACATCACATAGGACTAGTAGTGTGATAGTCACGGTCTCATAATCACCAGTGAGATGCATGTCAACATGAGGCATCTTTAACCAGGATTGCTTATTTTTTAGCTGATGTGTAACTGTATCTCCAGTTGATTTAAGGATTCAGGAGTTCATTTATGTATGATTAAACCCTAAAAAGCATTTAATATTTTTTTTCATTAAGAGAAAATAAATATTAGTGATGCTGTTTTATGCACATTTTGTACTTGTATATATATAATCAGTATTTTTCAGTCAAACAGTAACTTATACACACAGACTTTATATCTTTGTGTACAGTCAGGTTTTTGGTAAGTTCATGCAGTGGAACTGTCTGTCTACTGTGAGGAGAAGAACATCAGTACAGATCTGTCAAATTACACTGAGGATGATAAACACACTCTTGTTCACATTGTTACAGCAACAACACTAATTTAACAGTACTCATGCTGCATCATTGAATAGTCAATATATTTTTGTTTTTCTTTTAGTACTACTTAGTGAGGCTTTAGAAGCACAGTAACATTTTGGCACTTTCAGCAAATTGATGCTGTGGAGATCACACTTTATCTAAAGCTGCAGACTTTGTACCCTGGAACACAGTGTCAGCTGTTCTCCCTGTGCCTGCTAATATTTCACACAAGCTGAAAACTAAAACAACTCCTGTGGTCGACAAAAGTGCAGCACAGACAGTTTGATAAGTTAATGACGCCACAACACGTTAAATGGCCTGACAAGGTGTGGGGAAAGTTTTCTGACCACATGCAAACTTTGCTTTTGTGAGGTTTTTCTTTAAAAAGAAGCGAGGTATTAAGATAATCACCACAGGAAGTCTGCCGTGTTTGATCTGTTGATGTGGAGCTTCGGTGGAATGTGGAAGTTGGCCGACATCTCCCGAGTCATGTTCAGTTGAAAAGTCACTAAAGTTTAAACAAGAAGCAGTCAGACTCACGGGGATAAAACCTGTAAATATTTAAAGTCTGACAATATCAGCATGTTCTCAAATCCAAACTTTTCTGCCGGTTCCATCGTGGCTATTTTGGTCGTAGTTTGAGGAAACACTGTGTGAGGATCACAACACTGTCAAGCTTCCATTCTCGAGCATGGGGGGGGGGAAACTCAGAAACTGCCCCCTCCCTGAACCTACACAGCATGGTTGTGTGAATGTGTGTATACAGTATCCGCGTGTGCATGTGTTTGTGTTAGAGAGGAGATTTTGCTTCACTTCCCTGTACTTGGTAGCTCAAGGCCGTTCTCTGTTGCAGGGAGAGACGGTGGACAATTTCAACTGGGGTGTGCGCAGACGCTCCATGGACAGTCTGGACCGGAGTGACCTTCAGCCCCTGGAGGAGAGTCAGCTGTCCAGCAGCATGCCAAGCCTCAGCAAGATCACCCATGAAGACTCAGACGAGTCGTCTGAAGAAGATTCTCTCACCGCCAGCCAGATACTCTCCCACTCACAGCTTGTAAGTTCCCCTTTACTGGTGTGCCAATGAATTAATGTGATAATGAAGGGGAAAGCAAGCTGTCAAATCCTCTGTATCACAGATATAGTCTTAACGAACATCATAATTAGTTTCTTCAAAAAAGGTCTTGAAGGGGTTTAGAAATATTCAGTTTAATTTACTGTCGGGAGAAATACATGCTAACTAACAGCTGTTCAGTTCTTTTTTGTAGAGTCTCAGTCGACACCATCAGACATAAACCAAGCAGTATTACTGTTAAGTTTAGCAAAAAATTAAAAACTAGAATTTATTATTTCAATTTCTTAATCCATCCAATTATCCAGGTCCAGCTCATGTTAATCAGATGATATCAGAATTATTTTTTTATACTTATGAGAAAAATGTGAAAAAACAATTCTAGAAAACCTATTATTGTTTTCTACATTACTTTTTTATTTTGGTTGCCGGGAGGATTGTGAAACAAGTATTAAATTGCATCCTATGTGGTATTACAAACAAAATATCCTTTCTTAGTATCATGATGTTGATTTCATCCATAATCCCAACAGTAAATATTAAAATCCAACTGGCCAACAAAATGTGTTTAAGTCTTTCTATCAGGGACCCTCCATGAGCTTTCCTCTTGTGCCACCTTCAGGTTATTGTAAATTCATATAAATCGGCACACAGAATAATTTGCCAAGCACATGTATGCTCAGAAGGGGATCAAACTTTTTTTAATAATTGTGTATCATTTCCACCAGTGTAGACCACAGGACCAAATTGTAAAAACTCTTTAAAAAAACACATCCTTTATGCTCGTCCAACACAGCTTGTAGGGTCTAATTAACACTGAAGTTTCCAGAGGGCCACTAGCAGGGCTTTAAAGTTTTGCATTATTTTATGTCCTGTTTGCAGCATCTTTCTATTCCATAACCACCGGCCCTCATCCAGTATTAGCTAACATTTGTGGAAACTGGTGGCAGATGGAAAGCACATGTGTCCACGCAGCTGTCGTCCAACTCCTCTCTTGTTCCTAATTTGTCAGCCACTCTGCCACCGTCAGTGCGTACAGGCACTTCAGGAATGTTGCAGGTCTTTGCAGTGTTGCAGTTTTTCAATCCAGTGTGTCTCGAGCGTCAGTGTTTGCCACGATTTATTTAGAGAAGATTCCAACAAGTTTGTCCGGCTTTGTCTCGTTGCAGACTGTCAACCTCTCTCCAACAGCGGAGATCGGTAACATGGACTCTCCCTCCGCCTTTTCTGATCCACCTTCCGCTGATTCAACTCCTCTGAACAGCAAAAATCCTAGCTTCGAGGTCCAGCTGCCAGAGGACCCGAAGCAGCGGGTGAATAAGGGCTTCAGAGTATCTGAGATTCTGGGAAATACTAATTCCTATCGCAATTCCATACTAGAGTTCTTCACTAATTTTGCCAAATAGGAGCTATTCTGTCGCATCTGTTCTTGTGAAACATCTTGGATGTTGTATGTGCTTTGGGTTCAGTCTATGTTACATATTAATTTGTGGTGCTGCGTCTACATTTCCTCTCTTCAGAGTAGAGCATGAGTGCATCTTTTTCTTGATATTTCAGTAGTTGCATGTATAAGAGTATTAACTAAAATCTGCAAGCAGGGCAATTCATAACGCTTTGGACAATGGTCAAGTTTGTGCCTTATTTTAATTGTGGCAGAGGTTGTCTGGGGATGTTAGCAGGTCGTAGACAGCAAGATATATATATAAAAAAGTCTCTCTCTTTCTGTGTCTGTCTGTTAAAGGCAATGTGTATACCTATTGCTTCTGTGTGGTTGGCTCTTAGCAACAACTAAAAACTCTCGGCATGTGGGAGGTCAAGAAAGGTTTACACATTGCCACATTACACATTTGGGACGTTGCCTGTCCCAAAACATGCGAGCGCAGGGCCAGAGTGCCGGCTGAATTCAATCATTTTATCATCTATTTAATTGGCACAATTTACGCACACTAAATTTACCAAATCAAAGAAAACATCACAAGGAGTGTCCATAGGGTCGCGGGCCAAGGTTAGTGTATCCGTTTTACCATGAAATTATCTGTTTGCCAGTTAAATATAACAGAGGGATCACACTTTTCACTTAGTAATAACCTTTATTGCATGCTGCCTCAGTTTTTGTTCATGCCTCTGGGTAATTTTGCCAAATGCTGAGGAAGCACGTGTCCCTCTTGCACACTTTTAGCACGAGTTGTCCCTTGAAGACGAAGACAGCAATGCCCATGAGGACGACTTCTCCCTCTCTATCAGTGAACTGCCACCTGAATTTCACTGCGGTGACAGTTTGACAATGGACATGGTTCACATCGATTACAAAGGAGAGCTGGATCTTGACAACTGCTTACCCAGGTGCCTACTTAGAACTTTTTTCAGTTGTCAAGAAAGTTACTTAAAAATGAAATCGTTGGTGAGAGGTTTGGTTTTTTGTTTTTTTTTTGCTCCTCAGTCTCGCAGAGGAGGAAAGAGATGACCTGCTGGAGCCCTGTTCATCGCCGCCACCGTCACCCTTCTTCTCCGCCATCCTGGCAGCTTTCCAGCCGGCGGTGTGCGATGATGCGGAGGAGGCGTGGCGAAGTCACATCAACCAGCTTGTGGCCGACACAGACGGATCCTGTGCAGTCTACACTTTCCATGTGTTTTCTGCACTATTTCAGGTATTATTGCTCTGCCTTGAAGCCTGCACACACTTAATGTCCTTTACTAGTGTCCCCGGTCAAAGTGAATAATTACACTGAAAGGGTAACAGGATTAGTTATCTGGCTGATTAACCTTTAGAGAAAGAGGCTTCCTTTCAGAGGATGCCTGATTAATTACAAATAGAGGGCACTCTGCAGATGCATTCAGCTTGAAAATCTTCGGTTTCATTAACCAGAGGTTTTTTCACTTCGCTGAGCAAAGCTGACAGGGAAAAAACTGAAAAAAATGACAGAATATGATGTGGGAGTGGCTTTGACCGTATCACAGCCAGCCTGTTCTTTTTTCCTTTGCAGAATATCCAGACCAAATTTTGTTCTTTGACCTGTGATGCTGTGGGTTACCTCGGTGATGGCCTGAGAGGATTAGGATCAAAGCTCTTGAGGTCTTCTCAGATGTTGACATCGTGCTCAGTGTGCCCAACACTGTTTATTGATGCAGACACAGTGAGTAGCCTGATATTTTCCAGTTTCTTAGTGTTGTAACAATTTGACACAAGTGGTAGTCGAACAGATTCAACAACAAAACGCTGTCTTCACAGATAATGACTTATGGACTCCTGGAAAAAATGAAATTCAGCGTGTTGGAACTTCAAGAGTATCTTGATACTTACAACAACAGAAAAGAAGCAGCTCTCTCTGTAAGGAGATCAAATATTGTGCTTTTCCAGTCTGAATGTCACACGTATGTTGTTCCTGAGTTCTTTATCTTGTTGTGGTGCTGTCTCTTTCACCCACAGTGGCTGAACAACTGTAAGGCCACCTTTCCCAGGAGTGCCGGGGGCAATGTGGTTACATGTCAACCAGCGGAGTATGAGGAAAAGGTACAACTTCAATTTTTTAGGAATTTGAGCAATAGCTGACATGCTGTCATATCAAGCAAATAATGATATACATTAATAGTTTGGTATTTTCTTTGGTTTAGATAATGTACTCAGCCAGTATGCAAAACACCTAAAAGACTTTCTAGTTTCAAATAGAATAATTGTTTTAATTTTGTAAGAGTGAAGAACAAATGTGCCTGAAAATTCACTTCGACTGACCTCTCATACTGTACTTTCTGCATTACGAATACTGTGTGATACTGTAGCTCTGTGAGTGTTACCTCTAATTTTCTCACACTATGTAAATCTCAAGTTTCTGAGAACCTTGAGTTGCAGCACGTCACAATGTTTATCTCATTCCAGTGTGCATTGTGATTATTTTCAGCTCTGCTGGGCATGGGAGCAAGTCCTCTTAAGTTGCATTTGATCTAGTTGTAAATTACACTCACTTCATAACAGTGGAAAGGAAACAGCAAAATGGAAAGTTTTGCTGTTAAATCTTGGTACTTAATAGCTAAGAGATTCCCATTAAAGTGAGTGCATTTGTGCTAATTAACACAATTGGCAGAGGTGTTTATTTGCTTGGCTTGTTTCACATGGCGTTTTAATTAAAGGTGCCCTGTGGTGTTTTCTTGTAAACGAACAGAAGTTATGTTGTGAGAGCTACTCACTGAAAGCACATCCTTGAGCTCTAACTAGCGTGTCGAGTGTGTTTCCTTCCTCGTGAAATGTTTGCAAACTCAATTTAGATTTTTAAAGCCAGCATTGTCTTCATCCATGTTTACTTGCGTACAGTCTTCTTCTTCTGTGTTTTGTCTGTACATTGTAGTATATTTTGGTGTTTTACTGGCACCTGTGGAATAATCTGACACCATCGGTAGGACATTATATTATGATACCCATGTGCGCTTGTGTGTACGTCCTTATGTGTGTGATAAACACCAGACAACACCAAATAACACCTTCATAGCACTACTTGAGGTCAAAGACTCCACAGGGAACCTTTAATTCATGGTGACTACCAGCCTTCCCTTCAGTTCTAAGTTACACATACGTTAACCCTCACTTTTCCTCCTCTCTGCATGCCAATAAAATGACCTGTGCTAACACATTTCGCCCACCTGTAAATGGAAATAATGAGTAATTGCATGCCCTTCTTTTGATTCTCTTGTTTTTCCTTACTTCTTTTCTGTCCTGTAACATGCTTGCTTTGTAGCAAATGGAATCTCTGGCTGTAAGTTGGAAAGACTTGGTCCTCTTTGTTGTTTTAAATTATCTTGTTTTGTTATTAAGAGGAAAAATCTGGCTTTGTGTAATCCCATTTTCAACCCTCATAAAGTCCCCTGTATAACTGCAGTAGGCTTACTAGGAGTTCCACAGTGGTTTATTAGGTTATCCACGAAATGCAGGACTTGATACCTGATAAAGTAATATGTAGAAAGAGAAACTTTGCCCAATTAAAAGGCCTTTTACTAACAGCCATGTTTGTCTCACTTTCAGCAACTGGAGCTCTGTCAAAGACTCTACAAACTCCACTTTCAGCTGCTGCTGCTTTTTCAGTCCTACTGTAAGCTGATCGAACAGGTCCATGCAATAAGCTCTATTCCCGAGGTAGGTACATCACGCATTTGCATGTCCTCTCTTTTTGGACACCATGACACCCACCGTCTAAGCCATATCCCTGTTCAATAATATTAATCCCTCTCAACCTTTAGCTGACAAATATGTCCAGAGAGCTAAATGAGTTGAAGAGGAACCTGAGAGTAGCAGCAGCCTCAGTGACGAATGATGAGGTTGTTCCCCGTGAGAGCAGCTGTTCTGAGCTCACCTTCAGCTCCTCTGAGGCTGCTGTGCAGGCCGTCCTGGAGTGTCTGAAGAACAATGAGTTCCTGACAGCCACCCGCTACATTCGTGAGTGCAGGTGAGAAAAGGACCTTTTCTGTGCATGAGGAGTGCAAACTGTCAAAAAAAATGCCCTCAATCGGATGAGTAACATTTCCTTTTTTCACTGCAGAACAATGTGGCCTAATGACATCTTTGGCAGCCACTCTGAGGATGAGGTCCAGACCCTGCTCAACATCTACTTCAGACACCAGACCCTGGGTCAGACAGGAACATTCGCTCTGGTGGGCTCAAAACAGGACCTGACAGAAATATCTGTCAAGTTGATGGAACTTAACCGAGAGATTCGGGACATGATCCGACGAGCCCAAGGCTACAGAGCCATTACAGCCTTCCTCCCGGACTCGAGGGTTTCAGGCTCAACTCTTTGATGGCGGTCTGGCAGTGCATGACACCCGTCCCTGCACAGCAGCCTGTCCCATGCTTAGCGTCTGTTCCTGTCTGGGGTTGCTGCTATCATCTCAGTGGATAACAAGCACTCTGCTCTCTCCTGGGAATAACCAAACCCCCTTTTCTCTTCATGCTCGGAGCACATCGGAATGTCATAAAGTCAGATCTTTGAAAGATGAGAGACTTTGCTGTTGCAAAGAGAATTTGCAAGGCTTTTATTGCACTAACCATAGAAATTGTCACAAAGCGACCACTTGCTACTGAGGTCAACAACTTTCACATTTAACAAATGACATACCAAAGCTAAGTGATTCTCTCTCAGTTATGTTGTTTTAAATGTCAAGGGAAAACGTGCAATCCTTCACAGAAGTGGAAGACTTTTACTGTATCCTGAAAGAATGTATTTGAATATCATAGCATTTGAAAACATGAACATTGTTAGTACAGAAAAAGGGAGGCTTCATTACGTGGTGAAAGTAGTCCGTCTTTTTGTGTGTTTGCGTGTGGGTGTGTTGTGTGTGGGTGCTCGAGTGTGTGATAAAAACCTGACGACCATCACAGTTGGAATGATGGATACTGATTAGAAATTGTTCACATTTAACAACTCTGACATGCTGCAGAACTACTGTAATGTCTCCCAAACCCACACTACATGCTGCTGTGTGGGTTACCTGTTACTTAAAACATCTTACTGTACCTTTTAACTGTGCAGCTTTTAGCAATTAGGGAAATTATTTATATATACTTTGCAGGAGAGAAACATGCTTTTATCTGACTAGATTTATAGAAAATATTTTTGTTTCATCTGTTAAACCTGCCAAGCTTGCAGATTCTGTGTACTATAAAGTGTAATAGTAATGTTTATGAACAAATACAGAAACTATTTTAACTGAATAATTGTACATAGTGCAATGGGGGATTGTTTGCTCAGACTCATAAGATTGTATTTTTATGAACTTACAATTTGAGTTGCATGTAGGAGTGAAAGAGATAGCTACATGTTTGTAAAGCTTCCACAAGAACTGATGGTGTAGCTTCTCGCCTTGTAAATACTACTGCCTTTGCAATGTACTGTACTTTGGTGTTCTGTACACTTATGATGTAATGAAAAAAATAAAACTTACATTTGCTAATTATGGGTTCGTTTTGTAATTTACGACATTATCATTATTATTATTATTATTACTGTTATTATTATTATTATTATTATTATTATTATTATTATTATTATTATTATTATTATTATTATTGCTGTTGTTATTATCACTGTAGTAGTATTACTGCATTTTCAATATCAGCAGTATCACTATTATTATTTTCACTATTTTTGACAAATGAAATGACAATAAAGAATCCTTGAACCTTGAACCTTGAACCTTTATTATTATTATTGACAGTAGTAGAAGTTGTAGTGGTAGAATAGGTATTATTGTTTGTTTGATTGTCCTGGGTGACTCCTCTCAGAGACATAATTATTATTGTTAGCGGGAGTAGTATTACTGTATTTTTTACATCAGCAGTATTATCATAACCATCATTACCATTCATAGTAGTAGCAGCAGTAGTAGTATTGTTGTTTATCTTCTTATTGTTTTAAGTTTGTTTGTTTATTTATTTACTTAGTTTATTTATTTATTTTGCTTGCCCCTGACTGTCCTGGGTGAAGCCTCTCAGAAATGTCCTTCTTAAAAGTTGTGCATCACCCAAAAAGCTGTCAGTGAGGTCCACAGCTGACAACACAGCTGACAGGAGGACTGTGGATCTGTCACAAGCTATGCCAGTCCTTATAAAGGACAGCAAACAACTGTGAAATAAACTAAGGGAACAATAACATAATTAATACACATGTATATTTTTTTCCTGTAAGATCTCGAGCATAATCGCCTCCAATTCGTAGTCATGTAACTATTAGGTTGTATTCTGAAAGTTATCCGCGGCTTCCACGGGACTCTTATTTTGAAGTCGGCGTCAACTTTCCGGTTCTCAGCGCGCGAGGTTTGTTTTGGTAGCCTGCTAGCTAAAAAAGTGAGTCGCTGACAAACTTCACTTTTTTCACGTAGTTTGTGCCTTTTTTGTCAACACTGCCAAGAGTTTCACCTTGACATGAAAGTCAACACTCTTCTGCGTCGTAATGGTGAGTTAGAGTCACTTTAAAAAGCTTTTAAATCTCCATTTTCCTTCTCATTTCCTTCTGTGTGAACGAGTAGCAGCCAAGTTACCCTGAATTTAAGGATTTTCTGAACATTAACACTTTGGTTTTAGCTTGTAAATCAGACTTTTAACAAACGATATCTTCTCGACAAATTGTTCTTAACAGGTTTTCTGTGAAGTTAAATAATATTAGCGTAGTAAATTAGCAGCTGGCTAATGTTATATGTCGTTTTGAGGAAGTTCTTATCAAATCATTCATCCTAAAGTTAGCTAGTGTCCATAAATGGCTGTTTTATAAGTCGTGACTAAAACTTTGTCTTTTTCAGGTCTACCATGTCACAAAGTTTAGGGATTGTTCAAGTCAAATAGGATGGATTTTACTTCAAAAAACATGTACGACACTTTCAAAGATGAAATCTGGAAAGGTAAGATGACATAAAGTTTATAGCTGTTGCAGGACTGTTGTAATGAAATGCATCATACTGTGATTTTATGTCATTTAAATCCAGCTGCGTGATTGCAAAAGGAAATTATATGTGCAACCACAAAAGACTAAACACGTCTGTTTCTTTGTGTGCTTATTACCGATCAGTAATTTTTTTTAATTTCCCATTTTAGAGCTGGGACCATTGGACCCTGACTGGTTTGAGGCCCTGACGGCTCAAACCTTCATTAATGAGAGAAATGTCTCAGATCAAGATGATCTGCGTGCTAACCCAGAGGGAAACTTTAAACCACCTCTGGACAAATCTGCAGCAGACAGTCAGCTATTTTCAACCCCCAAAGTTTTCAGACGCAATCGAGCTGTGTCACCGGAAACTGAGGATGAACAGTGGTTCACTGCCGAACAAGGTAATTTCTGAATCAAGACGCATGTATATAATGATGTAAGTTAATGTAATCATTTCATGCATATTACAAAAGCTCTTTCCTGCTCAACAGTAATATGGATGTCTTCATACAGTAGGACATTAATAATTGTACTGACCTTATTGTGTTATTATTGATGATCTTTTTCTCCAGAATGTGTATAAAAAAATAATGTTTCTCTATTGTGCATCCTAGAAAAAGAAATCTTGCCATGGATGCCAACACAAAGTCCATGTTTCTTTCCAGTGTCAAAAGAGGGGTGAGTGATGCAACTCTTAGACTTTGCTGCCTGCACTCTTTGAAAGAGAAATGACTGATATATATGGGTTTTTTTTTAAACATTTCATTAGAAATACATTTTGCATGATTTTTATTTCAATTTTATGAACACATACAGGGTTTATTTAAAATAATTTGTCATAATATATGTATTTTTTTTTTTCCATTGCTGGCGAGCTATAGTCATTCTAGCTGCTCAGTTAAAACAAAACAAACAAGAAAGTTGTTTAAAAGAAATATGCTTTGAGCATAGACTTATAATTTTACAACTAAAATTTTTAAGTTACTTGTGTTATCACTGCTGGTGGTTATTTTTGATGACTGTTTGGTTCTTTTTAGGATTCCAGCTGTGAAATATGGTGATATTCAGTGTAACAATCAGGACAGTTTTGGTGAGCTGCAAATTCATCTGTTTAAGCACATTTGAAGAAAAAACATTCAGTACTAGTAATGTTTGTTTTATTTTTTTCCTCTGCATAGATCTGCTGCGTACCCCACAAAAATCTCCAGTAAGTTCACTAAATCTAACAGTTATTTTATTTATATATTTTTTAGCGAATGCCGGCATTTCAGAATGTGGAGTAATTGACAACATTAAGGTTTCACCTCTTTTGATATTGTTCTTGAACTGTACAGGTCAGCTATGCCAACCATATATCTGAAAGTCTTGGTGCACAGACTCATCATGATATGTCATGGACAAGTTCTCTGAATACCCCACCGGCAGTGCCATCCACCCTGATTTTAAGTATGTAAATGACACAACTGGTTATTTTAGAAATTTATATAAGTGATTTGTTAAGTAATTTGTGTGTCTTCTCAATTTTATAGCTAAAACTGATGAGAATCCCTCCCCACTGAGTGTGCCTGCCGACAGTAATGTTATTGTAAGTACTATAACCAGCCCAAAAAAATACAGCAGTCATATGTCTCTCATTTGTAGGATGTTACTGAACATTGGTTCTGCTGTAACTGCTTCTGGTGTTGATTTCATGGCAGCAACACCGAAGCTTGTATTTGGTTTAAAAGTATAAAATGTTCTGCTCAGTCACTCTTTTGTGATCTGTAAAAGACTAAATTTATAATACAAAATACTTAGCATCATGAAATGTGTTTTTCTAATTGTCTTCTCAGTTTGTACGGAAGCTTTTTCCATCTCTTTCGAATGCATCCAGACTTGAAGTAATGTCACCCAAAAACAATGACGTGCCTACCGTTCAACAAGGTAATGTGTTTTTTTTCTAGTTTTTGCTAATGCCGAAAATAATGCAGTAGCCCTGAATAAGAAAATTATAAATATGTATTATAACAGATCGTCTTATTTTGTTTTGCACAGGCTTCTAGATGCATAATGTAAAATTATACTCATTGCTGGTCTGTAATCGACAGGTATTGTTTCTCCTGAAGCTTGTCTGAATCCGGAGTCCCACAATTCCCCGCTGAGTCCACTGAATCGGAGTGACAGTGGTTGGAGACAGACACTACCAGATGCTATTGAGGATGAAGAAATTCGCAGCACTGTAGCAACTGTTCTCGACGGAGCTGAAAATGTTCTCTCTGTATTTTTCACCAGCAGTAATTCTGCACTGAGAAAAGTGAAAACTGACCGAATCAAAAGAAGGCAAATCATTCCAATGAAAGAACATGGCTGCAACTCTACAGACATTTCAACAAACAACACTGCATTCAGTCAGCAAAAAGCAGCTGATCAGGAACTTGGCAGATCATCCCCACCTCTGAAAACTGGAGATACTGGAACCACTCAATGGTCTCCACTGAGTTTATCTGAAATTCCACCTTGTACCTCTGATGTTTCTATCCAAGATGATCGGCCTGCCACACAAATAGAAAACAATATTTCAACACAACAACTAAGGAGGGACTCTAATTCTTGCCAGCTAATAAGGACACCTATGAAGATCACAGACTCTGGAGTCAAGAAAAAGAGAAAATTTATCTACACTGTTGGGACATTGAAACCACAAATTCAAGGAAAAGACAGTGTGAAGTCTCCGATGATGGACTCATCAGCAGGGATTCTAGATACTGGTAAGACATTTCTTATTCTGATGTTAAGTGTAGAAAAAATCTATAATACATTCTGTGTTAACATGTAGAAATAGTTATCCTTTTTTCATCACCTTGTGTTTGTTGTGTTTTGTTCTGTTTTTTTTTTTCAGGACAAAAAGTGAATTTGAAAGTCCCAGATGAAGCAGACTGTTGCAGTATCAAGAAGAATGAGATGCAGAAACACAGAAATCTTACTAAAGAAAATGTACCTCTCTCTGTACAAGCAAAAGTCCAGGATCTCGACATGTCGCAGCTCTGCAGAGATTTTGCACAAGACTTCAGTCAAATGTCAGATCTGGGTACGCTGAGTAAAGTAGCAGAGGATATTCCACGAGATGGCTTCTCTCCATCAGCTTGTCTCTCAGCCATGAAACGAGAGAAGTGGAAAGCAAGGCAAGCACACCCTCGGCGTGATTGTGATAACGTCAGCGATGGCAGATCTATTTCCACCACTTCTGAAAATATCTCCATCAGAGATAGCACAATAAGTGATAGTGGATTCCAGTCTGCCGTCCCAGATATCACTCAGATAACTTCATCATCCTTTGTTCTTCCCAGTTCAGAGAACAACGGCAAAAGTCAGTGGACAAGCTTCAAAACAGATAACTACGGGACTGCTCCTTTTCCATCTACAAATAAAGGAGATGTAAATGCACATTTGAACAATATTTTACAAGCAGCAGAAACTGATACAGAGCCATTCAGTAAAATCAAGGAAAGCCACACAATGGGCAGTGGTGGGGAGAGCGAGTTACACACAGAGAGCACATCAACAGACCTGCCCAGCAGTCTTCCTTCCTTCCATGCATCAGGATTTAAAACTGCTTCAAACAGCGGTAAACAAATTTCGTCAGCCAGCTTGGAAAGAGTGAAGCGTCTCTTTGAAGAGACTGAACAGGAAAGAATTTCCAGTGATAAGCCAACCAAATGTGCCCGTGACACTAAAGAAGATATTTGCATGAGTCGTGCATCAGTGAAAAACACAACCTCTAACTCAAACCAGCCACCAGCCTCAAATGAAAAAAATGTGGTTATCGATTGCCAATTGACTGCTTCACAAAAAGCTGATGTGACTGAGCTGTGCACTCTCATGGAAGAAGCAGACAGTCAGTTTGAATTTACACAATTCAAAGCTGCAAAGCCACAACAACAACAATGTCAAGATATTGCCACCTCTCCCCATAAAATAGACCCTGATTTTCTCACTGGGATAGATTTTGATGACAGTTTTAATTCAGATGCTGAGAAGCGCCCTGCAGTACCTGTGTATGACAAAGCGACTTTAGTTTCAGGCTGTAAAACCAATTGTAAAACCTTCAACGTTACACATAAATCCACAGGTTTGTCATTGTCAAGTGTAACGAAAAAAGAAAATTCCTCTATTGAAGATGTGCTTTCCTCTTCAAAGCACATCTCTCAAGGCAGAGGTAGTATTATGTCTGCTGAGCCCAAACATCTTGACAGAGCTGGCCACACTGAAACAAGCAAGGTGGAAGACAAAACTGCTTTGATGCTTGGTGTAGGATTTAAGACTGCAGGAGGAAATGTTTTGAGAGTCTCAAAAAAGTGTCTGAGCAAAGCTAGAGCTTTGTTTGCAGATATAGAGGAAAATCTTGTGACAAGTCAAAAATCAGCACTCAACCAAAGTACTGAAACTGAAGTCAAAAAACAGCATAAGCTCAGCGTGGATAATTGCACCGGTCACTTTTATCAACGTAAAGATCATTTGAAGGCAACAGGGTATGATAATACTATTGGGGCGAGGATTAAAAGCACGGAGGAGTCTTCCCGTTCAGACAGGCAGATCACAGGCAGTAGAGATGAAGATGCTGCAAAATATCTTAGCAAAATGAACACAACCTCATGTCAAAATGGGTTCCAGATGGCCAGTGGGAAAGGCATTTCTGTTTCAGCAAAAGCGATGCAAGAGGCAGATGCTTTCTTTAAAGACTGTGAAGTTATGGACAGTAATGTTAGCATGTCAAGAAAACAAAGCAAGAGCACAGAACGCTTGCCTGGAAGCATCAGTCACAAGAAAAAATGTCAAGAATTTAAAAATGTTAAAGGGACTGAGTTACCAATCAGTGAGTTTGAATTTGCTGAACCAGCTGTGCACCAAACAGAGTACAGGAATACACCGTCTTCAACGAATGTTGCCTCCTTCCAGGGAAACTCATCTTCTACTGCAAAGGCATATTCATCTCTCTCATGCTTAACATCAAAGAATATTGTCTCCTTGGCTATCAATGAGTTCAGCAGCGGTGGAGGATTTTGTACAGCCAGTGGGAAGAAAGTAACCGTGTCAGATGATGCGATGAAAAAAGCAGAGTGCCTTTTGAATGAGAATCATACACTCGAGGACACAAATGAACAACTGAAACAAAAAGGAGGTGTTTTAAAAACAGGTCATCTCACCAAACTAATGAATGTTTCTCCACCTAAAAATGGTGGATTTCAGACAGCCAGTGGCAAAGGGGTCACCATTTCATCTGCAGCTCTCAAGAAAGCAAAGTTGTTGTTGACTGAATGCAGTGAGGATAAAATCGCATTGACACCAGCACAGTCCAAGGTCCCGGTTCATGGTCAACCACCCAGGAATCATGGATTTCATGCAGCCAGTGGTAAGCCAGTGATGTTTTCATGTGAGGCCCTCCAGAAGGCTAAAGCTTGTTTCAGTGAAGGAGCCCCAGCTGTTTCAGACAAAAGGAAAAGTGACAAGAAGCAAAATAATCCTGAAAATACAGAGATAATAAATTGTGGTTTCACAACTGCTGGAGGAGCAAAAGTCCACGTGTCACAAAAAAATCTGCTGAAAGCAAGAAAACTTTTGAAAGACTTTGACGATGCTTCTGTTTCAGTAGAAGCAACCCAAGACACAGATACTTTCTTCAAGGCCTGTGACATTATGGATGGGAACAGTGACCTGTCAGTAAAGAAAAGTATAGAACCTGTGAGAAGGAATGGCAGCGAGAAGAAACCCCTTTCAAAATACAAACAAGATCAAATGGAGACAGTAAATATTTCTGAGCATCCTGGAAGTACACACACTGAGTATGAAAATGTGAATGTGGGACCAGTTGTAAGCCAAGAAAAAGTGCTGCACCATGATAAAGTGGACATTAATGGAGGTGTCTTTAAAAACAAACTGGATCGTATGAAAGCAGTTTCGTTACAAGGAGCCCCGTCACTGATGGTAGAGTCACAGTCTTCCCTGTTGTGCCCTACATCAGAGAACACTGGTTCATTCATTTTCAATGAATTGAGCAACGGTGGTGGATTCTGTACAGCCAGCGGGAAAAAAGTATCTGTATCAGATGATGCAATGACAAAAGCAAAGTCTCTGTTCAGTGAAAGTACAATATTTGAGGACCCAAACAAACAACTGAAACAACGAGAAGACACTTTGCCACCACAAAACAGTGGATTTCAGACTGCCAGTGGCAAAGGGGTTGCTATTTCTTCTGCAGCCTTAAAGAAAGCAAAAACTCTGTTAAGTGAATGTGAAGGAGTGGCGGCTGAAATCGGTGTAAAACCAGCAGGCTCCAAGATGCCAGTTGCCGGTCCACCAATGAAGAATCCTGGATTTCTTGCAGCCAGTGGTAAGCCAGTGGCTTTTTCTTCTGCAGCCCTACAAGAAGTGAAAGCTCTCTTCAGTGACATCAGTTTCAGTGCTGAGACGGAGGCAGTTTCAGACATCAGTAACAGTGACAATAAGCACAAAGATACTCAACACAGCACAGAAAAAATACATTTCGGTTTCACAACTGCAGGGGGAGCAAAAGTCCATGTGTCACAGAAAAATCTTTTGAAAGCAAAGAACCTTTTGAAAGAATTTGCTGATGGGGAGTTTCATGACTCAAACTCCTCAAGCCCACATGGCGCACAGAAATCTGATCAGTCAAAAGTCAAAAATGTAAAAACACTCTCTAATCTCAGCACATCCAGTGACAAAGAAATACCTGCCAAAGAAGATACTTTCCAATCTTTAGGCTCTTTGCAAGAGACTTTCCATGAAAATAACAGTCCTCACAATTCAAGTACAAGTGGTTGCATTTTTATCAAAGACAAGGCATCTACAGATGCTTTTGAGTTCAAATCAGGGGTGGGCAACCTACCTAAGGAGGAGGATGTATCAAGTATGTTGGACTATGGAGTAATTCAGACAGACAGTGGAAGCTCTAAGGGAAAAAGGATGGAAGAGTCCTCAGTTCTTAACTTTCACACACTTAACCTAAGTGGCTGCACTGAAACCCAACACAAGTTTCTTGCCCAGGAAGCTCTGGATTGCACTAAAGCCTTGTTAGAGGATGAAAGTGTAGCTGGCCAAAGTCTCTCAATGACTTTAGACAATGATCCAGTGCAAGATTACCCGAAACCCAGCAACAGATTTGTGGATGAACAAAAAGGAAGAGGGAAAAGAATGGTAGAGGACCAAGATATAACTGGTAAGTGACTCCATTTGTACTCTATTTTAGCATCAAAATGCTGATATATTATTACACTTAAACTTGGACTGCATCTGTTCTCTCTATGACATGCTTTCTCAGGCAGGACTATTAAACACAAAACACTTTACTGTTGAAATATATTCTAGGTCAGCCTCCCCTGAAAAGACGATTATTGGAAGAATTCGACAGGACTGTTGAAGGTGCAAGAAGTTCAACACTGGATCCAGAAAAAAGTTGTCCAAATGGTAAATAACCTGTCTGTCATAGATAATCTAAAGAACACATTTTATTTTAAAAATTAAATTACTCATGTTTTTCTTAATCCAGCACTAATGAAAGACAGGAGAGTCTTCCAGTACAGCGTCTCTCTTCATCCAAACATAACAAGGCCGCAGAGGTAAGTTACCTTTGAATTGTTGGCCATGTTTTCTAGCCGCTGACACAGGTTTTCAGCTCTTTCCTATGTTTTTGTTTTTGTTGTTTTTTTTTTTTGTTTGTTTTTTTTTTTAGAAATGGAAATTACGTGGATACCAGATTGCAAAAGACAACACCGACACAACACTCAATCCTGGGAGAGAGTAGATCAGCACATCGCAATGTGCCGGCATTTGTTCCTCCATTCCTCAAGAACGCAAAGACAGAGGGGCAAAAGCTCACAGTGATCAAAAACAGTATAAGAACACCGCCTGCATTTGTTCCTCCATTCAAAAAACAAAGAACTGTTGTTCAAGAGAGCTCCTCTAAACCACAGGAGGACAAACACCCTTTTGTAATGCCCTTTAACTGTAAAACATATGCACCACCCACTAAAAAAACACAAAGCATTACAGATGGAACTGGTAACAAAAGCAAAGACACTCAGACGGTGCCCTTGGCTGACACTACAAATGATAATGTGATGAATAATCAAAATGCTCCTGTTGACTGTGAGTCTGAGGACTTGGCAGCACAGGCATCACGTGTGGAGGACACATTATCCGGAAACCAAGGTGAAGTAACAGTTTTGGATTAAGTCATTATAATGCACTCTAAATGTTCTGCAAAACATGGGTAAAATAACATTTTGTTTGTCTACAGACATTTCTCAGAATCTTCATAACATAGAGCTGGCGCGAGACATGCAGGACATGAGGATCAGGAAGAAGAAGCGCCAGACCATTCGACCTTTGCCGGGCAGTTTGTTTCTGACCAAAACCTCGGGGGTGTCGAGGATATCGTTGAAAGCTGCTGTAAATGGAAAGGCTCCTGTCAGATACACCAAAAAACAGGCAAGGAAAACGTGTTTTGGCATCTCTTTTGTTGCGTTTGGTTAAAATAATGGTCACTGCCACATAAACAGCATTTTGACATGTTCATAATCTTGTTTTTTCAGCTCTATGGACATGGAGTTCATCACCATGTGTATGAGATCACCAGTGAGACTGCTGAATCTTTTCGCTTCAGTTTACAACAGTTTGTCAAACTGGAAGCGTTTATCGACGGAGGCGGTGTTCAGCTTGCTGACGGAGGATGGCTGATTCCCAGCAATGATGGATCTGCAGGGAAAGAAGAGTTTTATAGGTATTATTACATTCTAGCTATGTTGAGCCATTATAATGTTTGAGAAACCAGCGATATCTTGGTGTCTTAAAATGCAGACTTCAGGCAGATTGTAGTGAATATTATGTTGTCTACACTGTCCACAGGGCTTTATGTGACACCCCAGGCGTGGATCCCAAACTGATCAGCGAGGAGTGGGTGTACAATCACTATCGGTGGATTGTGTGGAAGCAGGCCTCCATGGAAAGATCATTTCCAGAAACAATGGGCAGCCTCTGTCTCACCCCAGAGCAAGTTCTCCTACAACTCAAATACAGGTAAAAAGATTAGAATGTATTTTAGTTCAGTATGTTCTTGTAGTTGAAGTTAGACATCCATACATGTTGTACAATGCATAAGAATATATCGCTAAATAAAAACAGTAATGCACACTGCATACTTCTGCTAATTCGTGTAAGATTCTTTGCATTGCATGTAATTATGCTTTTTGACTCATTTCAATACCATGTACACTCTAATTAATTACAATTTTAATCAAATTTGGTTGATTATCCTGTATGTATTACTTGAATGTTTTATTTAAAGCATGTGTTTTATTTCATAGATATGATGTAGAGGTGGACCACAGCCGCAGGCCCGCTCTGAGAAAGATAATGGAAAGGGACGACACAGCAGCTAAGACCCTGGTCCTCTGTGTTTGCGGGGTCGTCTCCAGAGGTCACTCCCCAAAAAGACAGAGTTTCTTGAGCGGCACCAAAACCCCACCAGGTGCTGATGCCAAGGCTGAAAACCCTTGTGCAGTCATTTGGCTGACGGATGGGTGGTATTCCATTAAAGCCCAGCTGGATGAACCTTTGACCGCCATGCTTCACGAAGGTCGACTGGCTGTTGGAGGGAAGTTGATTGTTCATGGGGCTCAGCTGGTGGGATCGCAAGATGCCTGCTCCCCTCTGGAGGCACCTGAATCTCTTATGTTAAAGGTACCTTTAAAGAGGGAGGCCACGCGTATGTCTGTTTGTCCAAAAGGCAACCAAATAACATTTGGATGTTATTGATCTTTTTTTTTTTTTTCTTTCTATGCATTTAGATTTGCGCCAACAGCAGCAGACCAACACGATGGGATACTAAGCTTGGATTTCACAAGGATCCACGACCATTCCTGCTTCCTGTATCTTGTTTGTACAGCAATGGAGGACCAGTAGGATGTGTGGACATTGTCATTCTGAGAAGCTACCCCATACAGGTGTGTTGTGTCACGCACTCGTGTGTTTTTTTTACTCTCTCAAGTTCATGTTCTGACCATATCACATGTTCCAGTGGATGGAGAGGAAGCCAGACGGAGGCATTGTTTTCCGTTCTGCTCGTGCAGAAGAGAAGGAGGAGAGACGATACAGCAGCCAGAAACAAAAAACTATGGAGATCCTCTTTGCCAAGATTCAAGCTGAGTTTGAAAAGGAGGAAAAAGGTAGGGATTGTGTTTTCAGCATCTTATTCAAAGGTTTAAATGCAGTAAGTTTTAACAAATTGTCATCCTCAGGTAATAACAAACCTCAACGTAGGAGACGGACAATAAGTCGTCAGGATATTGCAAGTCTTCATGATGGAGAGGAGCTGAATGAAGCAGTGGGGGATGATCCTGTGTACCTCGAGGTGACGAGAAAATTACTTTACAGACTGTTGACTTCATTTCTTTAATTAATAGACTTTTAATTGGATGCCTATTTTACTTACATGGCCCAAGGCTCATTTGAGTGTGCAGCAGTTGGAGACTCTACATTCCTACAGACGTTCGCTGATGGAAAAGAAACAGGCTGAACTGCAGGACCGATACAGACGAGCTTTAGAAACCGCAGAGAACAGCGAAGGTAGCTGTCCAAAACGAGACGTCACACCTGTGTGGAGACTCTGCATTGCTGACTCCATGGACCAGTCCAGCACTGGTGGGTCTTTTTCTTTTTTTTAAATGTATTATGGTTACTCTATTGTTTGTTCATATACTGATTTAAAAAATTAAAAAAAAAATTTTTAAAAATTATTTTTAGTTTACCAGTTGAGCCTTTGGCGACCTACCTTGGATCTTCAGTCTTTACTAAAGGAAGGCTGTCGATACAAAGTTTATAACCTCACCACTTCAGATGGAAAGAAACATGGTGGCAATACAACTGTTCAGCTGACTGGCACAAAGAAAACTCAGTTTCAGGACCTACAGGTACATACACCTGCACAATATCTCAACCGCTCAGTGTGTATAGAGGATTAAAGATGCAGCATTTATACATTTAGATGGAAATAATTGATTATATTTTTTATCATTCAGGCTTCTCGGGAATGGTTGTCAACACATTTTGAACCGAGGGTTTCTACCCATTTCATGGATCTTCAAAACTCAGAATTTCAGCCGCTGTGTGGAGAGGTTGATCTCACAGGATATATCATCAGTATCGTGGATGGACAAGGTGGTTTGTTTTTGTTTTGTTTTCATAACCATTTCTGCCATAAGAATATTTTTCACTGAGTGTTTGTTTGTCCTTTTGAACACAGGTTCTTCTCCTGCTTTTTATTTGGTCGATGGGAAGATGAACTTTGTTAAAGTGCGCTGTTTCAGCAGTTTGGCTCAGTCCGGCTTGGAAGATGTGATAAAACCACGTGTCCTGTTAGCTCTCAGCAACCTGCAGCTGAGAGGTCAATCCACATCTCCCACTCCTGTTGTGTACGCTGGAGATCTGACAGTCTACTCAACAAACCCCAAGGAAGTTCATCTGCAGGAATCCCTCAGCCAACTCAGAAACCTGATCCAGGTACAGTGTTAAGATCCCAAACCTGAAAAGCTGCTTCAGAAACCTGTTTACCACTAACTTATTTAAAGGCCAAAGTGCTTTGTGTTATCAAGAAATGAAAATCTGAATTATATCAGCGATAATTCCATTAAGACACAGGGGCAAATTATGATAGATTAAATTAAAAATGCACAGTTAATTTTTAAAGTAAGTTGTGAGAGCATCTTCATGTTTCTTGTCTCCGTCTTCCTGGATAAAATTGAAATGCTGTAAATTGTGGAAATGACAATAATAACCATTTTCATCATGTTTTTTCAGAGTCAGGAGAACTTTTTTCAAACTGCAGAGGAGACGCTTTCACATTTAGTAAAATCTGATGGTGTGAGCTCCATCTCCTCTCCAGCTGTGCAAACAAAAACCCCAGCGTCTGTAACCGACAAGAGGCGAGACACAAAAACGAGTGTGAGTTCATGTGGTGTGCTGTGGTATCTGGGCCTGTTTTTTCTCACAAGTATTTCATATTTATCACAAACTGTTATGTCCTTTCATGTAGGCGACATCTCAGCAGCCAGTCAGAAGCCTTGGGTCCTTCACACCTCTCGGCAGGAATCCTCCCGCAGCAAACGGTTCAACAGGGAAAGACCCCAGCAGCCTCAAGAGGAAGAGGGCTCTCGAGTATCTGTCTCGTATCCCGTCTCCACCTCCTCTCTCCATCCTGGGCTCAGTGGCTTCTCCGTGTGTAAATAAGACATTCAACCCTCCTCGGAGGTCTGGGACACCAAGCACTTTAAAAACTGTACAGACGCCAGCTCGCAAACCCGTCGATTCCCCTGTGGAGGATGAATGGGTGAATGACGAGGAGCTGGCTATGATTGATACTCAGGCATTGCTTGTTGGCGATTTACTGTAGGTACATAAAACTGTAACAACAAGCGTGTCACAGCTTTTAAAAAAAAAAAGTATATGCAAGAGAATGTAAAGGCCAATGGTTGTGTATGGCACATGTTCTATCGTTGTTTTTGTAGTTTCACTGCACTCATTAAAGATGTGAAATCCATTTACAACAGTAAAATCATGTTATCACTTCATACTGAGCTACATTCTTTTCTCTTTTATGCTTTTGTTTGTCTGTAATGCTGAGTTAAACAAAAAATTAAAATAGCTCTCCTGCTGTTTCTCTCCACTATTCCCTATTTGTCTGGACAAGACAAATACCTGAGGGCAGATCACACAAGTTCTTTCCTGTTAATTCATCATACATATGCTGTGCAATACTGAACAAACAGCAACTCATACCAATTATATTGAAACCAAAACTTTAAATACTTAAAATTGTTATTATGGTCCACTTTGAAAACAAAAGGGAATTCGCCTTTCACATTTTAAGGTAAAATGTTAAGCTTCTAACAAAATGTTAGTAACTGATGCAAAAATGCTTATTTTAAATGAGTGAAACTATCATACGGTTGATTGTACTGAAGATTTATCTTAAAAATAACACAGTTTATTTTTTTTATGTTTGTTTCCTAAGAATTCTGCTCATTTATGTCATTTTGTTACAAATAATATATGAAACAAAACCTTGCATAGTAGTATTAAAAATAATTATTTTGTTAACATGAGATAATTTAATATTAAGCACGATAATTTAATATTAAGCACATTTTCCTCCGGTCTTTAAAGCCTTGCTGTGTCACGCTCCTCTGTGTCCAACTGGGGGCGCTCACGCTCGCGGTCAATCTGGGAAACGAAAACGAAGAAGACGTTACTTCCGTAAACAAAAGGCACCGGCAATGTCCACATTGAGTGCCGGCTGCTTTCTGTGTATTTCTTTGCTTCCTTCATCGATGTATCCTGGATGTTTACGGTGAGAATGAATAAATAGACGGTTGTTTTATGTTATGAAGTTAAATGAGTGCCTTTATTTACCGTAACAGCTTTGTTTTTACCGTCTTCTGTAACGTTACAGCTCATGAAGTGAGTTCAGCTAACTTGACCTGGTTTCAGTTTCAGATTTAGTTTAGTTCACTTGTTAATTCATTAGTGTGACTTCTGTGAGTTTCTGAACACACAAGTAAGTTAAAGTGTGGATACGCCCTGTGATGCTGTTAAAACTGTAATTAACAAAACTACCATCATAACTGAGTGTGTTTGAATCTGTCTCCACTGTAGATGTCTCAGACTGAATCTTCCTGCGCGACCTCTCAGGACAGAGGAAACCTCGGTGTGGGTGTGTGTGAGCGAGTCGAGGCCGGTGGAGATGACTCTGCTGACAGGGACAGCGAGTCTGTGAGCAATGACTGCGGCAGTCCAGACAGAAGTGTGAGGGAGCGAGTGCTGATGGAGGTGGGACTCATCAGCACCAGCTTCATCGGCCCGGCGTTTCCACCACAGACGACTGCGGCCAAGCCTGACATCGAAGACTCGCTGAGCGAGTTTTACAAAGAGCTGGAGGAGATCGATACGCCTGACGGTGCTAATGATGACCCAGGGAGCCAAGGCGCAGCTTGTGTTCAGCCGCCCGTGTCTCCCAAAATATCTGCCAGTGAGCGGACAAAGGATGTAAGCCAGGAGAAAATTGTTAACGCGAACAAATCTGCAGAAACAGACGGCCGCCTGAAAAGCAGCAGACCAAAACAGCCGTCCTGGCAACACTGGTATCAAAATGAGCCGTACAACCCCAGGAGGCCAAGGCCTGGCCTGGACCTGAGCCCAGGTAGAGCCTCCCCCACTCAGGGTCAGTGGTGTTATTCTCAAGCACCAAAGAGACCGCCACACCCGATATTTCACAGACCTCCATTTCATCACCCACCACCTCCAGCTGCATTCCCATATCCACAAAACCCTCCGTCACACGTGAGGCCAAACTGGAGCGATCCAGGTGTGACGAACCAGCATCAGGAGGAGTCGAACTTTACAGCATTTTCCAGCCTCCCGCCTCCGAATGTATTCAGTCCCCCTTCTCAGGGCTTTTACAGAGATCCTCTGCCTCACTTCGACAGGGATGATCGGGGTTGTAGCTTCGACCCACACTCAGATAACGTGCATGTTGGATGGTCTGGAGATAGAAAAGAAGAGTGGTTTCAGTTTAGTGAAGATTACGACTGGCGCCCGAAGTATGAGAAGTACGAAAACGAGCCGTGGGAGCATCACTGCCGACCTCCGGACAACACTAACGCACATCACTCTTGTTTGGTGCTGATCTTGATGAGGGGATTACCAGGATCTGGGAAATCAACGCGGGCCCGGTCTGTTCGAGTCTCCCAAATTAGAGCATTGTCAGGAGTCTAAAACTCAATTTCTCAATCCTGAACACGGTATGTTTGTGTCTCATCTTTCTCACAGGGAGCTGCTCTCCACTGGTCCCAGCGGGCTCATACTGAGCACGGACGACTACTTTGCCCACAGAGACGGTTACCGATATGAAGCAGGCCTTCTCGGAGCAGCACATGAATGGAACCAGAGGAGAGGTATTGTTACAGTTTTTCGCACAGCAAAAATGGCTCATAAAAATTAATTTTCATGTTAATGATATTTTTAGATGTATACAAAGACTGTTTAAGCCAAAACTGTTCAGTTGTCTCTGTAGGCTGGGAAGTTAGTCTTCTCCACCACTACCAAAAACTACACTCAGTTGCCTTTTTAGATAATAAAATGTATGCATTGTGAGAGAAACACACTCACATATGTTTATGGTAGTTTAGAAAATGTGATGTGAACTTATTTCACGTTTTTGTGTTAAATCCTTTCACAGCTAAAGATGCTATGCAAGATGGCCGATCTCCCATTATTATTGATAACACGAACCTCCAAGCCTGGGAAATGAAGCCCTATGTCCAAATGGTGGGTTTGGTATTTTACATATAACTAAGTATTTACTTCTTGTTTACTTTTATGGATCCCAATCAAAATTTCCCACATTTTTAACAGGCCTTGGAGAGCAGATACAGAGTGGATTTTTGTGAACCTAACACCAGATGGAAGTTTGACCCTTATGAGCTGGAGAAGTAAGGATTTCTTAATTATCAAAATATTTACATGCCAGCACAGAGTCTGAAAAAACGTCTAGAATCTTACATCATCACTGCACTGTTTTCCCCCAGGAGAAACAAGCATGGCGTTCCCCAGGAGAAGATCGCTCAGATGATGGATCGTTTCACATTCCCCATATCCGTAGACATCGTCATGAGTTCACAAGAGCCACTTCACGTGAACCAGAGATGTCGACCAGAGCAGCAGCCTGCGGTGTGGAAAAACAGAGATTTCTATTAGGTTTTTTTTCCAGAACTTTAACCAGCCAAATACGTTGCCTTGAAGAACAACACTTTTCACAGTTTCTACATGATTCTTAACATACAATTTTGTAAATTGTAATTTTCTGTAAAGAGAGAATAAATCTATTTTTGAAGACATTTTCCTAATTAAATGGCAATGTCTAACATTCTTTCTAAGAAAGGAAATTTGCATTAGTTATAAATTTTTTATTAAATTAATTACTTCAGACCTGCTCTTTTGCAGTTAATGTTTTCTGTACAAAATGCAACAGAGTGGAAAACCAAAGGTTTGTCCTCTTTTGCCTCTTGTTAATTTTCTATTTCAGTCGATTAACGGTTGTTTTCAGCATCTTCTGATTCCTAAAATCTGAAGAGCAGCTGCAATAATTTTCCATTCTGGTAAGTTCCAGACTTAATATGATTTATCTTTGGAAACTTCAGAGTGTTGCTTTTTTAAGAATATCTTCTTGTGCCACTTCTGATTTTTATGCTCATTAAAATAATTGACCTGACTTAGCTCATGATCTGTACTCAGGAGTGTTTATGTATACAGCTGCATTATGAAACAAACTGAACATTCTTGTTACGATGAAGAGATCATTCAGGACAGATATTTTTATTGTCACACTAATTGGTTTGTTGGATTGTGTCTGAGCTTTTTCATTTAAAGGATCTTTTTCCAAAGCTGTGGTTAAAAAGAAGAAAAGGTTTTGCTTGCTGTATTAAGTCATGAGTCATGTTGTTCATAAAGGCTTTCCAAATGTGTTTCCAATGTAAGCGATTGGGAGTGGCTATCTTTCAAAGGTACACTCTTAATAGTACAAAACCCCCATTTTGTTTTTCCCTAAATGCAAAGAGGGAACTTTGTACTATAAAGCCTGAGTGGAAGTATCAAAACATGGACATTTTTGTGCTCTACAGCTGAATGAAATGACTGTGGGAAAACAGTGTATAGACACCTTATCACAGTAAAAGCTCTCCTATACAGCAGAGCAGCAGTGAGCATGGAAAGGTCTCTGTCTGAGAACATTCATTATTGCGTCTCACAGGAAATCACATTTTGCCTCCGTATTCCCTCTGGTGTTCATTAAAGCTGCACACAAAGGGGTCTGTTTGGTTTGACTGTCTGTTTTTACAATCAGTGAAATCCTGCAGAGAACCGGCAATCATTTTCAGTCTGGACCTGATCCTGTTTTAACTCAAGTGTGCGTCTCCACTCGAGCATGAACATTTGGTTTGGAATAGGTTAAACAGTCTTAAATCTTTATTTTGTTATGTTGTTTTTGTTTGTTTTGTTATTTTAAAGAAGTCATAGCATGTTAGAGTCTGGTGTTTTGTTTCTCCCTGTGGATTTTGGGGCATAATATTCTGTGGAGCCTCATGTGACAGATCTGGGTTACCTTTCCTGCTCTCATGCTTCATATTATGCAGACTCCACTGTTCCACGCTTAAAAATAGCAAAAGGGAGAAGAATATTAAGTGGATGTACACATATTAACTATACAGAGAGGGGTGGACAAAATAACAGAAACATCTTACAGTAGCTTTGTAACTACAGACAATATGGTGACGCTTGTGATTTTGAGTCTGCAGTTTGTGCTGTTATAAACCAACATCCTTCTTCTAGTCTTGTGTAACCTGTGATGATGAGGTCCACTTGTAATGGCTCTTTCTCCTCTTTCCTTTATGGAGTTTAATGCCATCTCACCCCTGTGCCACATGACCCAATCTTGCAGTGTTTCACACCTCCAACCAAGTAATATTAAGTGATATTAATGGATGTGGCGTCTCTTTGTACAGTATGTATGGCATTTCTGCTTACTCATCCACCTGTTTTTGGACACAAACACACAGGTTTCAGCAGCTAATTGACCTTGACAGCTGTGATTTTTTTTAGCTATACTTTGATTGGTGCAGAAGCTTTTGTTGTGCTGAGATGTGTGGTGATCCCTCCAGCAGCGGTGGGTTTTCATTATGATAACGACAAAAGTTAATGTTTGGTTATCAGTAAACGTAAGCATGAATGAAACCCTGAAAATATTTGCTCCATCTTTTATGGTTTTTCTGTGGCTGGCTGGCGTATGGATGAGTCAGACTGCAGTGTTTATTGTACTTTTGTTCGCAGGTTCCTGTCCTTTCTCTGGAGCTTTATTGACACTGACCTTGAATCCAGCGCCTACTTTAAGCAGTTGTAAAATCAGTAATAATAGAGTCTTTTCTGCAGTGTGTGTAAGGTACAGGATGTATCAAGATACAGTTGATTTAGGAAGATATGTTATGTGTCAGTCTTTGAGGGAACAAAATGACAATATGATTTGGGATCATATAACTTGATCTGCAACAGATGCAAGAAAGGAATTACAAAAGTAAACCAATTCAAAACATTTTCCAACAAAGTAAAACAACGGATGATAGTTAGATGATGTAAAATGTAATAATCCATCTGTACTTTGCTGCAACTTTGAACTCCATTTATGAGACAAGAATAATAAGTTTTCTGACTTTGGTTCACAGGTACACTAAGATAAAAAAAAAGCATCCCATTCCCAGTCAATATCAAGTTAGTCCTGTATAAAATGCCATTTCAAGTTCATGTAATCAAAATGCTTTCATAAACCTAATTTCAAAAGAGTGTCCATGGTAAATTATAAAGGGAGACAGGCAAGGAAGGACAATTACCAGTCCTGAAAGAAGCGCGGCCTTAATTTCATGGACATTTCCAAATTCATCTTTAATCTGATAAATAGAAGCTGACCGGATTTTGATGAATAAGATCCCAAATCCGTTGCTTTTAGCTGATAGAAAGGCTAAGCTGTTTAGTCGGGTCTCCCTGAGATAACGTTGACCTTGTGCATGAGAATCGATGTGGAGGCAGTTTAAAAGAAGCTTTAAACGGGTTTACCCTTCATGATGTGTGTGGCAGTGGTCTCCATTTGTTTCCAGTGTTAGTTCACAGTTTGAGTGATTGGGAATTGTTGGGCATGTAGCTGGTTCTTATTGGCAATCAATCAATCAGTTAATAAGACAAAATAAACTGTGTGAGATTAATTGTGATGTTGGACTATAATTATAAAGCATGGCACCATCATGCTCTCAGCAGGATGTCAGCTGCCTTCTGTATCTTTTAAGTAAAAGCTTTGACCTTTGAAACCAAGAGCTGCACACCATCCTGGACTCTGATAAAGCCGGTGTGTGTGCGTGAGCAGGACCATTGAACCCTGGAGAAAATTAACTCATTTTCACAAAAAAAAAAAAAACAACCCAAAAAATATAAGATTGCTGCATTTTAAAATGTGATCACAGCCGCACACCAGATACTTCTCACCAGTTTAACCAAATACAGACAGGCTTTATTCAACAGTGGTCCTTAAAATCTGTCCGCATCCTTCACATTATCTGAGAAGTGACCTCAGCTTGGACATCACAGCACCTTGGCTTGTGGTTCGGTATCTGCAGCTGTTGAGATTTCTATTTCAGGTTTGATTGTAATTAGAGGGAGAGCATCTGCACAGTCCAGCCTGCCTGCGCCCTGTTGCTTCCTTGAGGCAAACGTTCAGTCAGTGACCTTCAAGCATTCTTAGAAATGTTCTCCCTTTAATTAAAAAGGATAAGATGCTGTTCCTATTATTACACTGTATGTTGAATTTTAGCTACAAGCCTTTATCTGATGAGGATTTGAACTTTCATTAAAACAATTGTCACCATATTTAATGTGGTTTAACTTAAGTTGGGCTCCCTTTACACAATAAATTCTTAGCTTTGTTCTATTTTCTGTGCTGCCTTTCATAAACACGCTCATATATCAATGCTCAAACTGTAAGTCCTTTCATCGGCAGACAGTAAAACTACCAGCAAGGCCATGCCAGCCGTGAACTGT
The DNA here is from genome assembly GCA_037176925.1 of Amniataba percoides. Taxonomy (NCBI): domain Eukaryota; kingdom Metazoa; phylum Chordata; class Actinopteri; order Centrarchiformes; family Terapontidae; genus Amniataba; species Amniataba percoides. Next base: position 6,234,057 of record JBAJHX010000049.1, on the reverse strand, counting down.
TATTTGTGCCCCAGTGACACAATATCCTGCTGCTTTTCAACAACAGGATGTCAGAAACAGGAAAAGTCATACATCTGAACCCGACATGGAGCTGACATGCCCATCCTGCAGTGACACCGTTGAAAACTTTAAACTGAAGTGCATTAAATACAATACAGACGTTGACCACAGATGCTGTAAATGTCAGCGGATTCATTCAACAAAAGGGTAATGCGTCTCTGCTTCTGGCTCGCTGCAGTTAGCTAACTCCTCTCCTGTGTTTTTATCTTTTACTCATCTGAAAAACTCTGGCAAAACTATTCCTGCCTCCGAGAGACATTTGGAGCTGCAGAAAAAACAAGTCTCCAGAATGGAGGCTGGAAAAAAAAACAAACATT
>JBAJHX010000049.1:6210634-6230340 GCA_037176925.1 Amniataba percoides | reverse complement strand
CCAAAGTAAAAGGGGGGGAGGGGGGTGAAAGGGGGGGTTTTTCAGGTCCAAAACTGTTTCTTTGGGGGGGGTGTTTTTTTTTGGGGGGTCCCCCCCCCCCCCCCCCCCCCACACACACACACACACACACCCTCCATCATCAATGAGGATTAAGAAATATTTGTCTAAAGTTCAAAGATGTGCAGAGCTGTATGATTTAAAAGCAAGCTCCTGCTCTTATTTTGACATTTGGAGATTTATAAGAGGACCTAAATTTGAAAGGTTGAGTGATGATGTCTTTTCTTTTTTTTTTTATTTTATATCTTCATCCAGTAAATGTCCTCTACCTCGGACAAATCTGTGTCCCTCTGTCCTGTTGATTTAATTTTGGGCTCCCATTGTCAGTCAGAGCCGGTGCCAGGAGCCTCCCCAGCTGCCGCTTACATAATGTCAGCTGAGGACGGCCACGGTTTAGTGAGCAGAGGGGTGGAGGGGGTGGGGGGGGGGGGATTGAGTGCAGACAATACTGGAGGAGGCCACATTACAGCATTACATAAGGGATGTTTTCCTTCCACTCGCCGGGGATGATGCAGATGATGGTGGTCCAGAAATAGGTCTGAGTGAGGGAAGATGGGATGCTGCACGCACTATATTTACCCACGGAGGAGTGTGCAGACAAGCTGGGAAAACGCACGGCGAGGGCTCGTCCCTGACGGTTTGTAGAGAGGAACACTTTGCGCTTCATGTGTAGCACAGGACGGCCTTTCTTGGAAATATCCTGTTGTAAATGTGTCCAGTAATTGTTGGTCATGTAGAGAGGTGCACACACACACACAGAAGGTAGAAACAGACAGAATTACATTCAAGGACGTATCAGTCTAATGTCTTCTTTAGAGAGGTGGAGGGGAAATGGCCTGATAGCTTTCCGTCTGGTTTACCTCATCAGTAAAGTGCGCCGTGGCACTGCATGGTTCATTAGGTTGCCCCGCTCTGTTTTAGATCCGTTATCGTAAATTTCCTGACGGGCAGACACACTTAATGGATGTTGACTGTCTCTGAAGCTGCAGGTGGTGAAACAGAAGGACAGTCTCAACTTGAAGATCTTCAAAATCAACATTATTTCAGAAAAACACACACACAAAAACGCCATCATAAGTAGATTTTCATGCTGTGGATGAAGCTGCCGTTGTGATGGAGTGTGACGTGGATTGTAATAGAATATTATGCCGTCAAATTGAGCCTAAACTCTTCTTTTCTTCCTGATCTGCTGTTATGTGTGCCAGTGTTGTATACATTTTCAGCGCTTATTTGACAGGATGATGGGAATGATGCACGATGCATGCTGATACAAGTCTGCACTGACAACGTTCATCCATCACATGTGGGGGGAAAAGTCCTTGTGACATTGCTGAAGATGGGTTGAAAACGTGAAGTGTGTTACAGCCCTGCCCACCTGTCCAGGATACTGTGATGTACTGATTATGGGCTCTGTGATTTTAAGGATTTATTGCTTAATGTCAGTGTCAGTGTACAAATCACATGTTGAATTCAGACAAAGAAAGAGGCGGCTTACTTCTCTGCTGATCTTATTCAGGAGTTAGAAAGCTATTTTTTGGTGTTACTACTTTTGAAATGGTGTTTTCTTCATGTTAATTAAAAACAGATTTCACGTCTAGTAAAGAAGAGTTACTTTATATTTAAGTCTTTTCTCCGGAGGGTTAAAGAGTCAAATGTCATTGGAGATAAATTAACAGTTTTTTTCTCTGACACTCCTAAACCAACCGATGTCATGCTGTGAGGAAGCATGTGATGCATTTCGGAAGTTTTCAGGAAAATACAGATGATTACTACGATTCGATTAAATTCCTCAGTTTTGTAACCGCACAGTTTGTACACATCTGATTATAAAATCCGTTGTTCGTTGTGTTATGAAATTGTATTCTGTGTGGGTTTGCTTTTGCATGAAATTGATTGAACCACATGACGCCGTGTTATGAAAGATAACAGCACAGGTCAGATTTATTCATTTATTTTGTGTGTGTGTGTGTATGTAGAAAATAACAGTCGCATCCTTTAGGAAAATAACGCAGGAAAAGCTCTTTTGTACATGTAGTGCTGAAGGGAGCCGCAGCAGCACTGCAGGAACTGTGGGCCGCATCCTAATAAACTGAGACGACTGCAGTGGGAGCTGTGAAAAGCAGACATAACACAAACATCAGAATTACATAATCCCCAATTTTACAACCAGTTCTGAAATTCTATAAAACATCTCTGAAAGTCTTAACAGTAAAAAAAAAAAAAAAACACTACTGGTGTGAAATGCTGTGGATAGATTTCAAACTACATTATCTCACCTTTCTATTTTTGGCTCTATCTTTGGAACTATATGATCCTTCCTAACAAATGATCAGAATCTAATTTCTAGGCGATCCTCAATTGGAAAAAGACCATGAAAGGAACCTGAAACCAACCACAGTTTTGTATCAGAGGAGAAGGAACCTCTTTTTCCTTTGACCTCAACCAGAACTGTTACACAGTTAAGTGATATTCAGTCGTGCTGCGCTGTCAGATGATGGACAATAATGTGATTCGGCTGAAAATCTATCCACATGTGTACATATTAGCATTGGATTTCCAGGGAAATTGAGCGCCCTCCTCAGAATTCACAAAGGTCCTCCGAGGTGAAAGTGATTTTAAGAACGTGAGCTGCTGCTGAAATCTCCCATTTTTTGTGATGCCGGAATGAAATATTATAATACATCAGACCCAGCAGGAGGCCGTTGGCTGCTGACGGAGAGCGTAAGGTGGCTGAGGGAAGTCTTTGTTAAAGGAACTTTCTCTCAAACATGATTGATGCTGCTCATTTTGCATCCTGTTGCCAACAAAACTGATTTATGTGTTGACCTTTTTTGCTTCTGCGGTACCAAAAACAAACTATTTGACACGGCTGCTGTGGAAATAGACCTGCTGAGTGCTCTGCGAGACGGGGACTGCCTCCTCCGTGTTACCTTGTTAATTTGTGATCCCTACTCTGGCTTTTTCACAGTTACAGGCAATTAATGACAAATTAAACCTGATGACTTGTTTTCAGAGTGCCAAACATCAGTCTGTCCTTCTTGAGGACTGCAGGGTAGGTGTTAGAAGAATCAGGTACTTGAAGTAAGAAGCGGAGAGGTTGGTATTAAATTACCACTGCTGCCTGATAGATGTTTGAGTGTGTCTGCTGATTAAGGTCTCCAGCTGTCCTTGCAGGATCATAACAAGCATGTAGGGGGGAACACAACAGTGCTCCTCACGCTGCTATTTTTTATTCACCTAATAAATCAGAGGAACTATTTGATAGCTTTATCAATCGGATCTGAGCAGGGTGGTGTGTTTTGTTCCTGCAGGGATGACACCGTGAGGCCGCTGCATGAGGCAGCCTGGACGAACATGATGGAGGAGGCTGCCAGTCAGCTCGAGAGAGAGCACGTGCACAGTGTCTATGACAAGATCGCTCCATATTTCAATGACAGCCGCTATAAAGCCTGGCCGAAGGTACGACAGTTCCTGCTGGACCTGGAGCCGGGGAGCATCGTCGCTGACATCGGTGGGTGCTGCCTCCAGCAGTGATGTAATGTTTGCAATACTTAATCATTAATACATTTTTTCACAGTTTGTGTTTTTTTTCTGTTGTTTTTGGATGCAGAACATGCTATTTTATAGTTCTCTGCAGACCACTGACCATCCCCGATGAATGTGACTGACTGTCTTGACCTTGGCAGGTTGTGGCAATGGCAAGTATCTCCACATCAACAAGGAGGTGTTCAAGCTGGGGTGCGATGTTTGTCGCCCCCTGGTGGACTTTGCCTGGAGCCAAGGACACGAGGTCCAGATGTGCGACGGGCTGCACTTGCCTTACAGAGACGGCTGCTTCGACGCCGTTCTCTCTATTGCAGGTAATTGACAATCACGCGCAGAAGAAAGACGCTTCGGGTGTTGTTGATTCCTCCCACTCAGTCCCACATCCTCCTTCTTCATATGCATGAAGCTCAACTACTGCAGCTGCTATTTGCCTCAAATTAAATGAACTCATAATAATGATAAACATCAGTTTACAACCAGCTTGTGTTGCCTAGCCAACGGTGTGAAATAATTCATGTATGTCCTCGAACAAAAGAGTGTAATTAGGACAAAGATAACAGCAGACACCCACGCTATTCATTTCCATTGAGTTTCATATCCAGTACACATAATGTGTTTTGTTGACTGCAAGTACTGAATACAACACATCATAATTGCATAAATCCCCGCTTATCGTCCTACTTAGTTATTGGCCCCCCTTTATTCACCTATTAGAGTATACAAATTTAGAGAATATGGACAAACTTACAAATACAAGGCAACAACAGATAATATTGATTTACAAAACATAAGAGCAGGATGTGTAAAGGTTTCCCTACTTAGTTCTCACAAATGAATGTTTTTTTTCTCAGTCATCCATCACTTGTCCACCAAAGAGCGACGTATTCGAGCAATAAAGGAGATGGCTCGCACCCTGCGAGTGGGTGGACGCATCATGATCTACGTGTGGGCCATGGAGCAGAAGCGTCGGAAATTCGAGAAACAGGACATCTTCGTCCCCTGGAACCCAAACCCCCACTCGCCCTCCGGCCTCAGCGGTGAGCGCGCCAAGCCCAGACGGAGGGCCGCGGCTCAGAGCGTGAGCGAAGCCATAGACAACACTGACAAGCACAGGAAGGTTAGAAGCACATCCTCCGTGGCCGACGAAGAGGATCTGACCTGCGCCACGCCACAGCAGAGGACGCAGAGACTGTGGTTCTTCTCCAGGTCTCTGGATTCTGTGTTCGACTTTGGAAGTTTAGCCATCTCCCGCTCGTCCTCCAGAGACCTGAGCACTTTATCGTCACCCACCGGCGAGAACGAGGGGAACAAGTCCAGCCAGCGCGGGAGAGGACGAGGCCTCATGAAGCAGGTCTCCAGCTTCTTTTCCCCGCCGTCCGTGATCGGATCCGAGGAGGATGTTTTTGACTCAGTCACAGACTTGCACAAGGGACAAAATGATCCTGGAGGCAACAGCATCAACAACAACAACGGCACAGAAAACCAGAGCGTCTCAGTATCTTTAGCCCAGGAGTGTGGCTCTCTGGCCCTGCCAGATCTGGTCCCTTTCCAGAAGGAGCATCTGAAGCAGTCTGGAGATGAAAGTGAAGGAGGGCTGCAGGGAAAGGAGCAGCAGGAAAGCACAAGGAGTCCTCAGGGGAGCGAGGGGCAGGTGGAGGGCTCCTGTCTGAGGTACTATCACGTCTTCAGGGAGGGAGAGCTGGCAGAGCTGATAGAGAATCATGTCGAAGAGCTTCATGTCAAACACACCTACTTTGATCACGCCAACTGGTGTGTGGTGGCAGAGAAAGTTCAGTTATGGAAAATCTGATTTTACCGTGTTTTTATTTTGCATCAACTCTGCCTCAAGTTTTAGCACTGAATCACACATTTGACAGAACTGAAAAGTGTGTAAATATATAGAGCCATTGTGTTGAAGCCATTGGTGAAGGTACACTAAACACAAAACGCTGCAGTTCTCTTGTGAACTGTTTGTTAGCTTTATTTTCTCCTTTAAGCTCTAAGGTCGTCCATATGTGGCATTGATTATAATTTTAGATGGCATCACTATATTGGTGTTGCAGTAGCAGTGAGGAGGATGCACAGACGATGACAGTGTTCAACAATGGTTAACTCTGTGTACTACATATGCCACATTTTTAAAGTATTTATTTAATTTCACTACATAAAACCTATGAACAGTATCCAGATATTTCTTTAGTTCTCTTTTAGTGGAAAGTGTGAGTTTTTATTTTCAAACCACAGCAAGCTCCAAGGTTTGACTTCTTTTAAAAGAGCCTTTCTCTGAGTGAAACATTAGAAAAATGCACTGTTTTTCTCTTTGGACTTTTAACATTAGCCAAAGAGGAATTTGTTCAGACTACAGTATACTTCCCATCTGCTCTTAAATGTCTTAATGCATTCATTACGGTGGAAAAATGTTCCTTTATTCTTTGCGTCTGCCTGTTTTACAATTGCACGAACACGAGGAGCTAAACTCGCAACGAGTATCTGCTCTGAACTTCTCGGTGGGACCTTCTGTAAACTGCTCGTGTAATCTATCATAACACTATCACGAGAAGAGCTTGTGCAGAATATCTTCCAAAACGTTTGTGCATTTTGGTTGTTGTGTTTTATCCTCCAGGTTGAAAGACGTCATCAGTGTGTGTGTGTGTGTGCGTTCGTGTGTGCGCGCTTGATGTTGTAGTATATATGTAAATACTTCTCCGTCTTGTGTTGAAGTAACTTGCTGAACTATACAGCTGTTGTGTTTCGGCAAACCGACTGCCTCATATACTGTGAATATAAACATTGCACTGTACCACTAATATGTCGCTGCTTGATGTCAGTGAATGACATAAAAACAGGTGAAACTTGAAACATGCTGGTTATCTGTACCCATTGTGCCACGGACGGTGCATCTCCTTATCAGTACAGTAAGTGTGAACCAACTGTGTTTGTTCTGCAGTGACACCGGTACCTTAATGTCTTATGTGACTGATGGAAATACTTTTAAGTTTAAATAGTTTTTTTCCTCATTAAATATTTTTCGTTCCAGGCTGGTGTCGTGTTGCATTGACTGCCATGAATTATGTATATATATATCAGTCAGACAAGTGCACATTGCATAGTTAAAATAACAGCTTATTTAATAACATAAAATGTTATAATAGACAGTTACTGCAGAAGTACTGATGCAGTACTTTGATGAGGTAAACAGGTTGAAGGTATTCAATCTCTACATACTACATACTGTGTCAGCTCTCATACAGTTTAGAATCAAGACTTCATTTTGACACATAATTTACCAAACATATTTAAGAAAACAATCTGAAGAGATGGTGGGATTCGTTAGTTAGTGTCAAAATAGTTTTCCTAATTCTGGATAAAAATGTAAGGCTGCTGCGAGTACAGCATGAAAATATACAGTATGGTTCATATAACATTACTAGATTTTTTTTTTTTTAATTCCCAAATAAAGATCCTAAAGATCACGCACCAATCAGGCTCTGAAGGTCATCTTGATTTTTGGCAGAGAGGTTTTACATTCCACACTCCCTCCAAACCTGAAATATGAAGCACAGAATACACAATAATTAACAAAAGTTAGTGATTTTCTATTGGAAAGAGTCATCCAACAGCATCTGGTTTGCAGCTGTGTACCTGAGTCGCTGCTCTGTGGACGATGGAGTGTCTGAGGGCCAGTTTGTCGATGTCTTTCGAGTATCCTCCTCCGATGACAGAAGCGAGCGGGATGCCTCTGCTCACCACGCTCTTCATCACGTACAGGTCTCTCTGATACAGTCCTTGAGAGGCACTCAGGGTCAGTCTAGAAATGATTTGTTGGTGGAGACACCTGTGCATCAAAGTATTCGCTCACCTTGGTCAGTCAGACGGAGCCTCCCGAGTTCGTCTTCCCAGTGAGGGTCGACACCTGCGTCGTACAGGACCAGGTCTGGACGAAAGGTGTCCAGCAGCCACGGAAGGTGGGCCTCCACTGCAGAAAACATCATCAGACACGTAGTTCAGGGAAAACTACTCATTCGTATTGATTAATGTAATTTTGTGCTCTGATTTCCATTGAGCGTGTTCATCTCCAGCCTCTTTTCGAAACCAGAAATAAAGAAATTGAAAATAAATGTCCAAAATACAAAATTCAAAGACTAATTTAGTGACGCTGTCTGGATCTAAACTTTGATGTAATATTACACTTATCATTATGGTTCACGTGCCTGTGGAGAGGTACTCTTTGTCTTCCAGCCCATCCTCCACGCTGATGTCGAGGTCGCTCTGTTGTTTACGGAGAGGGAAGTTTTTCCCACAGTGCACCGAGAAAGTAAACACACGCGGCTCCTCTTTAAAAATGAAAGCGGTGCCGTCACCCTGTTGGACGCAGAAGCAGGAAAAATGCTGTTCTGATGCACTGGAGTGACCCTTCGAGTTCAAAAGCAGGAAGAAGTAAACGCTACCTGATGCACATCGAGGTCCACAATCAGAACCTTCCTTTTGGGCGAGGACGGGTCCATGAGGTATTTGGCTGCCACCGCTAAGTCGTTGAGGAGGCAAAACCCCGAGCCGTAGCTTGGGAAGGCGTGATGGGTCCCTCCTGCCGTGCTGCAGGCCAGACCCCTCTGCAGAGCCACTTCAGCGGCGAGAACAGTCCCACCTGTTCAGGAGACAGAGAGGGTGATCAGCGCGCGATTGGACCTTTCCAGGCCCGTTAAATCTTCCCCAGACGCTCTTCCCACCTGTTTCATATCTGCAGCGTCTCACTATGCCTTCGCTCCAGGGGAAACCTGTCCTCCTTTGTTCCTGCTCGTTTATCTTCCCACTTATGAAGTTGTTCAAGTATTCCTCCGTGTGCACGCAGCCGAGCATATCTTCAGAGGCGATTTCAGGGACCCACACCTACTGTGGAGAGAGCAACTGACGTTAACAGGAAAAAAGTGCTTCCACTTGTTCCACTTTTACGAATATTATTCGAGCAACTAAGAGTGATTTTCACTATCAATCAGAGCTTCTGCAAAAGAAATGATTTTGTAATCATTTTGACAGCTATTGTAATGTGAGACATAATTTTTATGGGAATTACAACACTAACACTAAAATGTTTCATTCATTATAGTGCATGGTGACTCATTTTACCTTTTACCATCAAAAATCTGATTGCTGCTGCAGCTCAAATGCTGCAGTTGGCAATTTCAGTATTTATAATTCGCCTGATTGTTTAGTATTACTGCTAATGATTAACCACTCAGTTGTAAAAGTACCCAGAGTGAGATCTTTAAAAATCTCTTCCTGGCAAATAGCAATAAATATATATGAATTAATGAATTGTCTTAATTGCATTGTCCATTCATTTTGCATCAGCTGATTACTGGATTACATTTCAACACTAAATTATAGCTTTATATTCTTTTAGTTTTTTCTTTTTTTTTTTTTTTTTTTTGCTGAGAGCCACTCACCTGTTTGTCAGTAATGACCTGATCTTTGATCAGACAGTGTAGCACTCTGGGGAACTTGGCCATGGGGAACCTGTGGTTGGGTGGCAGCTCACACACATACCTGCTGTGGTGAATTATGGGAAGCGCCCTGGACTCACGTTTTACCTGCGAGGTGAGGAAGTGGGTTTTAAAGCAGTGCACGGTGTGTGTGTGTGTGTGTGTTGGTCAGTCGCAAGCAGCTCTTGCTCACCTGTTCGGCGTGGAAACACCTGCAGGAGCAGAAAGCTGCAGCGAGCCGCGGAGAGCAGACGCGCTTCATGCGGCTCATTTTTCTGGTAAAAGTTGGTCCTCGGTGCCTCTTTTAGCTGTGCAGCCTGAAGTTATGAAACGAGCCGCAGACGAGCTGAAGGTGTCCCTGTTTGTTGACGGATGTGAGGTTTGAGTGTGTTTGGCCTCTCTGATGCTGCCATCTTCTGTCATGGAGTGAGAACAACACTGAGGCTGACGCGGTCCATCACCGCCACCTGCTGGCGTGAAGTGAACACTGCACTCAACCTCATGAGTTTGACTTCCGTTCACTCACAGCCTCATGCTCTTTATGCATTCACCTCCCTGTGAATGCATCATGTTCCTTCTTGTACTGCATTCAGTGAGTTGGTTTTAATGACCACCGACAGACTCTCAGCAAAGTGTATTAAGACAATGTAGTGAAATGTGCTTTTTTAATCTTCAGCAGACACCAAATCAAACAAATACTGCATTAATAATCATTTCAGCAATTATTGTTCTCTTTGTGTTCATCTGAGCTGGTTCTTTAATTTAAAGGCTCAGCTCTTGTATGTCAATTTTAATTCTGGTTTTATTCCACCAAACATCACACCGAAACACTCAGCCTTATGTCTTGTTTGGTGTTATTTAATCTCATCTAATCATAAAAAATTTAGTTTATAACATAAATTCATGATGATTACTGGAGATTCAAAACCTTTCATGATGATCGTATCTTCTCTTATACCCTCATATCTGATGACTATTTTTCTTGCATACATATTGGTTTCTCACTGAGAGCAAAGTCAGGCTAAGCGGAGACTCCATGCAAATGAGGTGAATTTATGATTCATGAGGCTTTTTTATTCTGCATTTTCAGTCTTTTTTTGTTGTTGTTGTTTTTTTCACCTCTTGATTCATCAAACGATCAAAGCTAGAGTTTCCAACTTTCAACCCATGACAAATTGCTTGTCTTTCTCCTTTCAAGTGTATTTACACATGACTGTGAGTGTTTTTTCTTTTCCTTCACCAGATTTCCTCTCTGATGTTTGTACCCTCATCATCTTCATCCACTCCTCCTTCGTCTTCCTCTGCAGCCATCACGGTCAACCCCCCCCTCCCGTCAAGCCAAAGCTTGCTGAGGCCGAGCTGGTTAATCACAGTGGCAGTTTATGGTGTCACACTGAAAATCATGTCAGAGCCTGAGAGATTTACTGTCTTCACTCCTACGTGTTACAGTTTTACAGTGACTGAGGGCTGTTGCAAGGTAAGCGATGTAATGCCAATAACTCACAATGTCCAGTTAGTGTTTGCATCTTCCCATGTTGGTGTTTTTTTTTACAGATGAGAGATGTGTTTCTGTTGCTTGAAAACAACACAGTTTCTCCTCTTGATGTTCGCTACTTGTGTGCCTGGCTTTGCCTCTCCATCTGTCTCTGCTTTACATCGCTGGCAGGCAGCTCAAGGCGCTGTCTGGGCGTACTGTCGACTGTGGGCTTCTCCCATGAGAGAGAGAGAGTGTGTGTGTCTGTGTGTGTTTGTGTGTATTAAGAGTCTGGTGGACTGGGAGAGGCCAGTGTACTCACAGCAGATAAGAATAAAGACAAGAGCGCCGGCCGCAGGTGCAGAGGAGAGATCTCCTCATAATAGAGAGAGGAGATTAGAGAGGTAAAATCAATTACTAACTTCAGCCTTGTTAACAGGCATTTCAAATAGGGGAGGAGGAGAAGGGGCTCTCTTTCAAAGTCAAAGACTCACATGTATCCTGTTTTCTTTCTGCAGCAAACAGAGGTTATATTGATTCATTAACATTTAGGTTTCTGTTTTGCTTCAGATAATGTGCTTCTCTTAATTCGGCTCCTCTATTTAAAGGACCATACCACTGTTGTTTTTTATTGACTTTTAGTTTACATCACTGGCAGCCATTTTTGCATTTATTAGAGATGTGTATGTTCTACTCTCCCAGGCATCTGTTCATTTTTATACAGTAATGAAAATCTGTTAGCAGCAGAACATCTAGTCTTCATTCATTTTTGTACAATTTCCATTATTGGTGTGAGGTGCAGAACATCACACAAAATGTCACAAAATACCCATCACAGTTTCCACAGCCACATTTTCACAGTTCATTAATATAGAGGACTTAAAAGAGCAGTAAATATTCACACTTGAGCAGCTGGAATCAGGAGTGGTTAATCAATAATCAGAGGAATTGCTGAATAGTTTTATGTTGATCGACTGACATATTAAACAACAAATTGTTTCACTACAGTGCAGACCTGTCTCATATCCACAATAGCTACATTACCATAAAATGATACATAATATTGATTAAAAAAGTCATGCAGACTGGATGTTTACTGTGACTGCTAATAGATTCAGAGATCAATGGAAACCACTGGGTGCCTGGAGCAGCAGTAATAATACATCCAAAAATTTTATACTGCAAATAATTCATTTTAAAATGGCCCACCAAATGTATACGTGTCTAACAGTAAGATTTGAAAGCTGTCCTTTCAGCGGTGGAGGGGAAACCACAGTCAGCTGTTAGTGAGCAGCCGCCTGCTTTGGGGGCAACTGTTTGAAAGGCCTCGCAGCTCTGCCTCTCATTCCTGTCAAAGACGAAAAAAGAAGCTGACAGCTGCCCGGCTTTGATCTTCTTCTCTGGTCGAGCAAAATGATGACGACTCAGCCCAGTGAATGCAGCGTTTCTTACCAGTGACTGTCAGATTATTTCAGGGGTCACCAAGTTGTTTCCGAAGGTGGCGTTTAAGTGTGTTCAACCAAAAGCGACACGCATACTTGAACTGACATACACGGATTGCACACATTGTCTTCACTTCACCTATGGATGGTGGGATGGATTGATGATTTGCTGCACACTATATGTATTTAACCAAATGAATAACTCTGTCATCTCAGAATAGCCCTGTCATCTCGGCATGTTTTTTCACGTTACTGGAAGCGGGCGTGTTTGCCGTCCAATCCAGCAGGGGCAGAGTGGGTGGTGTGGTGTTTGCATCAGACGCTAGATTGAAACAAACCTGTCAATTACACAACATCACAATCACAACACTGAGGCCGCAAACCCCCCGTCCTTCATCTCCACCTCACAGCGGAAGGAATTCGCTGGCTGATTGTGAGTGCTGGCGGAGCGTGTTGCAGCAGGTGAGGACAGGGGTTGTTGTTGGAGTGAATTAATTTGTAGCTGCTCTCTGTGCGCGATGGTGACGGCCCCTCCGAGGCAATCCCCCAGTGACATGAAAAGCCGAGCTGATTCACCTCTCATGCATCCCTGTTCTCCTTTAATCACACACATTCTCGGGGGGGCTGGCTGTGAAATCATTGTGCGTAGTGTAATTTGCCATCATCACAGTCGGTGTTTACATCTCTCCTCGCTACCTCTTTATTCTCAAGCACCGCTCATTGTTTGGGAATGTCCTTGCTGCTGTTAACAAGCTTTGGCAACTCGTCTTGTGGCTGCTGTGTGGTAAACAGCAGGTTGCAGAGAGCGTTAATGTGCGAGCCAACAACATTTCATGAGGAGGAGGAAAGGCCAAGAATGTACACTTACCCCAATATGGGCCAAGCCCCGGGGCGTTTTTTTGATCAGACATTTCCTCACAATGTACCTAACAAACATACTGTTGCAAGCATTTTATAAAAGGAGCTGTGAATGGGAGCAGTGCTCTTGTGGTGTTTGATGTGTGGTTTAAATGTCTGAGGTCAAAGAGTTTAGTGTTTTATCAGCTTATTTTTGTTTGTTTGAAAAAGTTCACCAGCACATGACTGCTGTCCAAATCTGAAGAAGGTAAAAGAAACCACAATCAAGTAGCATTTTTTAAGATTCAGCTTAATTGTGAAGTTACTGCTTTTGCCCAAATAACAACCACTTCTTGCAAATAGAGATTTTACCAAGACGGTAGAAGCTGGTGCTATTTTAGCAGCAACAGAAATCTTGTCTTTTCTAACCAATTATCAGCTCGGATTCACATCTGTTGGCTGCCAAAAGTAATAGCTCTCATGGGGGGCTGCAGGAGCAGATGGGATTCTAATTACTTCACGAAAATGTGTGATTTTAAGTCCGACGGGCTGAAGGGGTGTCTCAAGATCCTGAATATGGAAACACTACTGACATGGTGATACCACAGAAGGATGTGAGCACTGTTTTGCATGAAACACTCCTTAATAAGAAATATTATGTTTGATAGATTTAGATTTGACATGTTTTTTTTTTCTCCTGCTGAGTGAAAACATACATTTCTCATCTTATGCGATTGCTGCTTTTGATTCTGTTCCATTTACTCACCCAACAAGTTATTTCTTTCATTATTATTTTTTTCGTCAGTTTTTTCATTCTGCAAAATAAAGATTACATGGAGGAAGTTTCTTACATATGAATCACATTTTCCAATTATCAATTGCTTCTTGCTACGACTAAGAAGAAAATAATCAAATTGTGAGATCACTACTATATACTACTTTTTTAATTTGCTCACAGCATTTTTCTGTGAGAAAAAAACTAATTGAATTCAGACAATAACAACCTCCAACATAATCTGAACAGTGGAAACATCACCTTTCTGATGACCTCTCTGATGATCTGATCAGCTCTTATATAGATAGAGACTGCAGAGAGAAGTGATAATGCAGAACATCTGCCCGTACTCTGTGGTATGCTGGGAATCTGTAGAGGAGTCGAAACACTGCAGAGATATTGAGTCAGACTGTGGTATTGCTGGAATGTCTTTTAATGATGTTTACGTTTTGGATTGGGTTTGCCTGTTTTTCATAGATGGGTATGGTTCATGTTACATAAGGATTGCAACAGCATTAAAAAAAAAAAACATAGATTTTCACATTTTCATGCTTTACACAGACTATCCTTAGGCATAAATGCAGCAGTGTGGATGTTATCAGTGCTGCAGGAGCAGATAAAATGCATTAATTTTCTGTACTGTACATGTCATTTAACACTGTCAGTCATTGCTATCTTAACAAACTCGCTCTTGTTCTGCGCAGCAATAACATGTTGCGTTGCTGGCAGGCAAACCTGCGACCAAACCAGCCACATGTTTCAGCAACACAGCTGGCTCCATTCATTTCCCCTCACTTTAATCTCACTGTGCCATGTGAAGACCACAGGCACTTCAGAACGTCTGGCCCGTCTTGACAGCCGCGTTGATACTGGTGATAAGAGGGAAGAGGGAGAGGAGAGACAGCAAGTGATGTGACAGCGCAGAGAGGGCTTCTCCTCGTGCACTATAAAACATTACACTATAAAACATCTTCATAAATGATAAAGTATTCAGTGGTTTGATGTAAAGTAACTTTTCATGGAAACTTTCTCACAAACATTTTACTATACTATGATGTAAATCTTTTATTATTTTATTTTTATATTTAAATGCATAGTCCAAAAATTAATATTACATTATCATAATGGCTCAGGTTTTGTGAGAGACACATTTAAAAATGAATGGTACAAAATTTCCTATAATGTTTGTTGATAGCATCTTTTTTTTTTCTTTAAAGATTCACTCAGATATTTTAAATTAACCTCCAAACTGAAAAATTCACTTGAGGTTGTAATTATTCTTTTATATTAACTCAGTGAAGTAAGAGATCAACTTTTCAATCATGCACACAAGCTAAAAAAGATTTTTGTGAACCGTTCAAATTTAGAAAATGGAGTTACACAGTTTGTTGATCCACATGGCTGAGTATTTTTACAGTGTATCAGACGGCCTTGTGCACTCAGGGGCCGTTCTTCAGGGCTGAAATATTTTGCACAAGCTTGAGTCAATATATTACTTGTACTGAACTATTAAAAGAAAGTAAAGATAAACGAGAGCAGACCAGAAGAGATTCCAAAATAGAAACAGATGTTTGATAGGAAAATATGATGTATTTAAAGGTGTATATTTCTGGCCTGGTTTGAGATTAATAATTCATAGAAAAAAGTTTTCTGTACCCTCAGGTGTTGCAATTCTTTAGTGAACGGGTCATGAACCCTGTCAGTTTCAATCTCTTCCACTCTTCCAGCTAAAATGAATGGCGAACAGACTGTGAAATGATCATTGTTATCACTCTGTAAATCAGCCAAAAACAAACAGTAATATCCTCTTACGCGCACATTTGAGTCTTTCTGGAGGGGTTGGCACTGAGCTTCTCCTCCTGCTGATTTTGTGCGCCCGGGCCGAGGTATGCGTGCCATCTCTTGTAGTTTGCTTTGGCAGCCCGTCCACGTCCCTCCAGTCCTGTCTTGACATAGTTGTCATAGCGGTGATCCGCGGCAGGAAACCTTCCCTTGTTTCCATTTAATTCAACACAGCCCTGCATATGAGCGTGCTTATATAAAGGCTACATTTAGCATCGATGCTGAGGAGATAAGTTTAGTTTAGGAGATGGAAGGAGATAAGATTTCATTTCAGCCACTAGGCTGCATGGGCTGAACGGCCCAGCATGTTTCAGGAACTTTTAGGGGAATTCAGACTAGATCGAAAATACTTGTGTGTATCTGAGCGTGATGTACGTTATCTCAAATCCTTTAATCTTTCAGGTAAAAGACTTTTGAAGTAACACAAGTATAAAAAGCCCCTTGAGGCAAACTGTGATTTGTGATACTGGGCTGTGTAAGGAAGAACTGACTTTAGTTAAAAGACTGTGAAACTGGCATAACCTGCCAACCTCAGAGCAAAAAAAGAGAAGAAAATCAGTTGAGCTTCCAGGTCTCTTCTCCTCTTTATAGAGTGCTCCTCAGTTAGCCACCAAAAACCCTGCTCGGTCTAATTCTTTCTTTTTAACTTGTTTTTATTCAATGTTCTTCTGTTCACTTGTGTGCTGTTTTCTCATTGCTGGGTTGTTCTTGTCTGCCAGTACATCCACTCTGAGTTTGGGCAATGTAGGGAGGAGTGTGATTTTCTTTTTTTTTCACATCACAGTGACAGTGTTAGCAAATATGACTATAAGTACATTTTCAATAAGTTGCCATCTCTGCTATAATTGACCTACAAAAATATGCAAAGACCTCGCTCGCCTTTATCTCCTCCCTCCTGCTCCAGGTGTGGATGCTGCCCTCGATCCCCTGTGGATGCAGAGTCAGTGTTTTTCCTGCCGTGGCACAAACAAGGCTGTTTTTTCTTTCTTATTTCCTCTCGAGCCATGGGCAGACACGGCCTCCCAGGTTAGTTTGTGAGAACATCCAGCTGTGTTTGAGCCCGACTGTTCTCACTCACACTGACCTTGGACTGTTCACCTCCACAGCTCAAACAGGCCAGGCAGAGAAAAGGCTCCTATTCATTCATTTAGTGCAGCCAACTGTTGTTTCCCTCTGTGTCGCCCCAAATGTTTTTTTTTGTTTTTTGTTTTACTGTCTAAGCTGACACAAGGGACACTCACATTTTCTTCTTGTTCCTGAACTTCACTTTTTCTGTTTCTCCTGCTTCTGCATGCACCTGCACACTGTTACCTTTCTCAGACAGAGTAAACAAGACCACACCTGGTCTGTATCAATGTGTGCACAACTGGAACAAGAGAATTATTTGGTGCAGATATATTGTGGGTTTTACTTTGTTTTAATCTACAAACTGATTTCAGATGTTTTGGTTTTCAGGGACGATACTAATCGTTTTGAAGAACTTACATTTTATGATTAGTTCGCAAAAGCCAAACCTCTTGTGTTCCTCCTGTAACCTTTCTGTGCAACCATTCAGACAATAGAGGAAATGTAAACATAGATACCCAACAAGGACATCAGGAATGTCACTCACTCTGAACAAAAGATCAGGAAACAATAAAAGTTTGCACACACACGTTATCTAAAGGGTCAAACTGTGGATTTAGTGCTGCATGCAGCATGTTATGTCGAGCACGGCTCTTTGAGTATTCCTAAATATACTACAAAATATTTCTGCATGACTTATATGTGGATTTTTTAAATATAGTAATCTAGTTGTCAAGTAGAGCAGTCAGTATAGATTAAAGAGAGACAGGCCCTCATTGATGGGCATCTCCATTTAAAGTGCATTTGTTTTCACAGCACAGGACAGAGGCAGAAGGTGGCTGATGAAAACCTAGAAAAGAAAAAAAATAGCAGAGGCTTTTAAACCTAGCTGGGAGAGAATGACAGCCACAGGCAGGTTGCAGAGTGTTTTATGAATGAGAGAAGTCAGTCAGCACTCATTTTCTCCCCCCTCAGCCAGAGGTCAAACTGAGTCCAACTGTTGATTTGTGGCAGCAGCCTCACTACCTCACTCCTGGAAAGTAGACTGAATGAATAATGAAATAAACAGATGAATGAATGACCAACCCCGAATGGTATAAAGTTGAACAACCTATAGAGTTTGAACTTCTGCAGCACAAACAACAAGTCCTCTGCCAGCGAACAAGCGAACGCTCAGACATGCCCCCTTTTCATGTTTACTCTCCACGCTCATCTCGCACTTTCACTCACTCACACCCACAGCTCCTATATAAGGCATAGTTGGCTCTTCCTACATGCATTTTTAACTGACGCAGAGGGAGGACGAGAAGAACCTTTGTTTATTGAAAAATGCCTCAAACGGCTCAAATTTCCAAGATGGTGTTGTATTTTTTTCACCCCTCGTGTCTTCTTCCTCATGTCGTAAATAAACAAAGAAAATAGAAAGTGTGGAAATTCTAATAAAAGCTTAATCCAGTTTAAGAAGATTTCACCAAGTATGTTTTTTGTATCATTCCTCTGATTACAGTGAGAAGGATTTTGCTTTACACAGACTAAAAAAATGTGAACGAACAATCAATAGTGAGTGCTTTGCCCGCACGTACAATTAAGCATCCTGTCAGGTAATGATTTATAAAGCCTACACCACAAATTGGCCTTGCTGTCTGATACAGACTCCTGACTGGCAGTTTTTTCAACAAAGTGTCAAATAGAAACCTGAGGAAACATGCTCTTTGCTTTCAGCTCAGCATCAAAATCCTCTCGTGCAGGTATCATTTTAATCTATGTGTAATAGGCTCCGGTAGATGTTGATGCTTTGCAGCTTTTGACTTGAAAGCATTCCTCCCCTGGTGTTTTGAAGCCACAGGGTCACGGCTGCGGTTCATCTTGTGAGCCATTCTGTACGGCCTGTTTTTAAGGGGTTGGAAACCCAGTTCACCTTGTTCTTTAACAGTGCCAACCGCTGCTGCTCCCTCCACTACCCCCTCCCTCCATCCCTCCTTCCTACCCCCCCTCCTCCTGTCTCGTTTCTCCTCCTCTTTCCATCTCCCAACAAGCACACATTCTCCCCACTCTTACGCATATTCTGAATGGTTTAGTTGCCGCTAACTGAACTCTCCTGCAGCCCTCACCCCACCTCCTCAACCACCCACGGGTACACAAAAGGAGGAGGGCGATAGTTGTGATGACAAGCTTGCCTTTTAGCAGAATAGGCCTATGGGGACATAAGTGTGGCTCTGTGAGGGGCCGTCCAACCCTCTCTGCTCACACGGGGACGAGTCTCACTGTTTTGCCATGATCTCAGTGACGTTGTCTGGACAACACAGGAGGCTGTTTTCCACTCAGCAGGTGAGTTTTCTGTTTTTTCGTTTTGCTGCGAGTCTGATGACTGGCACCTCTCTATGACAGGCGAAATAAATGACAACTTTCAGTTTCTCCCCTCCCTAATCTGCCTTGGCTGAGTTGGGTTATAGGTTGTTTCTACGTGAGGGGACTTGTTCAGGACCTTTCTGTTGAAAATTCTCCAACACTGGATGCTTTTTGTTTTTTCTACTCCTCTAAATGAGTTGTGCTCTTGCCTTGCCAGTCAGCGCTCCCAGTTCATTTCCACTCTGTGACTTCTTCCCTCCATTTAAATCTGCTCTGCATTCATTTGAGAATAATGAGACCTTCTTTGCATAGTGTTTTTTTAAAGAGGAGTTTCTTGGAAGGAACCCTAATCTCCTGTACGCTCTCTTCACTTTCACCATGTAGGAACAAGTTTTACAGGAGGCACTACACATAATTTTGTTTACTTTTTTTATTTAATGTTGCTGTATGGAATTTTTCAAATGTGTGCATACAATAATTATATAATTCATACTTCTATCATCATGCCAGATTTATAAAAACTGCGGAGTTAGATTTTGTCCTTGTCTGAGGCTGCTTTATCTGCTTGAGTCCCAAAAGCAAAAAAAAAAAAAAAAAAAAGACCATGTATGCGTGTTTGTGTGTGTCAAGTGTCTCAAGGCCACGGCAAAGGCAATGCCAACTGTGGCGTTCTCACACAAACAGCAGAGACCTGAGTGCAAAAATTACACACATGGACTTTGTGTAGCTGCCGTATGCATTTTAAGAAAAAAAAATCTTCCAGAAATCTCCAGGCTTGTATCTATACAATCAGGGCTATGCTGTTGAAACATGAAAGGGAAGGCATGCTGATCGGACAC